>JAJJWX010004901.1:0-333915 GCA_023529315.1 Papaver bracteatum | reverse complement strand
CGGTACAACCCATCTATTATATCCAACACAATTCCTTCTTTTTCAAAACAATTCTCGTTTCTCTACGTCTATAAATTGGATATCCCCTTTCATCAACAGTTGTTTTTTCACTGAACTTCTTAGGGAATCTTTTTGAGAATCTTTTTGTTGCATGCAAGGAGAATTTGGTTTTGCAATCCGACATGGACCGTGGAGCATATATTGACACACATCATCATATCCAACTTTGTCTTTCTCTGGATCTGGGAACTTTCTTGAATAATTGAATCAAAATGTGCCGCAGTTTTTGGCTTGTCCTTAGGATTAATCTAGAGTAATATATGGGCATGCGGCAAACTTCCTTTTTGGAATTCGACAGGATATATGGCTGCATTAAAATGTAAGCATAAATTAGACACGTAATAATGCAGTATCATTTTTTGTGAGTACAAATCCTATACAGTTGTTGATGGTGGTTTTTATATTAGGGTTAAAATCGTAAAACACTAAACCCTAATAGACAGTGATGTCACAACATTTAAAGTAACAAGCATTTCCTAGGAACATTTACTGAAGACTTTAATGTGTCTCTAAATAATTACCGGGGTATCTTTTTCAAATTAGGGTTACGACAAGCCAAACCCTAATTCCCTCGTGTGCCAATGGAAAATCATGCCAGCCACAACAACTGCACAAAAGCATGCCAACCATACTAGACGCACCTCTGTGCCAATGACAAATCATGCCATCCACACCAACCGCGCCAAAGCATGCCAACCATGCTAGCCGCACCTCTGTGCCAATGGCAAATCATGCCATCCGCACCAACCGCACCAAAGCATGCCAACCATGCTAGCCGAACCTATGTACCAACGGAAAATCATGCCAGCCACACCAACCGTGCCAAAGCATGACAACCATGCTAGCCGCACCTCTGTGCCAATGGAAAATCATGCCAGCCACACCAACCGCGCCAAAGCATGCCAACCATGCTATCCGCACCTCTGTGCCAATGTCAAATCATGCCAGTCACACCAACCACGCCAAATCATACCAACCATGCTAGCCGCACCTCTGTGCCAATGGAAAATCGTGTCAGCCACACCGACCACGCTAAAGCATGCCAACCATGCTAGCCGCACCTCTGTGCCAATGGCAAATCCTACCAGCCACACCGACCGTGGCGAAGCATGCCAACCATGCTAGCCGCACTTCTATGCCAATGGAAAATCATGCTAGCCACACCAACCGCGTCAAAGCATGCCAACCATGCTAGCCGCACCTCCGTGCCAATGGCAAATCATGCCAGCCAAACCTACTGCGCCATGCCAAATGCACCTCGCCATGTCCCCATGTCACGCCACCATGCCGGCCTTCACTACGCGGCTATCAAAACGAAGGTGTGCAACGATCAACAGTTTCCCTTCAATTCCAGTAGCAAATCCTGACTGTCTAAGGTTACCAAACGACCTTTGCCCCAAAACCCTAGCATGGTCACGCACCAAGCCCAAGCTAGCCACGCCATGCTCCTATGGAAATCCATTGGCCCCACACGCCAAGACAAAACTGCACCTAGACCAATCTAGTCATGCCATGAGCCTATGGAAAGCCCTTGCTAGCCACGCCATGAGCCTATGGCAAACCCTTGGCCACACATGCCAAGCAAAAACCCGTACCTAGCCCAAGCTTGCAGCGCCATGCCAAACGCACTCTACCTTGGCCCTAGCTATGCTAGTCATACCATGCCAAGATAAACATGCTTTCCTTGGCCCTAGATAAGACATGCGCCTATGGGAAACCCTTGGCCCCACATGCCAAGCCAAAACAAACCTAGCCAAGCTAGCCGCGCCATTCCAAATGAACTTTTTCCTTCGCCCTAACCATGCTAGTCACATCATGCCAAACCAAACTCCCTTGCCTTAGCCCTGGCCACGCCATACGCCCATGGAAAATCCTTGGCCCCATATGCCAAGCCAAAATCGCACCTAGCCAAAGCTAGCCACGCCCAAGGTGAACCCTTGGCCCCATATTCCAAGCCTAACCACACCCTACCGCGCCACTTGTTGGCCTTCCCTACGCGACCACCAAAATGAAGGCGTGCAATAATCAACGGTTTCCCTTCAATCCTAGGAGAAAATCCTAGCCATTCAAGGTCACCAGATGACACCCGATAACCTTTGGCACGAAAACCTAAGTTTGGCCACTCCAAACCATGCCATACCAACGACATGCCAACCTAACTGCGCCACCTGTTGGCCTTCCCTACGCGGCCACAAAAAACGAATACGTGCAACAATCAACGGTTGCCCTTCAATCCCAGGAGGAAATCCTAGCCATCCAAGGTTACCAGATGAAATATGGTAACCTTTGGCCCGAAAACCTAAGTTTGGCCACGCCAAACCATGCCATGCCAACGACATGCCAACCAAGTCGCGCCACCACGTTGGCCCTCACTACGCGGCTACTAAAACCAAGGTGTGCAACGATCAACGGTTTCCCCTCCTCTCAAGATGCAAAATCTCGACCATAGAAGGTCACTAGGCTAGCAAGTTTCCCGAGATTGACTTTCCAAGCCACAACAACATGCTACATGTTTTCCAAAAATATTCGAGACATCAACACAAACTGGGGGATCCTCTTTGGGTACTGGTTTGGCAGTTTAAAGCGTGTTGCGGACACTACACCCGTCATAAGGAAGTGTCATAAGGGTGAGGCGGTTAGTAAATACGGGAAGTTACGTGTGAAACGTTCATGGGACATAAAGCACATGTGTTAACAATTTTATGGGACATCAATTCCATAACGTTAGCAGTTTCATGCGTTAACAACTTTATGGAACAACAATTCCATGCATACGGTTACCACCTCCTCCCATTTACTTCCTCACTCCTTAATGAGACCAGTGTACGCTTTTACTCCGACTTACCTATTTCCATTCAACAACAAGTTCATACGGGAGATACAACGCTCAGAAATACTTATTTGCTAGCTCACCTTGTTAGATCTCTCACTTTTCTGATAACAAGTTGTAGTAATCCAACTACTCTTCCAGAATCAACTATTCTAGTCTCACCACTTTCCTTGCTTCTTTCCCCAAAATTAACCCATTCTCTTCCACTTTGTGACCGAAGCAAGTCTAGAGCGGCCATTTCTTGGTTTAGGCCGGACTTGTACAGATTGATCTCTCGAATCTAAAGTAATCCCTTGCAGTACATTGTTTAGGGTTTAAATTGTTTCTCACCTGCACACGCGCAATTACCGAAATCAGCAGAAATCATTTTCACCTACAAAAAATTGGCGACCACGGTGGGAGGTTCGATCTTTCGGTTACGATGTCAATTTTCAACCAGCGATCTCATTCTTCGACCCAGACGTCAAGATGGTAGAGAAAGGCGATCACTCCGACTCAGTTACTTCCAAATTTAAGTTTGCATCGTTCTAAAAAATGGGAACTCATGCATGAGTCGGTTTGAGAAACAGTCCATTAGCGAACAAAAATCGAGTATATAAATACTATGAACGCTCTTGTCTCTGTTTCCATCTCACACGTAATATATCCCACTCCTTTTCTCTCGTGTCTATCTCCATCTCCTACTGGGTTTCTCACTTAGATGGATTGCTTGCTTGTTTACACGAAATCTATCCGGAGAGGAGAACAAAGAAGTCTTTCTGGAGAAAGAAGAAGAGGTTTTACTATGACCTTTTTTTCGTTCTTTAATTTTTTTTTCGTTGGCTTAAACTTGGCAAAGTCTCTATGCCTTGATGATGCGTGAGCAAAAGGGGTGTTTGACGCCATATCAGGTTTGTTTACACTTACACCACTTAGTTCTGTTTTTGGGTTTTGTAGCCAATTTGGTAGAAGAAAGTATATATTTTACTTGATTTAGCATTAAACTTTCGATCCTAAGATCCAATTTTGAATCTTTTATTAATTCATCTTCTAGATATTTAACTTAGGGATTTTTTTAATTCATCTTCTCTAGACGGTAAATCCAAGGAAAACAAGATTATAGGGATAGTAGGTAGACCGTGAAATTATCTTGATTATCATGATCAGGTTTCTGGGGCATGTCATTTACATGAGCTATAACAACTGTTGGATAAAACATCTTCGTTACCGATTCTCCAATAATACAAGTCGTGTATTATCCACCGATCCGTTACAACTCTTCATAACACGGTTTTTATCTATGTATCACGTTTCGTCATACCAACAACGAAACAAGAAAAGATGGATAGAAAAGATGATCAATCACAAACTTAAACAAATTTACTTGGGTGTATTGAGGCGAGTAATGTCTTTGCTTAAGACATTTTATGCCCTGTATACAATGTTGTTACAGATTTAGCGGCATATGTCTCCAACATTCAACAATACCTCTATGTTTTTCGCAGCACTTCGATAACACCGAACAGCGAACGCAAATGGATGTAGCACAAACACTTCTTTAACTCTTGAAGACACATGCAAACTCTTAAATTTCTATTACTAGTTTTATGACTCTAAAAACATATTATACAATGGAGAATTTTGGTTTTATATAGGTTCAAGGAGACTCTTGGATATAACCTTTCACCAAGAGTCACATCCTTTCATGGAGACTCACATCCCTTGGGATAAGACACTATATGTTGAAAAGACTTGAATGAGTTGACACACCTATTCATATTTCTATTCAAAAATTCCAACAACAACCCCTTGAGCCATTCCCTGACACATTGTAATTACTGCTGAATTTAGGAATTTCACTAAGATTACGTTCAATGTTTTTAATGCGGCAGGTTTCACCAAGTTCCCTTATGTTCGAGTGATTCTGAATTTCCGACTCTAATTTCTATATGAGTTTCTTCCATATTTTGGTTTTATTTTTTCATGTACATGGGTTTGTTTCATAGACAGTAGCTAGATAAAAAGACAAAGGGGAAAAAGATATCAGCTTTGGTCGAGGAATATTGGTTGAGATATCAAGTAAGTATTAACTTCAACTTATTAATCCTTCCATAATCTTTTGAAGAGGATCCAAAGCTTCTTTAGCCATAGATGAATGATCACTTTTGGTAGAATATTGTCTCCAACTGCTTTTCGAATGCACATGAATTCTTTAGCATTCTACTTTCTTTTCTCCTTGAGTAAATACTTTTGGGATTGTTCAAGATTTGATGTATCTTCAGTTTCTTTATAACTATCTTGAACAATCTCTCATGCATCTTGAGATATGAACAAGATCTTCATCTTTATCGACCAAAAATTCATAATTTTCTCCGTGAAAAAGTAATGTTGATGGTTGTTGTATATGTAGAAATTTGAATTGCTACTTCCCATTGATTTGATTTCAAACTTGTTGAAAATTTAGGTCTTTTCTTTTCTAGATCTAGAATTTTAAAACTATCTTTTTGATCAATTTTTTGCTCCACTGGGATGAAATCAATTTGATCAATATGCTCAAATACCAATTATTTGGTATTTGATTCATTATACTGATAGACTGGTATGGATTTATTGAATGGAGGTGAGGGCATAAGCATCTCTACTGCTTTTTCTATTTAATTCTCTTAGATTTTCTCAACAGGTTACATTCTCTTTTTCTATTTAACCATCATAGGCATACCTACATAATACCTAGCATAAAAGTTACATGTGGAACAATCATGTCCACTCACTAACTTACTGTCTTACATTTGTATCACATTGGGGTGTGAACATAGCAGAAACCCAACTTATGTTTTGAAATAAAAAAATCAAGGTTCAATGTGGTACCAAAAAGTTATGAATGTGTTCATGGTGCACTAATTATAAACTTCCCATTTCAAATTAATTAGTGCATTGGTTCTGAAATAAAAAGGATGGATGAAAATCCTTAATGATTTTATATGTGTATCGCAGAAGCACCTTAGAGACTTACCTCTATGAGTATGGAAATCAGGCCATTTCCTAAGAGAAAATTACCGCTCTCTGAGAAGACTCATGAATCCAGGATAAGCATAGGGCCATTAATGTGGTGGGTCTACATAACATACACTCTCTGAGGTCACGATTTTATCATATGGGGTACTTGGTTCAAGACTGGTTTCTCCACTGAACCCAACAATATCAAATTTGCATCCCTGCAGTATAAGAAAATAAAATGGATAAGAAGTAACGGCGAATAAAGGAGATACCAAACCCTGAGAGAGACAAAGAGTGAAACCGGGGGTGGTGAAAGAGAAGATTGAGAAGAATAAGAGATGAGACGACACATAGGATTGGGTTTCTTTAGGTTTTAGTTTTCTTTGGTTTAGAGTATGACAGATGTGTGCATTGTATACTTGACGGATGTGAGTAACGTCCAATTAAGTATTCGGTTTGAACCAAGTGTAAGTAATTATTTAGTCGAAAATATACACGCAAGGGTCGTATACCCAGGTTTTGGATAACGGGTTTACAAACGTCAAGTTAATTAAATATAAGGTGTAAACGGAGTGTAATTCAAATTGTGATGCTCCGACCAATAGAGTCAGCCACCTGTACTTTCCAGAATTATTTATCTCCTTCAATTTGAGGAGGGTGTCATACTCACGTGCAACGTGGAAGTTCATATGACTTAGTGTTTTAAATGAGGGGAGATTAATTAATCGACACCTCACCCAATCACTTGGGTAAGATGGGTGTGCAAAAAACATAAGTTGGATTAGCTCATGGGTAGGTCCCGTGGCGGCCACTGCACATAGTGTCAAAGTTTAACTTTGGGCAGCAAAATTTTGGCGGCTAGAAAATTATATTTTTGGTCGGTTTTGCTTTGGAACAGAAAAGTCGGACTGACTTACTGTATTTAACCTGTTGGTTACTTGGTTTCTTTTAGTAATATTAAACTTTCCTAAGGGGCAGCAAACATGAGATGATAAAATCTCCATCAGAATTACTTCTTCTTAAAATACTTTCTGAAAATATTGGTTTGGAGTTTGGACTTCGACTTCGGTGGTGTAAAAGTGTAAAGAAGCGTTCATATATATGCATGGATTACAGTTTGTTCATATAAGAGATTACAGTTTGTTCCTTTTTAAATCTGCATGGATTTTAGAATTCTTAAGTTTTTTGTTGGGGTCAAATATTAGATCGTAGTTAAGAATTAGACGACTCAATTGTACGGGATCATCTAACCTATGCTATGTATGGGATTATCTAATCATTGGTTAAGAAATATTCGAATCACATATATCTCTATCTCTCGGCGGAGGCCCGAGTGATAACCATCTTTTTATCTTTTTATATATCGAATCTTGTTTCATTGTAGTTAATCTTCTTGGTGAGGATTCGAATATCGTTTTCAAGAAATTTGATTCTAATGGATACAATATGATCACATGGTTAGGGGTGCACTTTCATACTAGGTACGTAATTCAAGCTTATGAGCTTATTTTTTTTTGGCATAAACAGTGCATTCTATCCATGGCATATTACAATTTCCGTTAGAATCACTTCTTTTTAGTATATTATTCATATTTATTTCTCCAAGAAATTTCATTCTAGTGTAGATGATAATATCACATGGTTAGGGTCAATCTGAGTACTAGGTAGTTCAAGTTGTAGAGCTAACTATTTAGTACAAAGATTGAATCCTACCCATGAGATATTTCAATCTCCATCAGAATCATTTATTTTTGAAGCATTTTTCTTTTCTTGACTAAAAGTCTCTGGATCATTTTAATGCGTTTTTACCCCGAACCTCCTTGCAGGCTTTACATGCGCATAAAAATATGGTTATCCGGCATCCCTGTATGTATTGAAGTCATCCTTTATCCTTGGTGAGTCTAAACATTATTAATCTGCAGAATTAGAAATCTGAGGCTATTGCTATGCTTTCTAAATTCAATTATTCTGACCGCTTAGTAGTGGAAGTAGACCTAATTTTTTTACCGATGTATTTTGAGGATTGCTTTCATGAAATTTGATTCTAACGGAGACGGTAAGATCACATGGTTAGGATCGATCTAAATACTAGGTAGTTCAAGCCGAAGAGCTTATTATTTAGTATGAAGATCGAATCCTACCCATGAGGTATTACAATCTCCGTTAAAATCACTTGTTTTTCAAAGAAATCTGTATTCTTGGATAGCAATTTTTTCAAAATTGATTATTTTATTTTTTTGACACTGACACTGGACCCTTTCTTCCATTTGATTTAACAAGCCTAACTTGGAATCACTTGGACATAACTCGTTTCTTTCAAAATAAGAGGCCAAAACGATTCTATAACCTATAATCTAAATAAATGACGAATTACAATTAATGTTTCATTGGTTCTGATCTTGTCTATTGGCATTTAGTGCAACGCTATCTCTTGAAGTAAAACGTGTGAGAGATATTGATATCTCTGATAATTCTCATAGGTAGATCACATCTTATTGCGTAGATGGCCAAGTACGTATTTCTAGGAGCAGACAATGTTCCTGCTTTTGCTAACCTTCATCCATCCATGGACAGAAAATGTAATGTGTTAGTCTATCAGAATCTCTTTCCCAAGCACCAATCTCGCCAGAGAATTCCGCTACACAGTTAAGATTGCTTATTTTTTTGGGCTTAAAGGGTTTTAGCTCTTATGTTCAAAATAAATTTTGGGGAGTGTTAATAGTATCCAGAAGAGGAAATGGAGGGCTAGCTCATATATTGCAGGATACTGGGGAATTTTTGGTATGTTTTTCTGGTGACTCCATGATACTGTTTCAAGATGAATGAAACATTTTGTGTGAAATTTGTGGAGGATCACGAATTGGTTCGTGATTTATGATTGCCCGAATCCAATGGCAATCTATTTCTGCACAGGTTTTAGGTAACCCAATGGCAGACCATGCTTCTATAACCCGAAACAAGATTGGGATCCATCCCGTTTCAAGAATGTTTGTTAATCAAGATTTTAGACCATGCTTATTATTTAGTATGAAGATCGAGTCAAACGTTGAGATTTTTTCATGAACTTGAAATATCTTCAAGATTGATTCCAATCCGCCATTAAATTTAAGCTGTGATTTCTCTTCTTTCATATCTGTTTGAACAACAAACCCTTCTTCATCTTTCGATTTACCATCTAACCCTAATTTGGATTTATCTTCTTCTTTAACTTTCTCTGAAACTTTTACTTCTTCAAATTTCTTCTTGGATACTGCCTTGCTGTGGAAACACCCCATTGGGCTGAGAAATTTAGAACAGGCGAGATAAAATTAGTGTCACAACTCTGGAGGTGTACGTTTCCTTATATATACAGATCGAGGGTCCGCATCGACTCAAAATACGCCCCTGTATGGCTCAGGATGGTATCTAAGCCAAAGGGCCTATTTGGTTAGCCAAAAAAATCCGATTGTTAACTTAAACTCACTAGATTGTGCTGGTGCTACGCACCAGACAATTTTTCTCTTTTAACTTGGTATGCACTGGGCTTCGCCCCGCCCGGCAGCGATGCATTTTTGATTTTTGTGTGGGCTTGGCTTTCCCGGTGGCGATATATTTGTACAAGTCAACAAGAATGGAGGGAATTTATAATATTCCCACTTTATTTTATATCTCACTTTTTAAGTTTATGACCAGTTTGAGTATTGATTGAGTTGACGGGGTGTAACAACACTCAGTGGTTGTAAATCTCTTATTATCAAATCAATTTTGGAAAAGAATAATCAATTCTAATACAGTGAAATACAACTGAGTTTTTCTTTTTTCTTAAAAAAATTGACGTGACCAATAACAGTGCATTTTGTCATCACATATTTGGTCGACTAATTAAATTTAAACCATTTTTCGTACTTAGAAACTGGGAATGAAAATTGGAAACATAATAATGAAGAAAGTGTGGAATAATAAGTTGAAATTTGTAATGAGTAGGAGAGATCAAACTAGGAAAATGTTATCGCCTCAATTAAACTCACAAGTTTTAGTATGTCAATCTTGTTGTCAAATTTAATTGATCGCAACTTTATCGTGATTTATTGTCTACTAAGGTTAGTCTTGCCCTAGAATTAGAGCACGACAGTTGAATATTAGAATTCACCAATCGACCTTGGAGATTGATCTAAGTAAACATCTACAAAAACTTCTTCAACAATGGTTTGTCTGGATATCTTATTTAATCATATTTTCTACCATTTTATCTACTGAGACAATGTCGTGTGACTTTAGTATTATGAAGAATATTGCAAAGAGGAAATCTCGAGTTCAAGCTAGTACTTGATAAATGTCAAATTACAAAATCTTGCAATAAAGAACTTATCGCACAATAGGTTGGGAGGAATTTATTAATATACGTATCGGAATTGCGTATAAAGTTGGGAGAAAATTTTCAGATTACTTTTTTATATGCACGAACTCATTTGGATAGTACACAAATAGGAACTTATAAAATAATAAGACTTGGTGATTATTCTCTTATAAAATCACGTACATGAACTTATTTGGTCATCTTGCGAACCGGTTGATTTTAAGATGGTCCTAAACACTTTTCGATCCATAAGTACATGAACTGATTTGATTAGTATGCGAACCAGTTGATATTAACAGATTCATGGACACTTTTTGTAACTTAAGTACATTAAACAATTTGGAAAGTTTGTGAACTTACCGATATAATGAAAATTTTGTAATGAGGATGAGATATCTTAATCAGACAAGACTCACATAAACCAAAAAATGGTCTTTCGAGTATTCTTTCAGTCACAAAGGAAAATAAGTTTTAACTCAGGGAAGAAAGCAGGAAAACAATGGGATTAGAGTGATGTTGTCCACCTGTCATATGAAGTTCTTGGACTTGCTGTGAAAATATTGTGTTTAGATCGATTCTATGTATTAAACTAGAAAAAAAATTGATATGAAATCGAGATAATTTCATAATAGGTCCATCGACCAATTTATAGTAGTTATAGCATAGCATCGTAAGAATTGAAGTTATTGGAAGAGTGGAGAACATGATGAAAAAAATGGAGTATGATCTATGAGGAGGCTGTAATGCTGGCACCTAATGATGCCAAAGTGAAAATAACGAGGCTGGAGCTAACAAGAACAAAGAGACTTGCAAGAAAATAATGAGGCTGGCGCTAACAAGAACAAAGAGACTTGCACCGCAAATGGATATGTTGGCAGCAGAGGATGGCGTGTTTAGTTCCAGCGTGAAGTGACATTGGTGTTTTTGCACCAACATGTACATTATTCAGCGTTGTTGATACCTAGTCGACAACGTAGGTATCAATTTCCAATTTAGAATATATACTTGATGCAATTCGTATTCCTCATGACATTTTGTGACTATAAATATCATCAATCTAGAATTCCCAGAAATGAGAAGTTCATTTGTTATATGAGATAGTATAAATTAAAATACAATGAAAGAGTTTCTTTTTTTCTTTTGGAAAATTCCATGGCTGAGTATATGAGAATTTGGAATGAAAATAGAATATTTGAGAGGCATAAACATGGTGTTTTGAAAAGAGAGGGAAAGACTGATGATCTCATGACGGGCGATTTCGAAAACTAAAATTTTCCTCGCAATTTATTTGCTTCCCGGCCGAAAAGAAAAAAATTTGGCTAGAAATTTTTGTTGGATAATAAAAGCGGTTTCTGCTAATCATGTTCATGCGACAAACAAAATACCAACAAGGAAAATAGTTAGAAAGACTTATCGGTTTGGTTGATCGAGGCGAGGTACTCCTCTTTCCTTACAGAAAATTCATCCCCTCATACGGTGCTCACAGTTCTACGGATGTCGTCTCCCAAGATATAACGATCACGCCTTATAGTAAGTCGCACTGCAATACTACTCGGCCGACGAATGTTGACAATTACTTCGCTCTTAAATGACTCTGACTCTTGATTTGAAAACTTGTTTTCTACTTCTCAAACACTTGTAAAAACTCATGCAAAACTAAAAAAATATATGAGTATTTATAGAATCAATAACGACTCTACAAGGTGTCTTTTCACCGATAGGTGACTCATCCTGGCCAATGGCGAATCTTCATAACACCTTTTCATGACTAGGTGTCTAATGGTGAAAGGGAATAACCCAAACACATCTCTTGTAATTTAATATTTAAAATCAATTTTCACTCATATAAAATAATTCTAACCAAAAATTCCTATAATTTTCTGTGGCAATGTCAAGAAAACAAGAATGTTTCCTACTAAGCGATGGGTTTCTTCTTAGTTAGGTACCTATTTTCATAATAGAACAATTTTTTATCACTCAAATTTGTTTCAATGCTAATAATGAACTAAATGCAATTTGTTTGAGTGTTGGCTCGATACAATAAATCTCACACATCATATTTCCTTATAATCGTCAAATTCTTAGTTGTGTTCTTTTCGGTCCTGAACGTTCTTGATATTCTATGTGTACTCTAGATTAACCTAGACTTATATAGTTATTATAGAAGTCGTCCCACATTTCACTCATATAGGTTAGTGTCACACCTTCAAATGCTCCAAGCATTTTTTTCGCGAAGATATAACCAGGCAATACAGTGGTTCAGTGATCTTTTATCACCCAATGTATTTCATCCTTATAAGATTGCACCAATGCAATCAGCCAACTCTACCAAGAATATGCAACGGAAGTCTTACTCAGATTTTCTCTACCAAACAATGTAGCCCATACTACAAAGAGGTTCTTGCCATGTTTATGCTTCACATAATTGGGGGAGTATAATCAAATCAACAGGAAACCAAAGCCAAACGCATAAGCCAACAAACTCACTTTTATTATCTTAAGGGGAAGATACAAAAATGTCCAACCAATTGACTTTACAAGCTTATTCTCTAAGCCTATTCAGCAATCACTCTCTACTACCTAAATGGTTCCTCAACACTCGAAATATTGAACAACTTGTTTACAAGGGTTCTCTGGCTATTTATAATGCCAAGAACCAGGGCCAATCCGTATGCAACTCTGTTGCACGCCCCATGAACATCCATCTGTCCATTGGAAGTTCCCTAACCGCCAGTTCAACTTTTTAACTGCTAGCTTTAGTGTTGGCTTGCTCAATGGCGCCACACCTGTCCTCGTATGCCAAACTCGGTTATAAAGCACTTTATAACCGTCTCTAACTTTCTCGCACGCTTGGCATGCTTGAACTCAAGTCCCGCAACATCGCCACTTGCAACTCAGCTTGCACTTCTGCCAATTACTGCTATTATGGCCTGCGTTGCGCTATTATAGCTTTCATTGTACACTTCTCATTAGAATGCCATCATTCAAGTATCATGCGAGTCTTAACTTGGTTAGTTCAATCTCCATGCTTCATATGCATCACTTGCATCTCTTTTGACGAGAAACTATCACCAATGGCGTGTTTGGCCTCACCATTGATGCATGTGCATAATCCAAGTCTTGGCCAACACTTAGAACCATGCCAAAGTCATTCCATGACTTTGCATCTCATCCTTTATTCCTTCCTTGAGATGGACTAACTCTGAATAAGGATATACAACACTATCGCATAATGTTTTCAATGCTAAGTAACCTTTCTTGTCTCAGCCATCTTGGCGCTACATCGTCGGACATGCAGCTCCATCTTCCAGGTTACCAATTCCGTGACGCGCCATGATTATGCGTCACTATGCGGACTGGTCATAGACCTCCACCACATAATATGTTCAACGTCCTCATTGAACGCAACATCAGTTCAATCTCTACTGAACTTTCCTTGGCCTTGTACTTATCTGAGCCATTCTCAGAATCAGCAACTATGTTTGGCCTTTAACTTTGCCAAAACCTTTTCTGCCTAGTACTTTACGCCACCACTTAGTTTTTTTGCCTTTCCATTGAGCCTGTAAATTCCAGTTTCATTGTTGCATCGTCGACTATGCTTCAATCTCTACTTCATTCACATATTAATACCCAAATGCTACTTGCAATCTGTTGCTATGCTCCTTGCATTAGCACACAAATTTTCTTCCAAGCCATTCCTTGCCTAAGTGTACACTTCAAATAGCCAATCATATCTGGGTGATATGTATAACTTAGCTTACTTTCCTTCAATTTCGACTGACATTGCATTCTTGCAATTCAATAGGCCTTACTGTAGACTAAATGTTCTTCAATCACGTTGTAACACTCTTTTTGCAAACTCGATTGAAATGCATGACATTATCCATGACTTAGGATACCCCTAAAATTAGACCGAATCACACCCACGATCCCAGGTTCCTTTTCACGTGCCTTTGAAACTAACAAGGCCTCACTTGTTCCTTCAAACTGCTACGCTTTAATGTAGCGGAAAAATAGCATCATGTTCTTCCTAACTATGAGTTACTCTTAACTCATATGGTTGATGGACTTACATCTTCATTTTTGCTGCGTTAGTCCATGCTATTGCTGTCAAATACTGTCGCACTTCTACGTAACTCTCCCAACAGCAAACTCGCCTATGCCACCAACTCTACTCCTTTGCTTGGTTTTGCTTTCAGCGTTTATTATTGTATACTTTGGCTAAGTATACTTGTAGTGCTTCCCCAATGAACTAGTTTTACATTAAGCAAAAAGAGACAAGGTTTTTGCTTAAACACCACCTTCATTCATTACACTATCCTTAGATAAGAAACTTAGGGACTCCTTCCCATTTACACCATTGGCCAACACTCGGCCTTACTGAAAGCAAATTACATTACCAAAGAAAATACACTAACTAAAGTGTGCTGTCTTCTAAGACCATAAGATCAGTCACACCCAACTTAACTTGAAAACAGAAACAACAAACAGATAATATGCTAAATCCTCCATACTTCAGCAATCTTGCAGGTCCAGGCATTTGCAAACAGCAATGCAATTCCCCTGCCCCATACATGCGCTAATCACGGCGAACAAGGTATACTTAGATCCATAGGATATCCAAATTCCATATGAATCTCTGATAATCTTTCTTCGAACGAGCGGACTGGTGTAAACTCATTTTACTTCCACTTGCACACTTCATATCAACACGACTAACTTTCCCTACACCTTTCACGAAACAAGGTGCGCTAGGACATTGTATGAAAAATCCCGCCAAGGTGTGGCATCACTATTGCCTATGCTTCTTTGAAAACGTTTTTACCAAGGATCATCTCGAAATCATTGAGATGCATCACCATTACACTTATCTGGCCACGCCATGCTCCAACTTCAACATTCTCCACTGCCATCCCCTTGATTGGCTTAGCTATATCATTCACTGTCTTCATGCTGTGATCATCTTGATATACTTCCAAAACCAAGTACTCTGCCATAGACAAACTCATAACTGTATGTGACGCACCCATGTATGCCATGCCCCGGAGATGATGATTGTGTATGCCAAATTTCACATAAACCAGGCCAGCACCCATCAGCCCATGCTGTACTGATGCCGTTTGTTCTACTATGTTGCATAGTTGAATAGGATTAACATGTTCCACTTGATCAGCTTCTTCTTTGTCACCACTACACTCAGTGACGATTGCGTATAATTTTTCTTTCTTTGGACAATCACGCGCAAGGTGAGGACCCTTGCATAAGAAACAGCGACCTGCCTTGTTGTTCCTTAAAGCCAAACTATCATCCATTTGATAGCTTTTCTCCTTATCCTCAGAACTTTTCTTATCCTTGTCCGTACACTTCTGGTTTTTCTTATCCTTTCCCTTCCAACTAGGATCAGTTGAGGTATTGAATAACCTATAATCAGCAAGGCTGTCCGCGATTTCAATGGCTGAAGGTAGGTCTTTGGCACCCTGCCGTCTCACTTCAGCCTGAGCCCTTGGATGAAAACCAGATGTAAAATTAAACAACTTGTCTTCCTCCGACATGTTGCGAATGTCTAGAATCAGTGATGAGAACTCTTTCACGTATTCCGTGGTGTATCGGCATGCTTCAGCTTACGCAAGCTCTCTCTGGCTAGCCAAGTAGCATTGCTTGGTAAGAATTGACTCTTCAATTCTTCTTTCATGACACTCCATGTCACTATCCCTGGAAGACCAGCAGTAAGGTCATCATCAGTCCTAGTTCTCCACCATAATTTCGCATCACCCTCCAGGTACATGCTAACGAGAGTAACCTTTTGTTCTTCCGGGGTTCTGGTGGCCTTGAAGTATTGGTCCATGTCCCACATGAAATTCTCCAATGCCTTCGCATCTCTTGCGCCAGAAAACGTCTTAGGTTCTGGGACTTTAATCTTCGTAAAGCCACTGCCACTACCACCTGCAGTAGCTTGATCTGTGCCAATCACACCCACCATTCTCCTCAAAACACTAATCTCATCAATTAGTTCTTTCAAGGCTCCTGTGAACATGGTCTTAACATCATTAATTTGGCCTTCCAAATCACTATGCTTCTTAGTTGCATTATGGCTTGCCACAAGCATATCAGAAGCATATGCGTCTAATGGTTGAATGGGATCCATCACCGTAGCATCATAATTAACATCATTAGGATGGCGCACCTCATCACCAATCCTGTCTTCCAAGTCCGCTACCCTATCATTTAAGGCATCCAACGAACTCTAATACAGTGAAATACAATTGAGTTTTTCCCTTTTTTTAAAAAAATTGACGTGACCAATAAAAGTGCATTTTTTATGCATTTCATAACAAAAAAATTTAAACCATTTTGTAGTATAAAAGATGGGGAAAGATAGAGATGCAGAGAAGAGAAGGATTTCTATTGATTATGGTTCAACATATTATATAGGTATAGTTAGGGATGCACAAGACTAATCCACCCAAATTCACCCATCACACTCAAACCCGCCCGTACCTGCTAAACCCGTGGGTTTTTAATACGAACTCGCCCGTTGTGGGTGCGGGGTTGGTTATGAAAATAAATACCCGCTGTCTATGGGTGCGACGTTGGTTTTAGCTAAAACCCGCCCAAACCCGCCCGAAAAACCCGCTAAATGTATACCATTGATAAAACTAATCATAGCCATCCATTATAGAAACCCTAACACTAGTAGATATCACTAGATATAAGTTCATCGCTTTCTTATGATGCTTCGTCGTTCTCTTACTACAAAGTGAAACTTTCTCCTAAATGTTGACGAAGTGAACTTAATGGTGACGAGGTGAATTTGACTATTGCTTCCTTTAACTTCGTACGTGTGGAAGGGTGTTGACTTTTCGTGATTACTGATCTGAATGGGTTGCCTCATCCAATTGTACTAAGTTGTTGAGGTAAACCGGTGTTGTTGAAGAGATACTCTAGAAAGATAGTGATTAATTTCATAGGCTTTACGGTCACGAGCTTTCTTCTTCTAAGAGACATAGTAACAGAATTTTGCGATTTACTCCATGTGGCTATCTTTTCATGATCTAGCGAAAATGGGTTCCTGTCGTTCTTAGATACACACCAATCAATCAAAAGAGAAGTTTGGTTAACTATGTCCTCTGCTTCCTCAAGTTTTCCCTGAAATTGAGACTAAGTATTTTTAAAATCGACTCGATGAATCTGACTGACATGAATTATCCAAGAGAGAATCAAAATTTTAGTGAAGTTTAGATGTGAACTTTGTAAAATCTATTTTCAAAAAAATTGTTTATATCACCAGATCTAAATATTGAACTGTAACTTGAAGCGGGGTTTAGCTAGTATAAACCCGAACCCTCCCGATCCGTAATGGGCATGCCAAAAAAATCGACCGCTATTTGTAGGTGCAGGGTTGGTTATGAAAATAAAAACCCGCATTCTGTGGGAGCGAGGTTGGTTTTAGATAATACCCGTCCAAACCCGCCCATGTGCAACCCTAGGTATAGTACATGTAAAGACAAACCCTTAGGCTTCTAGTTGCGCCGCACAGTCATGGGCCGTAGTCCCTAAAACACTACCCCTTGTATGGTCCAATAGAACTCCGTTTGTAGTGTTTCACGTATAGTACTTCGAATGTAGGTATTCAAATGTCGTCCTCTTCTTGATGACTTGTGCCGAAATGAATTGCCTCATTAAAACTTTGACAAAGAGACACCCAATGAGACAAAACCTTGGTATAACTATTCACATGTGATTTCATACTTTACATGTAGTGCATCACATGCAATACGATCTTCAAGGATCGACTAGTCTAAGTTAATTGCGTCGATAAAACTTCGTCAGGAAAACCCAGAGGGACAAAAGTTGAACTAAAGAAAAAGAATACAATATTAAGAAAACTTAGAACATAGTTGGACTTGAATATGTTGCCTCATTAAAACCTTGACAAGGAAAAACCTAGTCGGGCAAAACCTTGATGAAGGTAAAAGAGTACAATGTGATAGATACAAGTAATGTTGATGAGCTGCAGATGATCAGTTTTCTCCGCTGAAGTTGACTAGTTATTTCAAAATTCCTAACACAGAAAATCCTTGTCAGAAATACAATAGCCTTAGCTGGAAAATTACTTCCCGCTGTTTGTTGTTGTCTCATTAAAAACCTTTTCGAGTAACAAAACCATGTTGGAAAAAGCAACCTCAGTGAAGGAAAAGAGTACAATGCACTATTAGATTCTCCCCATGATGTCGCACAGTTTCATTAGTCCAACCAAGTCATGAGAGTTCATCACACTTTACTTTGGTGACTTAAATTTTTATAAGACCCTGTTGTTGATTCTGGAAGTCACGTTGCTTAACAGACTATCACGTTTCATTTATTTGATTCAGATATTTTCAGTATTATCAACGCGATCTTTATGTCTTCAACGTTCAACATACTTGATGTTTTTAGTGTTGTCTCTCTAAAAACCTTGCCGAGTAACAAAATCCTTTGGTAAAAAGTATTCTCGATCGAAGGGAAAAACAACACCACACATCTTCTATTTCAAAGTAAAATATATCGACATCATATCCTTGGATCCTCCCCTTGATGTCCGCATATCCCCCAGATTACTTTCAGATTTATTCCAGACAGTTCCTTTGGTCATGTTCATTTCGAAACTGAATATCTGTAATGTCCTAGAAAATTGTCTACCATATCTCCCCTTGATTACATTCGTTGGAGAAAAGATTATTGTTCCTTCATAATCAACAACTTTTGGATTGCAATTTCATTAGCATTCCTTTTAATATCTTTGCAGGGATAAAACAAAATCATATCAATGGTTACTTTGAGTATATGATTACGTTCAGTATACCATTCCAATGATGTTGCGTTGGCGCTCAACTATATCTAGCTAACAAGTTCCCTGAGGATGCAAAATTTGATCGAGTACATTATTATATTAAGTACAAAAATGCGTCTATTGTACTTAGATATGAGAATTTCATCTCCCAACACATCTACGTCATCTTCCTTTAGACAAAATGGTCATTTACTTACATTTGAACCTCGACTAATCATGGGAGTGCTATCAGGATGCATGTCTTTGTTAAATTGCCTGACAAGTTTAGACATATGCAAACTGGTGGAATATTATATCACAAAACTCAATATTCGGTCGAGCTTTCCTAAGATTTTTTATCTCAAATTTAGATTTATAGTAGCTTGTAGGATCCCTTATTACATTAAGACGGGTATACCACATCCGCATGATTGTTTCAATCTATAGGTGAGCGTTCAGTCTAAATGAAAACGCACCCTATGGTTTAGAGTCACTTGATTTGGGTAACAAGAGGCTATCAAGCCCTTTTCTAAATAATTTTATCTCTTGATTCTTTCAGAGATATGTAATAACCACATTCATATGCTACATTTCAAGTCCTTTTGAAATTAATAAGCTAACTAAGTAGCGGAACGCTATAACGTTCATAACAAGAGAACAATTCCAATGCATTGTGAGAACCCTCGGACAACAAGGCGAATCTTTATACTTTAAGATTGTTTTCTTCTCATTATGCTTTGAGACAAATTAATCATGTATGTTAAATAGGCTTTACTAGAGGTGTAAAACGTGCCGGCCCGGCACAGCCCGGCACACGAAGTCGCGTGCTTCACGTGCCATGTGCCATGTGCCGTGTTGTGCTGTGCCAACGATTTAAACGTGCTTTGCCGTGCTATGCTTTACTAGTCAAAAGCTAGGCACAGCACAGCCCACGGGCACAGCACACGAATAAACGTGTTGTGCCGTGCTGGCACACGTGTTACAAACAATTTGAAATCACTTAATGGTATACATTAAGACGGACGTTATTACTAGAATCTAAATAGACAACATATTATTTGAATTTTTTTCAAGTAAAATCAACAAGTTTATTATTCAATAAAAAGAAATAACCCATCAAATATAAAATTGGATCATTGTCATGTAAATTAATGTTATAGTCAAATATAGGTAATGACATTATAACAACGATATTGGAATATATTTTCCAAATATTTAGGTATTATATGTGTTGTTATAAAAATAAGTCAGCATAAAATGTCAAAAACTAGCTAGAATAGTGACTCTTTTGTGAAATATACACAAAATGTGATGTATTATGCCTTGTTATATTGTGTATTTGTGCATGGTATGACGTGATTTCTTAACGTGTTGTGCTGTGATGTGCCACGTGATAATCCGTGCCGCGTGCTGTGCTGGGCTACTGTCCCAATTAGTCAAACCCAGCACATCCCATTTAACTAACGTGCTGTGCCGTGCTGGGCTAAGTCACGTGCTGGGCTGGGTTGTGCTCAACTTTTAGCGTGATGGGCTGGGCTGTGCTCGTGCTGGCACAACCCAGTTTACACCTCTAGGCTTTACACTTGGTTGGTTAGTACTACCACCCCAAATACCTATATATTTGTCGAAAAACCAAGTTCTACCTGGATTGTATAGGCCAAATATGCTCTTCGTTGACATTAAGCAACAAGGAGCTTGGTTCGATTTTATCTTTCTCTATTTCCTTAACCAAGTGTGTATGAAATCACTTGTTTTTCAAAGCAATCTGTATTCTTGGATAGCAATTTTTTCAAAATTGATTTTTTTTTTGACACTGACACTGGACCCTTGGAATCACTTATACATATTTCAAACAGCCTTGTTGCTTTCAGAATAAGCGATCAAATTGATATAACCTATAATCAAAATAAGTGACGAATTACAATTAATGTTTCATTGGTTCTGATCTTATCTGTTGGCATTTAGTGCAACACTATCTGTTGAAGTAAAACGTGTGAGAGATATTGATATCTCTGATAATTCTCTCAGGTACATCTCATCTTATGGCGTCGATGGCCTTGCAAATCAAAATATATGTTGTATGTTGCAAAGAAATTGTACAAACTATACCAAATACGTATTGCTAGGAGAATACAATGTAATGTGCGGGATTGGTTGACCATGGTTAATTCACGTATTTTGCATTGCGTCGGGTATTTTTTTTTACCTGATATTGGTGAGGCTGTGAGGGATTGGTTGACAGTTGGTTGACCATGGTTAATTCACGTATTTTGCATTGCGTCATGTGTTTTTTTTTTACCTGATATTGGTGAGGCATGTTAAAACTCCAACCACATCTCACACCTGGAACAAATATAAGGGTTACCGTAAATAAAAATGATTTACAAAAATGAAGGTACTTTATATCACGCATGTTAGATGTAAGTTCCCTATTATGAATGGATTTAAAATCTTCGAAGTTAGTGAATAGAAACTTGTACCATAGGATGATTATATAGCTCCCGAAGAAGAAGGATGCTAAAACGCAATCGATCGTTGATATAAGTGAGATAGAAGGTTAAAAAAATCATCAAAATTATATGCCCCATATTTAGCATCGATACAGCTTACAGATAACATGCCTTAGTGTCATATGGTGCCGGCGGAAGTTGTACAAAAAGAATCAAGATGAAGGAATACCAAAACCTACTGATAGTAGATCAGAAAAATAAATTGGATCAAATGTACTCAACGGAGCCTTGGATGAAGTAAAGTGGTGCTAGATACTTACTATTTTGACACCAAAGAAACACCAACAGATGAACTTTCCTGGCAGTAAGTAATGGTTATCACCTTGACATGAAGGTTTCATTTTTCGTGCCAATTTCTACTATCGGCTTCGGTACTTCTTTGGACGGTACTCGAGAGTGTCTAGATTTTTCAATCAAGCCACCTAGCTAGGGGGTATATAAGTAACATAAAATAATAAAATTTAGTAGCAAACCTACGTAAATCTGCCAAGAAGTGGGATGGGAATCTTAATATTCCCCATTGATTAAATAAGAATCCATCACACTTAGACTTTGTCGTTGATCTACGCCAATGACTTTATAGAATAACCTCAAATCCTAAATTGTACTCAAAATTTTGATAGTCACTAATAAATTCGCAAGTAGTTTATCCCAGTACCAATAAATAATTGGTTGTGAAAGTGGATGATTTCCATATATGTAGGCTCAGCTGTGGCCATCTGTTTATAAGGATCGAATGAATAAGAGACGATTGCCAAAAGAGGAGCTCAATGAAAACAACAAACATATCGTGTTGCCTAAAACAAAGTTAGAATCATTACTAACTGAATACCAAGAACAATGTCTCTGTCCAAAGAAAAGTATTTGTCGTAATATCACTTATAATATACGATTGCAGGATTAGAATGCATATAAAAAACAAATTATACAAATGATCACAATTTTGGCTTAACCCATGCAACACAACAACCGAGACTCATACTCAGCGGTGAGTAGATAATTAGAGAAAATAGTATCTCTATGAACATTTGAGAACATCCTTTCTGCAAGTAAATAAAAGTTTGTAACCCTAGATTGCAAAGAACTAAACTAAATATATAATGCAGAGAGAAAAAAGAAATAGAAGAAAACGAAGACTTGAAGAGTTAATTCAGTTCCAACCCGAAAGATACCAAACTCTTCTGATATGAAGCTAGGATTAACACATGGGCTTAGTTACAGAAGAACTGAATTATAACTAGTTTTTCTTATCTTAATAAGAATCTCCGTTGTTAGGTGTGACTCACCAGTTTTTCTTCTTTTAATATAAGCTGCATTATTAGTGACTTCAACTGAACTTGAAGGTAAGGTTTCACCTGGTGACTGCATAGTATTGTCAAGTGATATATGATCTTGATGTGTTGGTTCAGTTTGCACTTGTGTAGTTGTACTAGGGCTAATAACAGGGGAATCGGGCCGACAAAGTGGATGATGTGAGAATCTTGGTAGATGGTACATATTTTTGGGATTCAAGTGAACATACCCGTCACTTAATTCAAAAATGATCTTAACTACTACGAAGATAATCAATCTATAGAAAACACAAACAAAAAAGAACTCCCAAATTTTAAAAATCAAAACCGATTTAAATAGGGTTACCTTAAGCAGTATGGTTTCAGTACTAAAAAGCTCCAGGATTTTCTTATCTGTTGAAATATCACTCATCAAAACCACTTCCCATGAACATCTCCAATTCTTGCTGTAGAAAAAAATTCGACATAACCCATCTTGAATTCAACATCATCTCTCAGATCACGCTTTTACAAATCGAAATCTCTGATTTCTCTTGATTCAAACTCGACATCCGCAGCAGCTGCTCATCTCTCACTTACACTGCAGAAAGAAGAAATAAACATCAACAATATCAAATTTGCATCCCTACAGTATAAGAAAATAAAAATGATAAGAAGGAACGACGAATAAAGGAGATAACAAATCCTAAGAGAGACAAAGAGTGAAATCGGCAGTGGTGAAAGAGAAGATTGAGAAGAATAAGAGATAAGACGACATAGAGGCTTGGGTTTCATAAGGTTTTAGTTTTCTTAGGTTTAGAGTTTGACGGACGTGTGCATTGTATACTTGACGGATGTGAGTAACGTTCAATTAAGTATTCAGTGTGAACCAAGTGTAAGTAATTATTAGCTGAAAATCTACACGTAAGGGTCGTATACCCACGTTTTGGCTAACGGGTTTACAAACGGCAAGTTAAATATAAGGTGTAAATGGAGTGTAATTCAAATTTTGATGCTCAGACCAATAAAGTCCAGCCACCTGTCCTCTCCAGAATTATTTATCTCATTCAATTTGAGGGGGCTGTCATACTCACCGTGCAATGCAGAAGTTCATATGACTTAGTGTTTTAAACGAGGGGAGATTAATTAATCGACACCTCACTGAATCACTTGGGTAAGATGGGTGTGCAGAAAAGATAAGTTGGATAAGCTCATGGGTAGGTCCGGCCAGGAATGGAGTGAGGGCCTTCCCATCCCACCCTCCAAAGGGTCGAAAGTTTTTTCCCATATTCTAACCGGGCTTCTTATGTTTTGCCTTGAGCCCGGTATAAAACTAGTCAAACCGATGGGTAACTTGACTTCCTAGTTCTGTCACTGGATCCGAGCCGAGAGATCCTTACTTAAACCTTGACTACTTCCAAAATTAAGTTTGCATCGTTCTAAAAAAGGGAACTCATGCGTGAGTCGGTTTGAGAAACAAAAAATCGAGCATATAAATACTACGAACCCTCTTATCTCTGTTTCCTTCTCACACGTAATAAATCCCTCTCCTCTTTCTCTGTGTCTATCTCCATCTTCTATGGGTTTCTCTGCTCACATGGATTGCTTACTTACACGAAATCTTTCCGGGGAGTGAATATGTTTTTCGTTGCACGTACAGGAAAACAAAGAAGTCTCTCTGGAGAAACAAGAAGAGGTTTTACTATAACCTCTTTTTCATTCTCTAATTTTTTTTCGTTGGCTTAAACTTGGCAAAGTCTATGCCTCCATCGTTGTGCGACTTTGCTGATGCGTTTGGTTTATCACCAAGTTCATGTAACAGTTTCCATAATTCGAGTGATTCCGAATTCCGGAATCTAATTTCTATATTTGTTTTCACCAGTAAATCTATAATTGCGTGTAAGAGTTTTGTCACCCAATTCTGATTCTTATATTGCTTGAAAGAGTTTCTTCCTTGTTTTCGTTTTCTTTTTTCTGGCTACAGTTTGTTTCGTAGACAGTAGCTAGCTAAAAGATGAAGGTGGAAAAAGATATCAGCTTTGGTCGAGGAATATTGGTTGAGCTATCAAGTAAGTATCAACTTCAACCAATTAATCCTTCGGTAAACCTCTTATAGTCTTATTCCTTTCACCTTAGCTAATACCAGAGAATTTAAATATATTTTTTTCAAGAAATTTGATTCTAATGGATAGTAAGAGTAGTTCAAGTTAAAGAAAGCTCACTATTTAAGGATTGCTTTCTGGATTTTATTACTCTGACCGCTTAGTAGTGGAAGTAGACCTAATTTTTTTACCGATGTATTTTGAGGATTGCTTT
Source organism: Papaver bracteatum (assembly GCA_023529315.1). Classification (NCBI taxonomy): domain Eukaryota; kingdom Viridiplantae; phylum Streptophyta; class Magnoliopsida; order Ranunculales; family Papaveraceae; genus Papaver; species Papaver bracteatum. Next base: position 308,807 of record JAJJWX010004901.1, on the reverse strand, counting down.
AATGAAATTTGATTCTAATGGAGACGGTAAGATCACATGGTTAGGATCGATCTAAATACTAGGTAGTTCAAGCTGAAGAGCTTATTATTTAGTATGAAGATCGAATCCTACCCATGAGGTATTACAATCTCCGTTAAAATCACTTGTTTTTTAAAGCAATATGTACTCTTGGATAGCAATTTTTTCGGAATTGATTCTTTTTTTTTGACACTGACACTGGACTTGCTTCCATTTGATTTAACAAGCCTAACTTGGAATCACTTGGACATAACTCGTTGATTTCAGAATAAGCGACCAAAACGATTCTATAACCTATAATCTAAATAAATGACGAATTACAATTAATGTTTCATTGGTTCTGACCTTGTCTATTGGCATTTAGTGCACCGCTATCTCTTGAAGTAAAACGTGTGAGATATATTGATATCTCTGATAATTCTCTTAGGTAGATCTCATCTTATTGCGTAGATGGCCAAGTACGTATTGCTAGGAGCAGACAATGTTCCTGCTTTTGCTAACCATCATCCATCCATGGACAGAAAATGTAATGTGTCAGTCTTTCGGAATCTCTTTCCCAAGCACCAATCTCGCCAGAGAATTCCGCTGCACAGTTAAGATTGCTTATTTTTTTGGGCTTAACTCTTATGTTCAAAATGAATTTTGGGGAATGTTAATAGTATCCAGAAGAGGAAATGGAGAGCTAGGCTTCAGCAGTATGTGAAAATCTGGAAACCAGATATTCATAATACATATATTGCAGGAATCTAGGTTGGAGTAGTGATTCATAGAATTTTTAGTCAAATTTGGGGAGGGGGAATTTTTGGTTGGTTTTTCTGGTGACTCCATGATACTGTTGCAAGATGAATGAAACATTTTGTGAAATTTGTGGAGGGATCACGAATTGGTTCGTGATTTAATATTGCCCGAATCCAATGGCTATCTATTTCTGCACAGGTTTTAGGTAACCCAATGGCAGACCATGCTTCTATAACCCGAAACAAGATTGGGATCCATCCCGTTCCAAGAATGTTTGTTAATCAAGATTTTAGACAAATCCAAGAAACACCGCCATTAACAGCAATTCATTGAGAAAAAAATAGTTAACAAGAAATACATCTACAAAACCAAACCTAAACTTTCTCGTCTGCATTATCAAATGGATACTAAATTCTTCGCACAGCAATCCATTGAGACAAAAGAATATAAAAAAGAGCAAAAGAATAGAGAAATCAAATAAACCTAAGGAAAATTTCTCAAAAAATCACCTCCACTTCCTATTTCAAACCCAGGAAACGAAGAAACTCGGTGATTGTTATCCAACCATCAGCATCTGAATCCAAAACACCAGCCATGACTGCAAATTCTTCTTTGGTTGCAATTACACCGAATTCACTTAGTATGAAGATCGAGTCAAACGTTGAGATTTTTTCATCAACTTGAAATATCTTCAAGATTGATTCCAATCCGCCATTAAATTTAAGCTGTGATTTCTCTGCTTTCATCTCTGTTTGAACAAACCCTTCTTCATCTTTCGATTTCCCATCTAACCCTAATTTGGATTTATCTTCTTCTTTAACTTTCTCTGAAACTTTTGCTTCTTCAAATTTCTTCTTGGATACTTCCTTGCTGTGGAAACAACCCATTGGGATGAGAAATTAAGAACAGGCGAGAGAAAATTAGTGTCACAACTGCAGAGGTGTCCGTTTCCTTATATATACAGATCGAGGGTCCGCATTGACTCAAAATACGCCCCTTTACGACTCGGGATAGTATCTATGCCAAAGGGGATGTTTGTTCAACCTTGCTATTTGGTTAACCCGTTTAGCTAGCTAATGTTACTAGATGACCGCCCCCGGTGGGGGGCGACCAAAAGTCTGATTGTATTTGATCCGAGTTAATTTAAACTAATATCCTCTATCTAAGATGAGAGAACATAGATGTATTGCTAATTATTTTTATTTTACATCACAGTTTATTTTATATGACACTTTTTAAGTTTATGACCAGTTTGAGTATTGATTGAGTTGGCAGAGTGTAACAACACTTAGGGGTTGTAAATCTCTTATTATCAAATCAATTTTGGAAAAGAATAATCAATTCTAATACAGTCAAATACAATTGAGTTTTTCTTTTTTCTTAAAAAAAATTGACGTGACCAATAACGGTGCATTTTGTCATCACATATTTGGTCGACTAATTAAATTTAAACCATTTTTCGTACTTAGAAACTGGGAATGAAAATTGGAAACATAATAACGAAGAAAGTGTGGAATAATAAGTTGAAATTTGTAATGAGTAGGAGAGATCAACCTAGGAAAATGTTAGAGCATCGCCTCAATTAAACTCACAAGTTTTAGTATGTCAATCTTGTTGTCAAATTTAGTTGATCGCAACTTTATCGTGATTTATAGTCTACTAAGGTTAGTCTTGCCCTAGAATTAGAGCACGACAGTTGAATATTAGAATTCACCAATCGACCTTGGAGATTGATCTAAGTAAACATCTACAAAAAATTCATCAACAATGGTTTGTCTGGATATCCTATTTAATCATATTTTCTACCATTTTATCTACTGAGACAATGTCGTGTGACTTTAGTATTATGACGAATATTGGATATCCTATTTAATCATATTTTCTACCATTTTATACACTGAGACAATGTCGTGTGACTTTAGTATTATGACGAATATTGCAAAGAGGAAATCTTGAGTAAAAGCTAGTACTTGATAAATGCCAAATTACAAAATCTTGCAATAAAGAACTTATCGCACAATAGGTTGGGAGGAATTTATTGATACACATATCGGAATTGCGTATAAAGTTGGGAGAAGCTTTTCAGATTACTTTTTTATATGCACGAACTCATTTGGATAGTACAAAAATCGGAACTTATAAAATAATAAAACTTGGTGATTATTCTCTTATAAAATCACGTACATGAACTTATTTGGTCATCTTGCAAACTGGTTGATTTTAAGATGGTCCTAAACACTTTTCGATCCATAAGTACATGAAGTGATTTGATTAGTATGCGAACCGGTTGATATTAACAGATTCATGGACACTTTTTGTAACTTAAGTACATTAAACAATTTGGAAAGTTTGTGAACTTACCGATATAATGAAAATTTTGTAATGAGGATGAGGTATCTTAATCAGACAAGACTCACATAAACCAAAAAATGGTCTTTCGAGTATTCTTTCAGTCACAAAGGAAAATAAGTTTTAACTCAGGGAAGAAAGCAGGAAAACAATGAAATCAGAGTGATGTTGTTCAACTGTCATATGAAGTTCTTGGACTTGCTGTGAAAATATTGTGTTTAGATCGATTCTATGTATTAGACTAGAAAAAAATTGACATGAAATCGAGATAATTTCATAATAGGCCATCGACCAATTTAGTTATAGCATAGCATCGTAAGAATTGAAGTTATTGGAAGAGTGGAGAACATGATGAAAAAATGGAGTATGATCTATGAGGAGGCTGTAATGCTGGCACCTAATGATGCCAAAGTGAAAATAACGAGGCTGGAGCTAACAAGAACAAAGAGACTTGCAAGAAAATAATGAGGATGGCGCAAACAAGAACAAAGAGACTTGCACCGCAAATGGATATGTTGGCAGCAGAGGATGGCGTGTTTAGTTCCAGCGTGAAGTGACATTGGTGTTTTTGCACCAACATGTACTTTTTTTTTTTTGATAGAAAGTGATAGATTTTATTAAAAAACAGAAGAATGTACAAACATGCTACAAGTTGTAGCAAAATTAAAAAATGAAAACAAAAAAAAACAGAAAACAATCAGTAAAAGTTTGCATCCCAATTTTCACCCACTGTAACACTTTGATGACCAAAAGCTTTCGCCCATGCAGTAACCAGAGATTTTGCTTCGATGATTAAATCCAGATCCATCTTAAAAACATGGTTCTCGTCAAAAGTACGTGCATTTCTTTCTCCCCATATAACCCAGACAATTGCTGCAGGAATCATGCCCCAATAAACTGAAATCAGTGTGTTGTACATATGCTTCCAGGTGTGAGCTAGTTCATAAATGGTCTGCGGAGTTATCCATCACCAACCAGATGGTATTAATCTCAACCATAATTTGTACGCAACCTTGCAATGAAGAATAAGATGATTTACAGATTCTTCACAACTTGCACACATAATACAAATATTGTATAAAACCATACCCTTGTGCAGCAACATATCTATTGTGTTTAGTTTGTTATGCACCGCACACCAGACTAAAAAACAAACCTTGGGAGGAATCTTACTGTGCTAGACGAAATTATAAGGAAATTCGTCTACTCCATCTGATAAAATCATTTGTGAATAAAGAGTTTTAACTGAAAAAACTCCATTGCTCCCCAAAGTCCATCGCCTAGTATCTGTCAAGTTATCCAGGTTTGGAGCTATCGATCCAATTCGAAGAAGTAACAAAGCAAAATGATTAACTTCGTCTTCCAGCAGTCTTCTTTTGAAATCAACATGTACAACATGTACATTATTCAGCGTTGTTGATACCTAGTCGACAACGAAGGTATCAATTTCCAAGTTAGAATATATACTTGATGCAATTCATATTCCTCATGACATTTTGTGACTATAAATATCATCAAACAAGAATTCCCAGAAATGAGAAGTTCATTTGTTATATGAGATAGTATAAATTAAAATACAATAAAAGAGTTTCTTTTTTTCTTTTGGAAAATTCCATGGCTGAGTATGTGAGAATTTGGAATGAAAATACAATATTTGAGAGGCAAAAACATGGTGTTTTGAAAAGAGAGGGAAAGACTGATGATCTCATGACGGGCGATTTCGAAAACTAAAATTTTCCTCGCAATTTATTTGCTTCCCGACCGAAAAGAAAATTTTTTAGCTAGAAATTTTTGTTGGATAATAAATGTGGTTTCTGCTAATCATGTTCATGCGACAAACAAAATACCAACAAGGAAAATAGTTATAAAGACTTATCGGTTTGGTTGATCGAGGCGAGGTACTCCTCTTTCCTTACAGAAAATTCATCCCCTCATATAGTGCTCACAGTTCTACGGATGTCGCCTCCCAAGATATAACGATCACGCCTTATAGTAATTCGCACTGCAATACTACTCGGCCAACGAATGTTGACAATTACTTCGCTCTTAAATGACTCTGACTCTTGATTCAAAAACTTGTTTTCTACTTCTCAAAAACTTGTAAAAACTCATGCAAAACTAAAAAAAGATATGAGTATTTATAGAATCAATAACGACTCTACAAGGTGTCTTTTCACCGATAGGTGACTCATCCTGGCCAATGGCGACTCTCCATAACACCTTTTCATGACTAGGTGTCTTATGGTGAAAGGGCATAACCCAAACACATCTCTTGGAATTTAATATTTAAAATCAATTTGCACTCATATAAAATAATTCTAACCAAATTCCTATAATTTTCTATGGCAATGTCAAGCAAACAAGAATGTTTCCTACTAAGCGATGGGTTTCTTCTTAGTTAGGTACCTATTTTCTTAATAGAACAGTTTTTTATCACTCAAATTTGTTTCAATGCTAATAATGAACTTAATGCAATTTGTTTGAGTGTTATCTCGATACAATAAATCTCACACATCATATTTCCTTATAATCGTCAAATTCTTAGTTGTGTTCATTTCGGTCCTGAACGTTCTTGATATTCTATGTGTACTCTAGATTAACCTAGCCTTATATAGTTATTATAGAATTCGTCCCACATTTCACTCATATAGGTTAGTTAGGTGGGTATTTTCTTAATGTAACAGTTTTTTATCACTCAAAATTGTTTCAACGCTAATAATGAACTAAATTTGTTTAAGTGTCGGCTGGATACACCGACTAATTTATCTAATTTGCTTTTATAGAGAGTTCGACATGGTATGCTGGTGACTAAACTATCGTCAAATTAGCATTCACGGAAATACTAACTTCATTTCCTACAAGACCATATAAACTAAAATAATGGATCAAAGATAAAAAAAAAATTGAGGAATTAAGTTCTATACTTATATTTATATATATCTTATTTCTCAAAATTTATAGTAGGATATCCATATGTCTCATTTTATTGAGATGTTACAGGAAACTGTTGCCGCAAACTTTATTTTGGATAAAAATGGAGATGGATATATTGATGTGGACAAATTTATTAAGTTCTTTACTAGGTTTAAGTAAAGAATCTTTAGGTGTTGATCATTTTAGATTTAGGTCAGGATTCATGATGATTATCTCTAATTTCAGATAAATTATCTCGTTAGATTATTTCTTGTTTTAATTACCGATTATTCATTCTTTTTTTATGAGCGATCTGGGTGAAACAAATAAATCGACTCTCGATTTTATTGATTTGTTTTTTATTTCATAACTCTAATTCTTGATTTGTTGCGTTTTAAGTTAATTTTATGATATCAATCACTGAGTTTACTTCTTGGAATTTTATCAAATATTACAGCGCTCGTTGATGCCAAGTTTTCTGCTGACTCAGCCGACTCAACTAGTGAGACGGATGTGAGATATATGGGTTGTCAAGAAGACTTCACTGGGGATCCAGGGTTGATCCAAGTTATAACCTTGACTGCTTCCCAAATTAAGTATGCATATCTCTATGGTGAACTCTAATTCAGTCATAATCAAAATAGTAGTTACAAAAAGGAAGCCTTGAGTTTGTTTAATAGCTGTTTGCACGAGAAAAAATCCGGAGAGCGGAAAGAGGTTTTCAATAATGCAGTATGTTTAAGTTATTTATCAATTATTAAAATTAAGAATTATCATTAGGGACAAATGTGACGGGCATGTTTAATGGCTGGTTCACCCATTAGCCTGTGTTAACCCGAGATTTAGAACTTCAATTTTGGACCAAAAAAATTAATCAAGGGTCCATAACGTATGGGATATTTACCGTTAGGGAAATCCAAGAGTTCAATTCTATTGATTTTTGATTTTTGAATATTAATTATTAATTCAAATTATTTGTCTAATCTAATCACACTAGTCCAAAGGGGCTATAAATGACTATCAAAGTCTGTTACAAAACATGATTTATCACGGTTTTCATTTGTCATTTGAATCGTTATTTATTTGGTGTGACCTTTTATAAATGACGAATAGATAATGTTATTAAATATGACGGCTAAATTTAATCACATACAAAATCTATTATTAAGTATCACGGTTATTGTATGTAACATATAATAAGGGTTGATTATTGTCATAAAAAATCACGATCACTATATGTAAAATATAATAATGATTGAAATATGCCATTTAAAAACCACGAAAGATGTATGTTAAATAAAATAATGGTCCACGCCTGTTATAATTCAAGGTATTTTTATTAAATAATTTTTTTAATTCTAACGAGAAAGTTCTGTTATTTTTCTGGATACCGATTCAGATATTGGCATTCGGATTTTCGGAATCTAAAATCCATTCAAAAATATGAAATCCCTTCATAATTATATTTGGTATGTCAAAAAGTTATCCATATTAAAAATAAAAAATAGACGTTAAAAAAATTGACTTTATTAATATTTTCTAAAAGAAAATATAATATTCCAACATAAATTAGAAGACATATCCTCACAACTCCAAGTTACATACTAAAAATCAAAAAAAGTAATCAATCTACTGTCACTGTCGCTCTAACTTGATAGCTCTCCTACAGGAGTCACATAGGCCTTTGGCCACCTAATAAAAGTACCAATAGGAACATCCCGAAGTACAAAGATAATCTACGGCCGCACAACATTGCACTTGGCTCAATGATTACGTGAAGCATGCAGTCGTAATCGCCATCAATCAACACCTTAGTATCTACATATACAACTGCAACCGGCTTTTTCCTTAAGTTCCTCAAAAAGAAAAGACCAAACGACGAGGGTATTTCTGGCATGCCAATATCATGTATATTGAACAAACAAGACCAAGTTAGTTTGAAAAATCATGATAGAAACATTGTATACATCTGAATACACAATACTAATAGCTATTAGAAGTCACCTGCTGGTAAGAGCTATTAGAGATCTGATCATGTAAAATACATGGCTCTATGCAAAAGACTCAACGCAAATGTGACGGTGGCTAATTTCTATTGCAGACATGTTGTGGAAAGCCGGTGGTTAGTCATCTCTAGATGCGTTCGAACTTAGGTGGTTGGTCATCTGTGGGTGTGTACTAGAATATTAATGATGGGCGTATAAAGACCAAAATATATGACGGATGTATTGCATAATTTTATGTTTCATCATTAAATCACAGACCTAGTTAAATATCACGTTCTAAAATAACATATTTTTTTATGTTAAATGGTGGACCACATTATTTTTATGTTATATGACAGAAATTGTCTGTAAAAGTCTAATCACATAATTAATCTGTCATTTAAAAGCGTGATTTACAACCCTTTTTGGACTAGTGTCACTAATATTACTTAATTTTGTTAATGAAATTTCTAATACTATCAATTTAGGGCATTCTAGCCACTTGATTGCCATTTGGTGATCCAATTTTTTCATCTTGTGAATCTTCAGAACCAAATGTTTTGAGCCCCTCAAATAATAGGATTTTAAAAAATAATAGATATAGGGGTCAAATCTTTAGCATGGAGTAATTTTAGTAAACCTAAAGAACTAGGTAGTCTAGGATTCTAAAATTTAGAATTTGTTTTAATAAATCTTTGATTAGGAAGTTAGCCTGGAAAATTAGTTACAAAGATGATGAGTTATGGATCGAATTCCTTAAGGATAAATACTTCAGGAGTGATATCTTCCTTCATTTAGATAAGCTCAATGACAATAGAATTAGGAAAAGCATTTTTAGATGCATTACTGTTATTAACAAACATATCTTCCCGTCTATTAGATGTGGCACCAAAGTGAAGATTTGGATTGATACATGGGTAATCATCCTTGATCACCCACCTGAACCTTCTATAAGTATGGACTCTATATCAACTCTGACCTTTTTTAATGAAATGTTTGTACTATGAACTAAGATGTGGAATGTACTACATATTTTTCGAATATTTCTCTAATGAAACTGCCAATAAGATTTTAGTAATTCAGGTACCATTGAATGGTTATGATATTTTGATTTGGTTACCTGAAAGAAAAGGAAACTTTTCTATCAAGAGTTCCTATAAAGTTCTAAGTAACCGTGAGTCTAGTAATGAAGCTTATTCAACTTGTTTCAAGTGTGGTATGGAAATCCCAATGGAGGTATATAACTCCACATAAAGCTAAGTTGTTTGTATGGAAATATCTTAATCATATTATCCTCACAAAGGATAAAATCTTCAGATACAAACATGATATAGCCAGACAATGTAGGATATGTAAAGCTACATTTGAAACTGCCGAACACCTTCTCATAGATTGTCTCTATGCGAGGCCTCTTTGTAGCCATTGAAATTAAGACCGGTGGATTGTAAAGTTATATGTTTTGGAATGTGATCATTTTTGGTAGGCGTCTGGAACTTGGCAAGAGGAACATATCTCCAAAATATTAGCTTTGAATCCATTGCGGTTTGGTTCTTATTCACAAAAATGACGTTCAACGTGTGAGATGTTGTGAGAATAAAAGTGTGAAGGTATCCTTCCTCAATGATAATTCCCATGAAACATCCCTACAGAAACTCCTTTTTTCTCTTGGTTCGACATGACTATCAAATTTCCTCCTCCAATGAATTTATTGATTGACTCACATAGTTAACTAAATCGATCGTGCACTTACTATGCCTATGTCTCTGAAAGGTGTGATAATGACAAAGGAGCGAAACAATGCAAAATATGGCACATTGAAATGAGTGTCCATATTGGCTTTTGATTTTCATCTTAGGTAATAGGTAGGATGCATGGACAAACTTATATGGCTACTATCTATACAAGATTGAACCAATTTTTATTTAGAGTTCAAATGACAATTAATTTGAACCCAATAGTTTGGTAATATGTTCCTCTCATTAAACTCTAGATTCCTATAGAAAAAGTGCACAATCAAGAAATCTAGTGTTTAATATTATAAGAAAATCTTGCATTACCAATTCAACTCTGAAGTGATGGATGAAATTGAAAAAACATAAAAGTATCTTTATATTTATCACCATCACCAAATTTAATCATCTCCTAGGATCGTAGTATATTTGAAATTAAGAGTTTCTTTTCCTTAGTTTTCTTTAACTCTTTATTCTTTTAGCTTAATGCATGCACAAGGAATTTTTTGTTTTTACTCTGTAACTGTATTATTTCATGTTCTTGATGCTGTTAGTAGACCTTTTTGATTATCCATGGCCCATAGATGTTATTATTATTTTTTATAGAGAAATATTTTTAAGTAGTTTCCCTGTTATAAAAACCCCAAAGCAGTCGGAGTTGGTTGGCTTAGAAATTTATAACTTTTCTATAGCTTGTAATCATGGGTTGCAGGCCCTTGTTAATTAGCTTTGTTAAATCCAAAGATTATTTTCGTAATAATCTAATAACGCTTATCTAACTAAAAATGTAGACAATGATTTCGAAATGCAATTCCTAGTCTTAGCTACTAATTCATAGTACATTCTAAACTAAAGACCTCTCTACTCTATATTTGGATGTCCCCCTCGACTCCACAGGAATAAATTTGAGTCATTCATCATGGATTTGTCTCCCGCTAAATGTTTTCGAGAGTTCAACTAATTCCATGTTTGGTTGGTGTTTATGGGAGAAAATCGCCTCTGCCGAATTTGGTAAATTCGATGGTGGAGATACTGGTTTAAACCCTTAAACAAATGTGCTGCACGTGAGCACTTTTGATTCTAGATATCAATCTGTTTAACTCTAGCCTAAACCAAGAAGATGGTCGTTCCAGATTTTCTTCGGTCACAAAGTGGAGGAGAAGGATTGATTTGGGGAGGATAGCGAAGAAGGGTGATGAGACCAGAGAGTTATGGATAGGCAGTATCTTGACTTGTATCAGAAGTGTAGAAGCTTGCGGAATCTTGCTAGTGATGGAAGATTTTGAGACAGCTTGCAAAGTTGTTATCTGATAGTGTTGTATTTTTCCTGACCAAGTATTGTGTGTTTTGGCAGAATAGGTGAAACCTATTTATACAAGTGAGATTGAACGTACCCTGGCCTCATTAAGGAATTGATTAAATGTGCCAATTAAAACAGAGGAGGTGGAAACCGTTGGCTTTATGGTGAAAAACTTTTTCACCATAAATTTCCTTATTTAATTGACCGTATTCATTCCTTGCACGCCTTGCTGTATTGCGAGCGTAGTGTACACTCCACGCTGTGACCTCCAAACCAAAACCCCAAGAAAGCATCCCCCAGTTTGTGTTGATGTCTCGAGAGTGGGCGCAAGTGGCAATGCCAAAGTTGCTAGTGAAGCGTTACGGCATGTGCGGGATATCTCGACCGCAAGTTGTACTTTGAGCACGGATGGCAATGCCAAAGTCGCTTGGTGGAGCATTTGGCATGTGCAGAATGCCTTGGCCGCAAGTTACACTTTGAGTGTGAACAGAAATGCCAAAGTCGCTAGTGGAGCATGTGTGGCATGTGCCAATGGCATGTACGAAATGCCTTGGAAATTGTCTAGCAGGTTGGGGATGAAAGTGGATAGTGGTAACGTCTTGGCAGGTGCCAATCGCACGCACGTCCACCTTGGCCAAGTTGCGGGCCCTACAATTGGGTAGCGGCTTGGAATAAAAAGTGGCTAGTGGTAACGTGTTGGCATGTTCCAATGGCACGCACGACCACCTCGGCCAAGTCGCGGGTGCTATAATTAGGTAGCGGATTGGAATAGAAAGTGGCTAATGGTAACGTGTTGGCATGTGCTAATGGCACGCACGGCCACCTTGGCCAAGTTACGGGCGCTATAACTAGGTAGCGCTTTGGAATAGAAAGTGGCTAGTGGTAACGTGTTGGCATGTGCCAATGGCACGCACGGCCACCTAGGCCAAGTTGCGGGCACTACAACTGGGTAGCGACTTAGAATAGAAAGTGGCTAGTAGTAACGTGTTGGCATGTGCCAATGGCACTCACGTCCACCTTAGCCAAGTTGCGGGCCCTACAACTGGGTAGCGGCTTAGGATAGAAAGTGGCTAGTGGTAACGTGTTGGCATGTGCCAATAGCACGCACGGCCACCTTAGCCAAGTTGCGGGTGCTACAACTGGGTAGGGCTTAGAATAGAAAGTGGATAGTGGTAACGTGTTGGCATGTGCCAATGGCACGCACGACCACCTAGGCCATGTTGCGGGTGCTATAACTAGGTAGCGTCTTAGAATAAAAAGTGGATAGTGGTAATGTGTTGGCATGTGCCAATGGCACGCACGTCCACCTAGGCCAATTTGCGGGCGCTACAACTGGGTAGCGGCTTAGAATAGAAAGTGGCTAGTGGTAATGTGTTAGAATGTGCCAATGGGACGCACGGACACCTTAGCCAAGTTTCGGGTGCTACAATTGGGTAGTGGAAACGTGTTGGCATGTTCCAATGGAACGCACGACCACCTAGTCCAAGTTGCGGGCGCTACAGCTGGGTAGCGGCTTAGAATAGAAAGTGGCTAGTGGTAATGTGTTGGCATGTGCCGATGGCACGCACGGCCACCTTATCCAAGTTGCGGGCGCCACAACTGGGTAGCGTCTTAGAATAGAAAGTGGCAAGTGGTAACATGTTGGCATGTTCCCATGTTACGCATGGCCACCTTATCCAAGTTGCGGGCGCTACAACTAGGTAGCGGCTTAGGATAGAAAGTGGGTAGTGGTAACTTGTTGGCATGTGCCAATGGCACGCACGACCACCTAGTCCAAGTTGCGGGTGATACAGCTGGGTAGCGGGTTAGGATAGAAAGTGGCTAGTGGTAACGTGTTGGCATGTGCCAATAACACGCACGGCCACTTTGGCCAAGTCGTGGGTGGTACAATTGGGTAGCGGCTTGGAATAGAATGTGGCTAGTGGTAACATGTTAGAATGTGCCAATGGCACGCACGGCCACCTAGGCCAAGTCACGGGCGCTAGAACTGGGTAGCGGCTTAGGATAGAAAGTGGCTAGTGGTAACGTGTTGGCATGTACCAATGGCATGCACGACCACCATAGCCAAGTTGCGGGCGCTACAACTGGGATGCGACTTAGAATAGAAAGTGGCTAGTGGTAACGAGTTGGCATGTGCTAATGGCACGCACGACCACCTTATCCAAGTTGCGGGCACTACAACTGGGTAGCAGCTTAGGATAGAAAGTGGCTAGTGGTAACGTGTTGGCATGTGCTAATGGCACGCACGACCTCTTAGGCCATGTTGCGGGCGCTACAACTGGGTAGCGTCTTAGAATAGAAAGTGGCTAGTGGTAATGTGTTGGCATGTGCCAATGGCATGCACCGCCACCTAGGCCAAGTTGCGGGCGCTACAACTGGGTAGCGGCTTAGAATAGAAAGTGGCTAGTGGTAACGTGTTGGCATGTGCCAATGGGACGCACGACAACCTTAGCCAAGTTGCGGGCGCTACAATTGGGTAGCGGATTAGGATAGAAAGTGGCTTGTGGTAACCACTACACCAAATTCCCGGATTCGTAACAGGAATTCGTAACGGCTTTGTGGCCGTTACAAAATTCCCGTTACAAATGGCCGTTACAAAATATTCGTAACAGGATGAAGCCGTTACTAATTTTTTTAAAATTTATAACAGAGATAAGCCGTTACGAATTTTTTTATAAGCGTGCCAGTCACACGCTTGGTCACACCTGGGTCGTCACACCCTGAGTTTGTGTGTGTGTTATTAACACGCATACTATTATAATTCCACCCAAAATGAATAACACATGAGGATATTTCCTCCCATGCGTGATTTTGAGGATATAACCTGAAATCAATATCGAGTTTCATAAATTTTTATTTTTTTCTCTTTCTCTTCTGCCTCTCCTCTTCCTCGCAGCAGATGAAACCCTAGTGAAATCTCAAGAATCTGTTCAATAATTGAACCATAGTGAGTGTTTTTCAGTCTTCAATCATCGAGCCCTAATGGATCGATGAAACCATAATAAGGGTTTTTTAATCTGTTTTTTTTTTTCGATTTTTAGGGTTTCTTTTGGTTTTCGATTTTCAGGTGAGAGTGGTAGAGCTTTCATTTTCTCTGCAAAATCTCCTCAGGAGAAAGCTAGGGTTTCAAAAATCAAATAAATCCTTAGCTTAGATTAGCTCAAGATTTAGAATCGTCCATACATGTTATGTAATGAGTTTGATTTTGAGTTCATCCTTGAATCGGTGAGGAAAACAATTATGGTTTTTTTCTTTAGGTGTTTTCGTGTTAAATATGTGAACCAAAATCATCATATTATCTCTGACTCTTCCAACAAAGTGAGTAAATCGCCTTTACATCTCGGATTTTTTTCATTTTTGTTTTATGATTTTTTTGAGACTGTGAGTAACTTTTTTGTTTAATTGCAGAAAAATCCTTTGGTATCTAGGAATCGTCTAGCAGCGTTACTCTTATCTGAATCTCAAGGTGGTGATCTGAATCTCAAGGTGGTGACTCTGATTCTCATACTTTTTTTGTACTTTTTTTTAATTTTGATTTTGTCTTTTTCAATTTGGTTTTTACTTTATAGATTAAAAGTTTTATATAAATTGGAGTAGAAATTTCAATGTGTGACCTAATGTTTCTCAGATAGAACAGGTGTGGGTTGCAGCTGTAATGATCGAGGTGGATTGGTAGTTTGTCCTAATTCTGTTATAAAGAAGATAAAGTGTTGATTTGGGTTGCAGTGAATTATGTCTTAGATGAGGATGATTATGAGTTACTGCGGGATAACAATTTTGGATTTCACCGTCCCCACACCAAAGTGAGTATTCTTGTTCTTGACCTAGTGTTTATTTATATCTTTGAATAGCTACTTAGGTTGAAGACAGAATTTGATGGTAATGTATTCTTTTTCTTTCTGTTGCTGTTTGATTTATTTCCTTGCACATATTTTGATGGTAATGTATTCTTGTTCTGTAGCCAACCATGAGGTATATTCCAGTCTCTTCTTTTTTATATGTAGCAACAACCTCGTATGCTGATTTACTCACACTAACTGAGAAATTCTCTTCGGCAAGGGCAGCCTTTTTAATCTGCATTTGAGATGTAAATAAATTCAAATATTCTAGAAATTAGATACAATCATCAAGTCTAATAAATTGCCACAAACCTGATACAGTTCGTCCTCAAGGAGAAGGGGACTACAATAAGCTTTTGTGAATAGCTCAATTGCAGATGAAGTTGACCGGTCACGCAACCTGGTGTACCAATCTCGTTAATATCACTTCAATCTCATTAATCCCACTATGTTCGATTGCATTTGATATCCATTTCTTCATGTACTTTATCCAATTTTTGGGAAGGCTTCTCTGTAATTTCATATAATTCTATAAACACATAATGGGCTGTAGTAGGAACTGATAGTTTCTTAGTAGAAGTTAAATGCATTAGAAAACAAGAACTGAGAATTTCTTTATAGATGTTAAATGCATTAGAGGATAAGAGCCATGGGGTCAGCAAAGATGACCTCCTTGATTAATTTATAGTTTGATACTCCCAGGCTTTATACAGCCAAGATGACGTGACTGTAGAGTTTTGGCATGTATGTTCGAATTGGATTTTTTTGTGATTAAATTGTGCATAAGGTGTTATTATGAACATGAACTTCTCTTGCTGATGTAAAAACTTCCGATGCTTTACTACTGTGCAGGCATGCCCTAAGTTGATAGAAAGGTTCAAAGAAAGGGAAGCAAATGTCAAGGTAACATTGTTAATGGTGTCATTAATGGTGTCACCATGCCTCTATGATGTGTTTCATGGACTTGTTTGTCCGTCTTTTTATTTTTATTTTTTTTTACAGATGGATGTATTTAACACATTCATTGAGCTACTGCGTCAAACTGGAACTGTCACCAAGGGCCAAATGTTTTGTAAACGTCGCAGAGTATATGCACATGCTCATGATTATCACGTCTGTAGTGCCAATTTTTTTTGTAAATGTCGCAGAGTATATGCTCATCATGTTTAACTTTTATGCTTATTTTCCTTCTACTCGTTAGGGATTTGCAAGTGCGTAAGAACTAACCAGATTGTTGTATTTATGCATATCAGAGTTCATTGTGGACTGCGATCATCATGAACTCTTATGGTATGTGTTTCTATTCCAATACTTAGTATATTACCTTCTTTCTTTTGTTCAAAGTTGAATTAGCATTGAGATATGTTTTTATAAGTTATTAATTATGGGTTTCCTTTTCATTGGAGTCTCAGACCTCATGGGAAATACTTTTTTATCTTGGCTGAAGATGCCTCAAGATATATGGATTATAGGGGTGAGAGGAATGATGCTGATTCAATAGTTTCTGGGTCTAGACAGATTTATTTGACCTTTCCAGCTGAAAGTACATTTACCAAGGAGGATGTTTCCAACTATTTCAAGTAAAGATGCTAACCTTGTATGCTTATGTAGAGTATCTGAATTTGGATTGCTAGACATAAAGTTTTATTTGATGTCTGTAGGAGCTTTGGTCAGTTCCAGCATGTGAGTGCATCTACAGATAGAGTTATAATTATTGTCTATGTGAATAGTATCCTACTGTTTTGACAGACGAGAACTCAAGGGGGTTCTTACTCAAATCGTCTGTATTACAGAGACATTAATGATGTAGACAAGACGATGGATGAGATTAATGAGCAGGCTGAGAATATGAAGCAGATTCAGGAAGCGTTGTCAAACCCCATTGGAGCAGTTGCCGACTTTGATGAGGTGACCTTTTGCATTTTATTTGTATTTATTTACTGAATGTTCAAAAGACTTATGTTTCTTTGCTTACTCATTTGTGAGATATACATTACTCAGGTGACAAGACTTTACTAAGACAAAGAACATGCTGAGGTTGAGTTCACTATAAGTATCTTCACTCAGTCTCCAAAGATATGGACTCTCTCGCTGTTTGACTGCTTCTTTAAGTACCTGGTTTACAGTTAGCTAAATGAGTCCAATTCTGACAAGTGGGTCATTAAAGTCTACCTTCCATTTTTATCACTTTTACATTGTTATTGGACTTCTCTGTTTATATTAGACTCTTTTGTGTGATGGAAACTCGTAGTTTTTGAGTTAGTAATGTCCTGCCATAGAAATTTTTTCACTTTTGTTCATCTTTTTGCTTGGATCTTTAGGAAGTGTACAATTGGTGATGGTGTTTCAGTGTTACCAGATCTAAAGATTAGACTCCTAAGTGGCGTTGGAACGTCACACATTAAATGTTTTTTATCCATGAGTTACGATACTTTCTCTATTTATAGGCATTGTCTGCAACAACAAAGACCGTTGATCATTTTAAACTTGTTCGAAGTTGCACAATAACTTCCTTCTAGGTGGGGATCAAAACAGTTGGTTGCATTCCTATTTATTACCCTATTTTATCTCTTTATGTTTATTGAACTTTAGATTTTCTGAAACTTCCTTTATGTCACGAATCCACTTGAGCTCACATGGTTCTTTTTTAGTACGAGCCATTGCTACTGGCAGCCATTTCACTGACCTCTTCTCTTCTCCACTGTTTTGTAATGGTGTTACAGGTTCATGATAGGCTTGCGTGCATCATATCTATGGAGAAAGAGAATTCAAGTTTGAATAGTTAACCGTACTGAATACAGTCCTTGTGTCAAATCCCTTGAACCTCCTCTAAGGTAATCTGAAAGATCTTTCTCATTGTATCGTTCATATTTTATCCTAGCACTAGGACTTATAGTCTAGAGTTTGAGTTAGAGTTTACATCTCTGCTATACGAGCTCATATTAATATCTCAGAATCTTAGTTGTTGAATGTTGTTCACCTACAACTTGAACAAACACTATCCTCATCATAGCATAATATGTCATGTATAGTAATATCTTGTATTAAACATACAAAATGATGATAAATACTTGGACTGTATCGAACTAGTGCATCTGACATTATCAAAAATATGGAGACATTCCTTTCCCGGTCTTTTGTGTAAAATGTAGAAGTAGTTAGGATATTTTAACTAGCTGATTAGGTCTTTGTTACGGATACTCTGGTTAGTTCATTTTGAGTTGTGTTTTATTTGTCAAGTTCCTGAAACATTTAAGATAAGTTTCTTGGTTGTATGTGAAGATGATGAAGAATACTCTGGTGCTGGTCTAATTGTAGTCTGCTTTGAATAATATTCATGTGTTGGTTGCAGTTCCACTTGTTTTTTTTTTTTTGTAATAAGTTGCTGGAAATTGACACCATCATGCTGCAAGACTGCAAGAATAAATTCATAACTTTCTGTGTTACCGAAATTTTTTGTTCAAGGATAAATTCATAACTTCCAACGTCTAAGTATCCAAATTTTTTGTGTTCACAGGTTATTGCAGATGTTTCTTTGCTTATAAGATGGTGCCGTAACTGGTTGCAGTTAAAGCTGTGGTACTTGATTATGTTCGTTGACACTATCATGCTGCAAGGGGTTAGTAAATTTTCTATCTGGTGTTACACCTATGTAATTATTGCTTGTTTGCATTTACTTGCTGCGTATTTTGAACATTATTTCTTCCAGTTTACTTGTCATAATAATTCAACTTGTTGTATTTTGCAGGATTGGCTACATCGAGTTTTCTGATGCCCAAGCTTTCAACAAAAGCAAGCCTGCAAAGGATAGAATGCTTAGCTGCAAGGGTGGAGAACAAAGAAGCTTCAAGATTTGTAAGTTGCAGTTATTTAAGTTTTGTAGGTAGTAAGTTTATGTGTTCCCTTAGAAGTTTGGAACCTTCCATGTATTCCCTTAGAAATTTTGATACTTAACAAAAAAAAAAAGTTTGGTACTTAGAGAAATTTCAAAAAGTTTGGTACTTAGAGAAATTCCAGTTCTTTTGTAATATAAATCTGATATGAGTTGAATGAATGTGATATGATTAGATTGAAGAAATTGTTGTTGAGTGTGGATGATGGATGTATGCATTATTGAATTTAGAATTTCGGCTAATTTTCGGTAGAAAATGAACTGCCAGTCAGGCTTGACCTGGTAAAGGTTGTCTGGCAGAATTTTTTTTGCTGTTACGAAAAAAATTCGTAACGGCTAGAAGCCGTTTCAATTTTCCATGTAGTAACGGCTCCGGCGTGTTACTAACCTGCCACGTAGTAACGGCTCTAAGATATTACGATGTTCTTGTTACGAAAAAATTAGTAACGGCCCTGAGCTATTACCACGTGGCGGGTTCGTAACGGTCCTCAACTGTTACTAAGGGCCGTTACAACCAAATTCGTAACGACTACATTGCCGTTACAAAAATAATGTAACACCCCGTTTTGTAACAGCCATGAGCCGTTACAACCCATTTTAGTAACGGCTCAGGTATGTTACTAATCCAGGAATTTGGTGTAGTGAACGTGTTGGCATGTGCCAATGGCACGCACGACCACCTAGGCCAAGTTGCGGGCGCTACAGCTGGGTAGCGGTTTAGAATAGAGAGTGGCTAGTGGTAATATGTTGGCATGTGTCGATGGCACGCACGGCCACCTTATCCAAGTTGCGGGCGCTACAACTGGGTAGCGGCTTAGAATAGAAAGTGGCTAGTGGTAACGTGTTGGCATGTGCCCATGGAACGTACGGCCACCTTATCCAAGTTGCGGGCGCTATAACTAGGTAGCGGCTTAGGATAGAAAGTGGCTAGTGGTAAAGTGTTGGCATGTGCCAATGGCACACACGGCCACCTAGGGCAAGTTGCGAGCGCTACATCTGGGTAGAGGGTTAGGATAGAAAGTGGCTAGTGGTAACGTGTTGGCATGTGCCAATAGCACGCACGTCCACTTTGGCCAAGTCGCGGGCGGTACAATTGGGTAGCGGCTTGGAATAGAATGTGGCTAGTGGTAACTTGTTGGCATGTGCCAATGGCACACACGGCCACCAAGGCCAAGTCGCGGGCGCTACTGCTGGGTAGCGGCTTAGGATAGAAAGTGGCTAGTGGTAACGTGTTGGCATGTGCCAATGGCACGCACGACCACCTTAGACAAGCTGCGGGCGCTACAACTGGGTAGCGACTTAGAATAGAAAGTGGCTAGTGGTAACGTGTTGGCATGTGCAAATGGCACGCACGGCCACCTTAGCCAAGTTGCGGGCGCTACAACTGGGTAGCGGCTTAGGATAGAAAGTAGCTAGTGGTAACGTGTTGGCATGTGCCAATGGTACGCACGGCCACCTAGGCCAAGTTGCGGGCGCTACAACTGGGTAGCGGCTTAGAATAGAAAGTGGCTAGTGGTAACGTGTTGGCATGTGCCAATGGCACGCACGTCCACCAAGTTGCGGGCGCTACAACTGGGTAGCGTCTTAGGATAGAAAGTAGCTAGTGGTAACGTGTTGGCATGTGCTAATGGCACGCACGACCACTTAGACCAAGTTGCGGGCGCTATAACTGGGTAGCGGCTTAGAATAGAAAGTGGCTAGTGGTAACCTGTTGGCATGTGCCAATGGCACGCACGGCCACCTTAACCAAGTTGCGGGCGCTACACCTGGGTAGCGGCTTAGAATAGAAAGTGGCTAGTGGTAACGTGTTGGCATGTGCCAATGGCACGCACGTCCACCTTGGCCAAGTTGCAGGCGCTACAACTGGGTAGCGGCTTAGGATAGAAAGTGGCTTGTGGTTACGTGTTGGCATGTGCCAATGGAACGCACGTCCACCTAGGACAAGTTTCGGGCACTACAGCTGGGTAGCGGCTTAGAATAGAAAGTGGCTAGTGGTAACGTGTTGGCATGTGCCAATGGCACGCAAGGCCACCTTAGCCAAGTTGCGGGCGCTACAACTGAGTAGCATCTTGGTTTTGGCATAGTTGCCATGGTGCGCAGTATGCGGCTTGGTTTTGGAATTAGGGTTTTGTGTCGAAAACCCTAATCCGGTATTTTGAGAAAATACCCCTATTAATTATTTACATCTGAATTAAATGTTCTTAGTTAATGTGTTGCGGGTGGGGTTTTACGATTTTACCCCTTGTCTAAAATCCACCATCAACATTAAGTCCTCTGCTTAGCTCGGAACAGGAGCTTTGTTGCGAGGTAAGCATAAGATGGTGCCAAGACAAAATCTGAAAGAGAAACGGGAGATTTATCTGACCTTTTTTATGAGATGCGAACTGGATTTAGAATTCTTGGCCTTAGCAGTTTTGAACGGAGCGGGAGACTGGCACAATTTGGCGGAAATTGACGGCTGGGAAGCATTGAGCTGCTGGAACGAGTTGAGAAACTGAGCGTGCTGGCTGGTGGGCCGGCGGGAGATGGACGTGACAGCTGGTGCGACTTGGGAGGCACTGATAGGCCAGCGTGATTGGTGGGACTGGCATGAATTTCAGAAAGTTGGCACGAGTTAGAAAATTGAGCATGCTAGCCGGTAGGGCCGGTTCAAGTGAGGGA
Organism: Papaver bracteatum; assembly: GCA_023529315.1. Lineage (NCBI taxonomy): Eukaryota > Viridiplantae > Streptophyta > Magnoliopsida > Ranunculales > Papaveraceae > Papaver > Papaver bracteatum. The sequence goes on along the minus strand of JAJJWX010004901.1, from coordinate 287,382 downwards.
AGAATAATTGCCTGATGAAAAATTTCCTTATGAGTTGAATTTCCTCCTTTGTGCACGGCTCTGATTGGGGATCCTTTATTGATGTGTGATTTCCTAGAGCCGTTACATCCATGAAGCACGCCCTTTCTTCTCACATAAATATTGCTGACAAGATTCCGTTGTCTTCTCCCTCTCTACTGGTCGCATAGCGATGCGACTACACCGTTTTCATATTTTTGCAATGGCAGCCCATGGTGACAATGGCGATGGCATTGTTGGTTTCTCCGAGAAGAATCATAGGATTAATGGAGCCTGATCTTCTTACAAAGAATCATTGGGCAGGATCGACTCATTACTTTGCGAGATTAGATCCATCATCCAAGATATACCTTCCGTTCTTCCGGGTGATGCACGCAAAAAGTCACAGGTTCCCATGGATTCCGACATGAGCAAGTCAAGTGATTTTCCTATAGGATATGCTGAGGAGAATCTTGGTGAAAACTTTGTTGATGCCATTGGTGCTGATGGAGGAATCATGATTGCGCACGTCGAATCCACGTTAGAGATGAAGAGGAAAGAAGCGTTGGTTGGCGCTGCTGGAAAGGCACCTGGATGGAAAACGGAAGTCATTGCTGCCGTTGACGTGTATTCTTTGTGGAACCTTTGATGCCCGGAGGATTGCTGGGGGAAGTGTAATTAGAAGTCTTAATGAGGCGAATCTTATTTCTTTTGTTCCTTCTTTCTTTTGTTTCTTTTGTGGCTTAGTCGCCTTTTAATGTCTTGCAATTATACTTTCATTGTATCTTGTGTTGAGCCACCATGGCTTGGTCTTGCAATAATATGTGAGTTTGAAAGTTCCGCCGAAAAGATAACCATTTTGTCTTCTGTGTGTTGCTTCCCCCTTTTTTTTTTTTTGGGTAACGGGTTTGAATTTGGGTTGATCTTGAGAAATTTTTAAGGAAAAAAGGCGTTCTTTTATTTCACTAGAGAGGATATATTAGATTGCTCAACAGGAGCGACAATTGAAATTTTGCTGGATGAATGTAAGTGATGCATCCATCCTAAAGCAATACATAGTAGTAGTGAAAAGCAAAATTGCTAAAGAGGTATTGAGGAGCAAGTGTCAGGAAATTGAATATCTTGACCTTTCATATGTTGGCAGCCTCCAACCAGCGTGTGTGGATCACTATTCCTTCCAGTTTATCCGTGTTGATAAGTTTGCAATAGCCACCCAAGAGGATGTCGGCTACTAAGTATGGTTCATCCTCCTCTTCTTCGGGGGAACTTTTATGACTCGGTATCTTCGCAGTCATCTTTCCAACTTGAAATGAGGTGGCCCTGATTACAATATCCCCTATCTGGAAAGGATTGGGATGTGGTACAATCGCCTGGTGGTTGTCTCCGCAGTCTTCCAGGGCATCTTCCAAATCTCTAGAGAAACGCTTAAAAGGCTCGGCGTTCCATTCACATCTCTTGACAGTGTTGTGCTCGACAACTGTGTCGAGTCCCCAGGGAGGGTTGCGGTGAGAAACGGTTGGTGATAAAGAGAGCATATTAGTCAGGCTTACTTGAGTTTGGAGTCTGGAAGGTGGCTTTGGCGACTCATTTCCGAGTAGTAGAGTATTGTCGGTAATCTGTTGACAGGGTAGCAAGTTATCTGGATCGCTGGATACTCTCTTTGGCATTTCTACGGGCAAGGGCGATGCTCCTAATTCCGTTTTGTTGTCGAGTACCCACGGGCACCCCAGAACCCTGTCGTAATTTAGATTCTTGACAATGTGGAAAGTCCCGCGCGTTGCGATATTTCCTATGTTGATCCAAAGATCAGCGTAGCCAAGCGCATGTAGGTGATTCCCCTCGTGGTATTTGATAGCCGATGGGGAGTGAGTGGCCTCTTGTTTTGTTACTCAGGGTCTTGAACGTAACAATGTTGAACTCTGAGGCTGCGTCGATGAGTGTGTTGTCGAACTCGGCGTCCTTTAAGCGGGCCATGGTAAGAAGTCCCTAGTTGTGCTTCTTGGAAGGAACGCCTGGAGAGGTTTGTTCCTCAGGTGTGTTTTTTATGGCAGAGTGGAGTCGCTTCCCATATACTATGTGGTTGAGGGCTGCGAAAGCGTCTTAACGTTGTCCCTTGGAAAAGTAGAGGATTTCGCATATGTACTGCATCATGGACTGCACTGTTTCGTGTGTGGAGTCCCCAGATATTCCACCATTTCTTATGGGAAGAGAATCCCTATGTACTCCTTCGTTCTTTAGCCGTAACTCCCCTTCCTCTATCCTTTCTTTGAAAATGCTTTTTAGCCTGTTGCAGTTTCCGGTTGGATGACTGACAAATATGTGGTAGCGACAAAATCTAGGATTCGCCATCTCTTCTTTAGTAGGTGGGTGCCGAGGAGCCGGTAGCCGGATGACACCATCCTGGACCCATGTTTCCAGAAGTTCGATTACTTCCTCGATCGGAAAGGGGAAGTCCGAGTCATCCCCTCTGGCTTCAGAGCGACGTTCATAAAGCTTGGATGGGGCCTTTCGCTGGGCTTCCATTCATGCTGAGGCCATGCGCCCGAGGTTTTGATCCGTTGGAGGTGTTTTCCTCTTTACCCTTTCGTCCACCACGCTCACGGAGGAGGGGCCGGTGTTGTATGGCTTGTGGAGAAAACGCGGCCTCCTTCGAACTTCTCGTGTATCTTCATTTCTGGGAGGCCTAGTTATTTCCAATAGGGCTGGCGCTGTTGAGGCTGATCGTTTAGCAGCTTCGTGAGGTTCAAAGAAGGTCTGGAATCGTAAGTTCTCTAGTAAAGCCCGATAGATGAGAGTCAAGCCATTAATGCATGAATTTACTAGTTGCTGCTCAGTCGCACCCGGGTCGTGGTAGTCTAGTGCTTGAATTATGAATCTCTTGACGAAATCGTTTGAATGTTCGTCATTATGTTGGAACATTCTTCCCAAATCTGAAAGATTGACTTGCTCGGACACAAAGAAATACTTCTTGTAAAAGGACGTAACCATTTCACCCAAATCGCGAATGCTTCCTGGGAGATGCAGTTATACCACGTGTACGCTCTTCAAGTGAGTGAATTTGAAAATTCTCGTAGGAGGATAACATGGTTGTATTCTTGCTCTCCTAGCGCCTCTAGAAATCATGAGACATTTTCCCTTGCGTTGCCAATTCTGTCATACAAGGCAAACTGAGGGGATGAGTATCCTCTTGGGAGGAGAATTCTCTGGATTTTAATTGGATAAGGAGGTTGGTGTTGATGTACATCCGTTTCGTTCTTGATTCGGTTTTGTAGGAGCCGTTCCAGGTCTGATGCGGATTTACTCTCTTGCGTTGGTGTGCTCATTTGCGGTGCCAATTCCAAGATCATCGGGATCGCTTGACCTTGGTGCTGTCTGGCGTATCCTTCCTAGGGGTGTGACATTAGCACCAAGGTTGTCGGAAGCGTTTGCCCTTGATTCAGGCCGTTGTGGCTCCCGTGGAAGTTTCTCCATCAAGGCTTTGAGGAAGACGAGCACCTCTTTCTGGGTTGAAACCATATCCGTTTGAGACCTTCCTAGAGCCTCCTGCCTTTCCATTAAATCCGTGATTGTGAAATAAGGTTTGTCTCCTCTGTTATCTCTTCCAGGAGATTGAGTAGATGTTGTGGCTCGAGTGGCGATCGGAGGTGTCATGACTTCTGAAACACTAGAGGTGGCAGCGGCGACGCGATCCATGGTGACTGGCGGCGTGACACCTGAAGGGATTCCCTCAGTGCTGTTTGAGTTGGCGGATGGTGCGGAGACATTTGGAACGGAAGTAGCCCTGGCCATGGTAACATGAGGTGTAACACTTGGGGGGGGAATTTTCCATGTTTCCAAGATCGGCAGGTAACACAGAGGCATTGGTGGAAGGAGCATTTTTGCTAGGGTCGGATTCTAATTTGGCGCCTTCAGAGTTTTTCGCGGACCCAGATCTTAGTTCTTCCATGTTGAGCGAATGATAAGGCAGATTTTGAACTAAAGATCATATTTTGTAACCGAGAGATTGAAACTCCCGTTGTGGTCGCCAATTGTTTATGGGAGAAAATTGCCTCTGTCGAATTTGGTAAATTCGATGGTGGAGATACTGGTTTAAACCCTTAAAAAAATTTGCTGCATGTGAGCACTTTTGATTCGAGATATCAATCTGTACCACTCTGTCCTAAACCAAGAAGATGGACGTTCCATATTTACTTCGGTCACAAAGTAGAGGAGAAGGGTTGATTTGGGGAGGATAGCGAAGAAGGGTGATGAGACCAGAGAGTTCTGGCTAGGAAGTATCTCGACTTGTATCAGAAGTGTAGATGCTTGCTAGTGATGGAAGATTTTGAGAGAGCATGCAAAGTTGCTATATGATAGTGTTGTATTTTGCCTGACCAATACTTGTGTGTTTTGGCAGAATAGGTGAAACCAATTTATACAAGTGAGATTGAACGTACCCTGGCCTCATTAAGGAATTGAGTAAATGTTCCAATTAAAACAGAGGAGGTGGAAACCGTTGGCTTTATGGTGAAAAACGTTTTCACCATAAATTTCCTTATTTAATTGACCGTATTCATTCCTTTCACGCCTTGCTTTATTGAGATCGTAGTGTATGCTGCACGCTGTGACCGCCAAACCAAAACCCCAAGAAAGCATCCCGTAGTTTGTGTTGATGTCTTGAGAGTGGGCGCAAGTGGCAATTCCAAAGTTGCTAGTGAAGCGTTGCGGCATGTGCCAATGGCATGTGCGGGATATCTCGACTGCAAGTTATACTTTGAGCGCGGATGGCAATTCCAAAGTCGCTTGGTGGAGCATTTGGCATGTGCGGAATGCCTTGGCCTTAAGTTACACTTTGAGTGTGAATGGCAATGCCAAAGTCGCTAGTGGAGCATGTGTGGCATGTGCCAATGGCATGTGCGGAATGCCTTAGAAATTGGCTAGCAGGTTGGGGATGAAAGTGGCTAGTGGTAACGTGTTGGCATGTGCCAATGGCACGCACGGCCATCTTGGGATAGAAAGTGGCTAGTGGTTACATGTTGGCATGTGCCAATGGCACGAACGACCACATTGTCCAAGTCGCGGGCGCTACCATTGGGTAGCGGCATGGAATAAAAAGTGGCTAGTGGTAACGTGTTGGCATGTGCCAATGGCACACACGGCCACCTAGGCCAAGTTGCGGGCACTATACTGGGTAGCGGCTTAGAATAGAAAGTGGCTAGTGGTAACGTGTTGGCATGTGCCGATGGAACGCACGGTCACCTAGGAAAAGTTGCGGGCGCTACAACTGGGTAGCGGCTTAGAATAGAAAGTGGCTAGTGGGAATGTGTTGGCATGTGCCAATGGCACGCACGGACACCTTAGCCAAGTTGCGGGTGCTACAACTGGGTAGCGGCTTAGGATAGAAAGTGGCTAGTGGTAATGTGTAGGCATGTACCAATGACACGCACGGCCACTTAGGCCAACTTGCGTGCGCTACAACTGGGTAGCGGCTTAGAATATAAAGTGGCTAGTGGCAACGTGTTGGCATGCACGGCCACCTTAGCCAAGTTGAAAGTGGCTAGTGGCGCGTGTTGGCATGCATGGCCACCTTAGCCAAGTTGCGGGCGCTACAACTGGGTAGCGGCTTAGGATAGAAAGTGTATAGTGGTAACGTGTTGGCATGTGCCAATGGAACACACAGCCACCTAGGCCAAGTTGCGGGCGCTACAGCTGGGTAGCGGCTTAGAATAAAAAGTGGCTAGTGGTAACATGTTAGCATGTGCCAATGGCACGCACGGACACCTTAGCCAAGTTGCGGGCGCTACAACTGGGTAGCGGCTTGGTTTTGGCATAGTTGCCATGGTGCGCAGTATGCGGCTTGGTTTTGGAATTAGGGTTTTGTGTCGAAAACCTTAATCCGGTATTTTGAAAAAATACCCCTATTAATTATTTTCATCTGTATTAAATGTTCTCAGTTAATGTGTTGCGGGTAACACTAGGTCATGGGGTTTTACGATTTTACCCCTTGTCTAAAATCCACCATCGACAGTTGGTTAAACTAAAGCAAGGTCCAACATTGTTCAAACTGTCAAAATATATTAATTTTCAAATTACAATAGAACCTCTCTATAAGAATATTCTCTATAGAAATAACTTCCATATAAGAATAAAAAAAATTGGTTCTGATTTGGGCCAGTGTATTTAAGAATAAACTCCATATTTGGAATAAGTCATATTTTTTAACCGTCCCATCTCAAAGAACTTACCTCCATATAAGAATAATTGTCATTATATTATAATATAAACAATATACGTGTTTTCATACATCAAAGTTTAAGACGAATAAATTCTTGCAACCATTTTGGAAGATTCAATTCTAAGTGGGTCGGGTTAGTTTTTCTGCACAAATAATACAAATTTCTTCCATTTTATGTTTTTGTTTGTCAATTTTCCATGTCGTGATAGAGTTTTTCTTGGATTGTGTTACATAACAAAGTTCATATATTGATATAAGTAAAATTTAACAAAATTTAATCAGCATTTATTTACCTAGGTACATTTTGGTGTTTGCTATGCGTATATATGTATTTCTCCTAGGTACATTTATAACAATTTTCTTTTGATCTTTTCAAGGTAAACCTCCATATAAGAATACTTTTTGTAGTACCTAGGATATTCTTATATAGAAGTTTATTGTACATGGCATAGCTTCCACAAACCAGAAATTAACAGCTCATCAGTTTAAGCCAAAATTAGGCGTCTTTGTTATAGAAATAAGAAAAGAATCCTAATACTACAGAACAACCAAATTATCAAACTCCATTCAAAAATTCACATGCAAGAATATAGATTTGCCTTGTGATTCTAATGGAGATTGCAATATCTCATGGGTAGGATTCAATCTTTGTTCTAAATAATTAGCTCAACAACTTGAACTACCTAGTACTCAGATTGACCCTAACCATGTGATATTATCATCTACACTGTTGAATCAAATTAATTTCTTGTAAAATTTCAAGCTCAAATATGAATTTTACCATTTTCTTAAGAATAAAAAAACTCTATGACTGTAGTTATTAACGGAACTTCCCAACATTAATGCAGCAGCTGTTTCGTTAAAAAAAAATCAAGTGATAGTTTTCGTAACAGGTTTTAAAATGGAACTCCCATGTTATCTTATCATTTACAAAAGAATTAAATTTCTCGAATAAAAGAACATTAACGTTCCTTAGGGAGTATGGATAATCTTCCCACCTTGATCGCTTAAAATCAATCACGGTGAGCTATTTCTACTAGTCTGCAAAACAAGTCCTCATGCCAAAAGTTAAAGAAAACTAGGAAGAAGTATAAGTATTAGATTGAATAATAAAAACTAAGTATAAGCATAAAGCATACATATCAATTCTTCTTAATATAAAGCATAATGATTTTGCTGATATGGCATCGCTACATTCATCTTCACGAATGGTGCAACAATAGTGCGCCATGTGGCACATAAAGTTTTAAGAGAACCAATAGAAATATGCCTATCTGTCATTTATATAAGTTTTTGCCTAATAGAATAGACATGTCTTTTGGTTTGAGACTGTTATCTCATAGAATCTACGAAAAGATTTATTTTTACCGAGGTGACTATTCATGTGTATAAATAATTATGCTGATTACATAACACGCCTATCAGAAAATTCATAACCTTTTGCGATGTTTTCGGTAGGACGTCAAATACCTTCATCTGGACAACGATGATAGTGATAATCTAGAAACAAGAATTATTTGTACGTCAAGTACAAGTTTCATTGCATGGGGTTTTTCGTTTATGGAGCACGATCTTGCAAATACATTTTGGATTTTGGGATTTTATCTCACTTTATCATTTCTTACATCTTTATAGTTGCAGAACCAAATAAAAGAAGAAGTGAGAAGTAATGATGATTTGAATTTTGAAAGAAAAGATACATGCATTTCGCATTGCTAAGCCAAAGGGTTTCAAAAGTTGCGTCTAAACCATTTTTAAACCACAACACCATTATGAATGAACCAAACAATTAGTTGGTTTTAATTGCTTCTCCCACAATTATCCCCATAAAAACAATCCAAAACTGCATACATTACTGCTTTCATTCAACATGCATGTGCAATTCTGCCTATTAACGGTAACAGATCTTGGGAATTGTTGAATAAAATTAGAACTATTCATAACTAACTTGGTAAAATGTGCGACCCAAATTTCAATCTGCTTAGTAACAATTCAAGATTAAGAGATGTTTCCTTCCAAACATAAGCGAAAAATTATTGAGGCTTTCATCAAGGAAATCCCAGCCGAATAGGTTACATCCTTTTCCTTTCTCTTATTTTTCTTTTCTTTTTATGGATCAGAACAAAAAGTAAGTAAGGATGGATACTTTATACTGAAATACTAATTTTTTTCTTAATTTGATCGATCATTTGTTACTGTTTTTTATTATCAGGTTGATTAAGTTGGAGTTTTAATGATGTTGGTGATCATGTAGCATTTGGATGGATTTTTCACTGTAACAATGCTTTCATGGAGACTAACTGTGTGGAGAAGGGAACAAATTATTTCCTTAAATCTCATATTTCCCAAAATATTCAGTAGGATGAGGTATTTTGGTATCGCTGAATTCGTTTAATCTACATTTTATGATAAGTCGTGATAATAGTTATAACTTTTGGTTGATGTTTAAGGTAAGAGATGGTTTGACACTGTTCGTTATTGTTGGCAGTCAGAGACCGCGGTGGTGAATAACAAAATAAGAAGGTGGATTTCTACAGAATCAATGCAATGAAGAACCAAGTAATATGTAATTCATTACATATATAGAATCGTACATATATTAATTTGGAACAGCTCTCACAGAATTTTAATGACACATAATCTTTATTCTCTGAGTTTAAGACTTGAAGCCTTCTTCTTCCACGTGAAAGATTTGGTTTGATTTCACATCTACATCAATATTTACTTTATATGTTGGAGGCTATAATAAACGATCAGACTCAAGCAGGCAATGTAAAATTCTCTCTTGCATTCAAAATATTCGAATGGCATAAATTTTTTAGACTAATTTTTTCCTTTTCTTTTCGAAGATATCATATGAATTAAGAAAGCATGCTTCAAAAAAAATAATAATAATTAAGGAAGTTGTCATTTTTTCCAGGTATGCAAGTGTTACTAAGTATTGTACTTAGTATTTGATCAATTTGTGAAACATTCTCTCTTTAGCATACAAATTGAAAAATAGAATAGCCAGGAGATATGTTTGTTATGCATATTATGTTAAAGATGATGTCTAAAATTACCTGATGATAATAAAAACTTTCCTTTCTTTTCCCTACCTTTGGTAGACTTGTAATTTGTACATTCCTTCTCTGAATATATCTCTCTTTCAATCAAAAAAAAATAAAATAATAAAAACTTTGGAATGTCATAGGTTGCACACACTCTACATATATTAAGGTCATCAGATCTGCCTAACATTTCATTTATGGGAAAACTAGAATTTCTTTCGGTCATTGAATGATTGTGCTCAACACAAATTCTCAGGTAAAGACTATAATCTTTTATGATTATGGTTTTGCTAAAGCTTTAATATATTCGATGTTTTTTGTTTTGCAAAGCAAATGTATTTTTTCGTAATAAAAACTTAAGCATTTCTACACTCTACATATGTTAAAGCCATCAGATCTGCCTAACATTTCATTAATAGGGGGGTCATTGAATAATTGGGCTCAACACAAAGACTTAAGTAAGGACTATGATCATTCATGATTATGGCTTTGCTAAATCTTTAATATATTTGATGTTTTTTTTGTTTCTGCAAAGAAGATTCATTTTTCTTAAACATAAGCATGTCAGAGATTTGCGACCTGTAAATTGAAACGCACGTGGTGGTCATTATAGTTGTTCCTTCTGATCCTAGAAAATGCCTGTAAAAACCTTCTACATAACTACCGAGCAGGGGCAAGTCGTTTCAATTTAGCAGAAGGCGTACAATAGGTTATGCTACATAGATAATTTTCCTTGAATTTTCTACTAGATAGTACTTTGAAGTGCAATTAAATATTGAAGGGTGTAAATACTTGCAATTTGCAGCATAAAAATTAAAGAGCTGGAACATAAAAAAAAAGGTTTGTTAATGATTTTAATCTTTTTTATAGCCTTCTTCTTAAAGGGTTCTTTGTGATTATTTGATGTGTCTTACAACATTGGGGCTGCATTAAACTAAGGATATTCTTGGTGAAGAAAGAGTTGGAGAATCCAGTTATAGGTACTCCATTTGTCTCGAAATATAGAGATTATCATCCCCATTATGTTTTAATATATATGTTTTAGATATGCATAGCAGTACTCATGTTCTAATTGTTCCTGAAACAGAACTGAAGGGTTTGAAGAAATATCCGTGATAATTTTTCCTTTAGCCAAAAATGTTTTTTCTTCTAACCATGAATTATACAGTACGTGCGAAGTTGAAAATATTGGTCAGTCAGTACACTTAAGTTTAAAATATTAAAAGTTTGGTTATATCTATATTACACTAGATGCTCAGAAATTGCTGAAAGCTATTGATGAAGTAGACCGTGCATTTGCACGTGAACTAAAGGGAAAATAAGTATTATACTGAACATCAAACTTATTTGGCTTATTCATTATGATATTTTGAGAAAATCCACTTTGTGGTTTGGTGAATGTTTTTTTTTTTTTTGGGAAAATAGAAGCCAATGTTATATTATTCGATAAAACCATATTTGATAGTGCAAGTTCGTTTCGAAATCACACCATATTGGCAAAATTTAGAAAATATGGCAATATTTTCTCTCGTCTTAAAGAAGCGATGGAAGAAATCATCAATTATTTTCTACGATTCACCAAAATCGTATCGACAAAAGAAGAAAAAAAAATATTGCCGCTTTAGTCATTGCAATGGGAAAATCCACTTTGTGAATAAATATTCGTATTTACAATACCTAAATATCCCTATAAATAATTTATATTTCTTTTGTTCTCTGTCTTCTTTTGTTCTCTCTCCTAGAAATTTGGTATTCTTCTGAACCACATAAGGTATGGCCACGAATATTGTTTTGTTCACTTACAATAATGTAACTGCATATTTGCTCTTTTGTTGAAGAAAATCCATCCACGACTTCATCAAATCATCAAGAGAAGTTAACATTAATGCATTACACAAGTTCTCAATGAGTTGAAGAAAAACATAGACTCTGGAAAGGTATTAAATGAAGAAAATATTGCTTGTGCAACATGAAAACTTCATCAACTAGCAGACATCTTCATGGAAGCACAATGATCTTCTGCATTCATGAATTCCATTCATCGAAATTGGTAAGTCTCGACTCAAACATTTTAAAGCCAAGTATTAACTGAAGTACTTGTCAGGGGGATTTTGTCCTGGACTCAAACATCTTCATAAGCATCGTCATAAAAGGTATTTCACTGGATTATCAAGTTGTACTCTTTTTCCTTCGCCGAGATTTTGTCCCACTGGGTTTTCCTTGTCAAGATTTTAACGAGGAAACATATGCATGTCCATCTCAGTTCTAAGTTTTCTCATAATTGTACTCTTTTCCATTCAATCAAGTTTTGTCCCTTTGTATTTTCCTGACAAGGTTTTAATGAGGCAATTAGCTTAGATACAGTGGTCATCTATGGGGAGTGTTATAAACGGCAGTTTATTTTGTAGATGCCCACTTTAGTGGAACCCTATTACTTGAACACTAAGTATGTCTATGAATGGAGTCTTAAAGACTTAAACATTTATATTCCATACATAATGAATAAGAAATCTCTCTCTCTTCTTCTCTCTACTTTATGTCTCCTTCTCTATTTCCTAGTTTCATAACAAGAAACACCTTTTACGATCAATAAAAAAAGAAAACCAAAACGGATACCAAGATTGGTTCTTTGGTTCTTTGAACGGCCAACAACTTGGGAATTGTCTTTTAAATTGCTATGGGCCCTCCTCGTAGCACTTAAAAATATGCGCCCAAAACTAAAAATGTGGGTGCGATTATGATTTTTGAACAGCGTTTCCCAGTCCAGGACACTTCATACGCACTTTTGCCTTCTCTTTTGAAATTCTTGCTCCGCCGCTAGTCATACACGACCAGTAATAATATGTTCCTACTTACTCCATTTATTACCTACCATGCTTATTAATCATGATGTATCGAATGAAATTAGTCTAATGAAATTTATCCGACATATCACAAATGTCTGCTTATGGTGTACGAAATTAGATATACCAAACCATAAAGAAATTGGTCTTCTTCTTTTCTTGAAGCATAAAATAAAATATACATTAGTCGTTGCAGGAAACGAACAATCAAAATGAAAATTTTAGATACCGATAAAAAATATAAAAAATAAAATAAAAGTTTAGATGGGCCATTCCCTATCAATGGAGAGAAGTTTCTATAAAGAGCCCATTGGCACATTCCCTTTGTGCCAGCCGACTTTAAAATACAACTCGCAAGATGAAGGTTGTCATGCAGCTTCATGCTCAAACTGGCTCATCCTATTTTAGGAATTTCACTAGGATTGCGTGTTTCCTTAAACTAAAGCTGCACGTTTCAACTACTTGATCACCAAGTTCATGTAACAGTTTCCATAATTCGAGTGATTCCGAATTTCCAACTCTAATTGCTAGTACGTATATTTGTTTTCACCAGGGAATCTATAAATAGGTGACCCTATGCTTGTTTTTCTATATTGCGTGAAAGAGTTTCTTCCTTGTTTTCGTTTTCTTTTTTTGTTTTGTCTTCTGCACGGCCGGGTTTGTTTCGTAGACAGTAGCTAGCTAAAAGATCAAGGTGGAAGAAGATATCAGCTTTGATCCAGGAATATTGGCTGAGCTATTAAGTATCAACTTCAACCAATATTTAATCCATCGGTAAACCTCTTATAGTCCTATTCCTTTCACTTTAGCTAATATTCTCATCATTGATTAGTAGTACCAGAGGATTCAAATAAAGAAAGCTCACTATTTAATACAAAGATAGCATCCTACCCGCCATGAGATAATAAAATCTCCATCAGAATTACTTCTTCTTAAAATATTGGTTTGGACTCCGGACTTCGGTGGTTTAAAAGATTAAAGAAACATTCATATATAAGAGATTCCAGTTTGTTCCTTTTTTAAATCAGAGCTGCTACACGTACCGGGGGGAAAAAATCCCCCAAAACCGAGCCCTCCCAGTTTGGTGGGCCCCGGGGGAGTTAACAGGGGGGCCGGTTAAAATAATGGTGGGACCCACCATTAATCTCTCTCACCCCGGTTTTGGGGTGGTTTTTTCCCCGGTTCGTTTATCTTTTTTGTTTTTAAATATGCATGGATTTTAGAATTCTTCAGAAGCCTTATTTTCTAGTTAAGGTCAAATATTAGATCGTGGTTAAGAATTAGACGACTCAATTGTTCTTTAGATTTTTATTTTACTTTTGGTTTGACAACCCAACCGTAAATCATTGTTTTAATATGTACGGGATTATCTAATCTATGCTATGTTGTCCTTGGAAAGTTAGAATATACATCTATCTCTAGGCGGAGGCTGGAGTAATAATTATCTTTTTACCTTTTTATATATCGAATCTTGTTTCATTGTAGTTAATCTTCTTGGTTTGGATTGGTTTGGATTCGAATATTGTTTTCAAGAAATTTGATTCTAATGGATACAATATGATCACATGGTTAGGGTGCACTTTCATAATAGGTACGTAGTTCAAGCTTAAGAGCTTATTTTTTTTAGTATAAAAAGTGCATCCTACTATCCTTGGCATATTACAATTTCCGGTAGAATCACTTCTTTCTAGTAATTTATTTCGTCGTTGTTAATATTAATGTTATTTTTTTCTTCAAGAAATTTGATTCTAGTGTTGATGATAATATCACATGGATAGGGTCAATCTGAGTACTAGGTAGTTCAAGTTGTAGAGCTAACTATTTAGTACAAAGATTGTATCCTACCCATGAGATATTGCAATCTCCACCAGAATCACTTATTTTTGAAGAAATTTTGTTTTCTCCACTCTGGATCATTTTTGAAGTATTTTTTTCTTGATCACTAAAGTCTCTGGCTCATTGAAATGCCTTTTTACCCTTAACCTCCTTGCAGGGCTTTACATGCTCATAAAAATATGGTCATCCATGTATGTGTTGAAGTCATCCTTTTATCCTTGATGAGTCCATTATTAATCTGCAGAATTAGAAATCTGAGGCTATTGCTATGCTTTCTAAATTCTATTATACAGACCACTAAGAGGAAATCATGAGTTCAGTGAAGTACACCCATGTATCTAAAATCCAAGGAAATCATGCTTGCATTTAAAGCATTTCGTGCTGGAGCCTGTCTGCTGTTATACATACATATTTCCTTGGGTTTCGTAGTATTCAATTATGGGTTAGATATCATTGGTACTTTTGCCGATGTATTTTAAGGATTGCTTTCAAGAAATTTGATTCTAATGGAGACGGTGAGATCACATGGTTAGGAACGATCTGAATACTAGGTAGTTCAAGCTGAAGAGCTTATTATTTAGTATGAAGATCGAATCCTACCCATGAGGTATTACAATCTCCGTTAAAATCACTTCTTTTTTGATGTAGGACATCCGTTAGATTTAGGATTAGTATTTTTATTATTATTGCTAGAGCTTAATTAATTTAGAGTAGTATTTCTTATTTTTGGAATTACTTATTTTTAGAAATTAATTAGTTCTAGAACATTATTTATTTTAGGGATTTCTTATTTTTCAAGTTTAAGTCTTATTTTAGGAATATGAGTTTTATTGTCTACTCTATAAATAGGGGACAAATCCTTTGTATTAGAATACATTATTATTATCAATCAATATTGAGATTTCTCAACTATTATCTTACTTTACTATCAAAATTCTTTGTTCACGCTTCCTTTCTGCATTAAGTGGCATCTAGAGCTTCGGCTTACGGTCCTCTTATTCTTTTCTTCTAAATTTCCTTTACCCTTTCTTCACCTTTACTTATCGAGATCTCCGTATCTCTTCTTCTAAACCCTATCCTTTTTTATTTTCGTTTCAAAAAAAAGAAAAAAAAAAAAAAATCGTCCGCCGCTCCAACTAGCTCCTGTTACGTCCATCATCCACTTTCACATTTTCTATCAATCATTAATTAATTAATTCCTCCTTCAATCACCTTTTCTTCCCCACTCTTTCACCACAGTGTTCCTCTCAATCATATCAATTAATTAATTCTTCCCGGTGCCTCTTTCATATTCCATCACGTCCTTTCCCTTAAACTCCACCTCCATTAAACATCTGTCCTCGACCTCCATAACAATTAATTTAGGTCCATAATAGATTAGATATTATGTTATTTCCTTACTTAGCTTTATTCTCTCTTATCTGTGTAGTATTCTCAATTACTGTGAGATATTCAAGGATATTGTTTTGGTTATATATTATGGAATGAAAGCAGGGAAAGCTCTCACGGGAGTTTAACCATTATCCAAGATGGTATCACCCTAAAATCGATCCATCGCTCCCTCTCCTCTTTCTAACCAAACTCAATGGCGGGTGAAAAGAAACCAATACATCAAGCGTTTGCTGTTAACAACATCAAAACCCTTATTCCCATTCTCCTGGACATCAAACAGGATGAGTATTCTTCTTGGGTTTTCTTATTTGAGCTTCATCTTCAAGATCACAGCCTTCTCTTTCTCATTGACGGAACTGCAACACCTAAGGATCTTGATAAAGATACCGTGACACAACTTGATGCTCTTTGTAGACAGTGGATGTTCTCTACCATGGCCAAAGACCTCATGCTCACAGTTCTAAAATCAGGCAAGACTACGAAAGAAATCTGGGATCATCTTAAGAAGCTCTTTCAAGACAATAAAGGAAGCCGAGCCGCAAACCTTGAAAGTAAGTTCGTTAATCTCAAATTCACTGATTGCACTAGTGTTGATGATTACTGTGATAAATTGAAATCGTTATCCGATCGTTTACGTGACCTTGAGTTCCCCATGGACGACAAGAGATTGGTTATCCAACTCGTCAATGGTCTTCCGGAGGAATACAATACTGTTGCCTCCTTTATTCAGCAATCTATGCCCAGTTTTGATACTGCCAGATCTCAGCTAAGAACGGAAGAAATTCGCCGCTCTCAGCAAACCCTACCATCTCCTCCAACAGCGCTGGCTGCTGCTGCTGTGAACCGCACCAATCAGCGTTCAAACAGATCCAACAACAATGGACGGCGTGGTCCTCGTCCTCCATCCAGCAGCAACGAGTCAACACATGGTGCAACGACCCAACCACCTCTTCTGCCGACGCCAACCATGTTTAACACTGCCGGCTATCCTCGGTTTCCCAACTACTATCCTCCCTGGCAGCCATACTGGCCGGTACCATCCTGTCCGTACCCCACAGCTCCCGCATGGTAATCTTCCTTTTCAGCTCGTCGACCACATAACAACAACAACCTTCCACAACAACAGCGTATGCAACGTGGTAAGTCACCTGGATTGGGTCGCGGTCAAGCTTATTTCACTCCTACTACTGAAACTCTCCACCCAGAGGACATTGCCGAAGCTTATAGCTCCATGAGTCTCCAATCACCTGATGATGACTTTTACATGGACACCGGTGCCACTGCACATCTTACTGCAGATCAAGGTACACTACATACGGTCTCAAACTCTAGTAATGTTCGTTCTATTCTAGTTGTCAATGGCAATAGCATTCCAGTTACGGCTAGCGGTACCAAGTTTATACACCTTCCATCTCGTCTCCTTCACCTTAAAGATACTCTTGTTGCCCCAGATATTATTAAAAACTTAGTATCTGTTCGTAAATTCACCACTGATAATCATGTTTCCGTCGAGTTTGACCCATCTGGTTTCTCTGTGAAGGATCTGATGTCGAAGAAGACTATCCTTCGATGTGACAGCTGTGGAGAACTATATCCGATCACCAAGCCTGTCGTCTATCCTCCTTCTACATCCCTGCCTCAACCTATTTCTCTTGCCGTTTGTTCGTCCGATGTTTGGCATAATCGTCTTGGACATCCTGCCAAAGCCATCTTAGATGTTCTTCGCACCAAAAGTTTTATTTCATGCAATAAAAATTCTTGCTCTAAACTATGTCATTCTTGTCAAATTAGCAAACATGTTAGACTACCTTTTTCTAAATCTACTTCCAAAACTTGTGCTCCTTTTGATATTATTCATAGCGACTTGTGGACATGTCCATTACATGTTGAAACGGGTTATCGTTATTACTTGATATTATTGGATGATTTTACCAATTATCTGTGGGTGTATCCGTTAAAATTCAAATCTCAAGTTTACACCAAATTTTTGGAGTTTCATTCATTTGTTAAAACACAGTTTGAGCGTGATATCAAAAGTTTTCAATGTGATTTGGGTCGTGAGTTTGATAACTCCTCTTTCCATAATTTTGCTCATACAAATGGTTTTGTTTTTAGATTCTCATGTCCTCAAACTTCCTCTCAAAATGTCAAAGCTGAGCGTATGATTCGTCGAGTCAACGATATTACTCGTACTCTTATGACTCACGCATCCATTCCCTCCAAATACTGGGCTGACTCTCTTAATATGGTTGTCTACCTACACAATATTCTTCCCACCAAAATTCTTTTTTTTCGCTCTCCTGTTTTTGCTCTCTATGGTCGCCAACCTACATACGATCACCTTCGTATTTTTGGATGTCTTTGTTACCCCAATCTCTCCTCCACTACACCTCACAAACTTGCTCCTCGCTCTACAAAATGTGTTTTTCTTGGTTTTCCTATCAATCATCGTGGTTATCGTTGTCTTGATCTCTCCACTCATAAAATCATCATATCTCGTCACGTTACCTTTGACGAAACTGTTTTTCCTTTCGCCACCTCCACTCCCGCCAGTTGTGCACAATCTGATTCTCCTCTCTCTCCAATCCACCATCATCTAGCCGACAGGCTCTCTTACCCGTCAGGAACCCCATCTATCCCTCCCAATGATACCAACAACGCCTACGCCCCTCCACACAGGCGTACATCTACAGCACCCACCTCTTCTTCCGCTACTACTTCACTCGAAAAGCCTACTCCCTATACTCCTCCTCACAGGCGTATAAACACAGCGCCAATTTCTCCCTCCGCTACTGTATCTTCTACTCCATCTACCTCTCCAGATCCCACTTCAGTTCCACCTTCTACTGTCACGACCCCTTATGTCCTTCCTCCTACTCGTCCGGTCAATAGGGCCTCTTGTGGTATATTTTTCCCCAAACACAAACTTAATCTTCATGTCCAGTCCAAGTACAAAATCTCTCTCTTACCCCGGTCTCACCTATATGCTCTTAGGGACCCTAACTGGAATGCGGCCATGCTAGATGAATATAATGCAATGTTGAAAACACATACTTGGGAGCTAGTTCCACGACCACGAGATGCACATGTTATTCGGTCGATGTGGCTCTTTCGCCACAAATTTCATGCCGACGGTTCACTACAGCGTCACAAGGCTCGCCTAGTTGCGAATGGCAAATCCCAACAGATTAGTGTGGACTGTTTTGAAACGTTTAGTCCGGTTGTCAAACCGGCTACCATTCGTACTGTGCTTACGATTGCGGCTTCTCGTTCTTGGCCTATACATCAGCTAGATGTCAAGAATGCTTTTCTACACGGGGATTTAACTGAGACAGTGTACATGCATCAGCCTCCGGTTTTTGTTGATCCCGTTCATCCTGATTACGTTTGTCGACTTCGTCGGTCGTTATATGGTCTTAAGCAGGCGCCTCGTGCATGGTTTCAGCGTTTTTCCAAGTTTATTACAAATTGTGGTTTTAAGGGTAGTGTGTGTGATCCATCTCTGTTCGTCTACCATTCTGGATCTGAGACAGCATACCTACTCCTCTATGTTGATGATATTATTTTAACAGCCAATACGGATAAACTTCTTGGACATTTTATTACTTTGATGAAACAAGAGTTCTCCATGACTGACCTTGGACCACTGCATCATTTTTTGGGCATCTCTGTTCGTCGCACCTCTTCAGGACTCTACCTGTCTCAGTCTGTTTACACAAAGGATATTATTGCACGTGCGTCCATGACACAATGCAATCCCGTGGCTACACCTGTTGACACTCAATCAAAACTTAGTGCAACGTCTGGTCCGTTAATAGAGGATACTACCTTATACCAAAGCCTTGCTGGAGCGCTTCAGTACCTCACTTTCACCAGACCGGATATCACTTATGCTGTTCAACAGGTATGTTTGTTTATGCATGCTCCCAGGGAACCTCACATGCATGCCCTTAAGAGGATTCTTCGTTGCCTTCAGGGTACCCTGGATCATGGTTTGTTTCTGTCTGCTACTGCTATTACTGGATTAACTGCGTATTCTGATGCCGATTGGGCGGGTTGTCCGGATTCTCTCCGTTCTACTTCTGGATACTGCATTTTTTTGGGTGACAACCTAGTTTCCTGGTCTTCAAAGCGCCAAGCTACTGTCTCTCGCTCAAGTGCTGAAGCTGAATATCGGGGAGTGGCAAATGCAGTTGCAGAGACTACTTGGCTTCGGAATTTACTTCTCGAGCTCCACCTCCCTCTACGACGTGCCACTATTGTATATTGTGATAATGTCAGTGCAGTCTATATGTCTGGTGACCCTGTTCAGCATCAGCGCACCAAACATGTGGAAATTGACATACATTTTGTTCGTGATCGCGTTCGTATTGGTGAAATTCATGTTCTGCACATCCCTTCGGAAAATCAATATGCTGATATATTTACCAAGGGCCTTCCACGACAGCTATTTACTCGTTTCCGTACTAGTCTGAGCGTCTGTTCTTCTACCGCTCTGACTAAGGGGGTGTAATAGATTAGATATTATGTTATTTCCTTACTTAGCTTTATTCTCTCTTATCTGTGTAGTATTCTCAATTACTGTGAGATACTCAAGGATATTGTTTTGGTTATATATTATGGAATGAAAGCAGGGAAAGCTCTCACGGGAGTTTAACCATTATCCAAGAGTCCGCTATCCATCAAACCAACTATTCACGTCCCACACCTTTTGTTTTATTTCTAAAACAAGTCAGTGTTCGTTTATACTTTATCATGACTGACGAACAAGGTAGTCGTGCTAGTCTTGATGAGATATTTGGTGAAATTGCCGAATTACACAAGGCAAGTTTTCAACATATCGCAAAAGCAAAGCTTATTTTGGAACAAATAGATTGGTCACAGTTTGATACCCTTCATGAGGTTACTCCTTCAACGATACATGTTCCGACGCCAATACTATCTTCACCGGTAATAGAATCACCATCAATAGCTTCTTTACAGGTTTCGAAAGTTAGTCAAGTTGAAGTACCAGTTGTTCCTACTATTGGAGGTCAAAAACTAATCACAAAGATGTCTGCTGATCTAACGTACTCCGGGAAAATTACCATGAAAGATATACCGTGCAACATCGACGACAGTTTTAGTGTTAAACGATCTATTACGTGGTGCTACACTTTACTTTCATTGATGTACTCGAAGTATATTATTTGTTGGACGGGTCGTTTACAATATTTGGTGAACTCGAAGACGACTTCCTTTCAAGATGGCGGGCCTGATGTAGCACATGTTCTTCAGTACTTTGTTAATTCGAGACAAATTCTTTTCAAGATGGCGGGCCTGATGTAGGACATCCGTTAGATTTAGGATTAGTATTTTTATTATTATTGCTAGAGCTTAATTAATTTAGAGTAGTATTTCTTATTTTTGGAATTACTTATTTTTAGAAATTATTTAGTTCTAGAACATTATTTATTTTAGGGATTTCTTATTTTTCAAGTTTAAGTCTTATTTTAGGAATATGAGTTTTATTGTCTACTCTATAAATAGGGGACAAGTCCTTTGTATTAGAATACATTATTATTATCAATCAATATTGAGATTTCTCAACTATTATCTTATTTACTATCAAAATTTTGTGTTCACGCTTCCGTTCTGCATTATTTTTCAAAGCAATATGTATTCTTGGATAACAATTTTTTCGAAAAAGTATCTTCTTGTTTTCACTGTATAGAGATTGATATATTGGTCGATCCCTAGGTGTTTCTTTATTAGGTCACATATGTTGTATGGATTTGGCTGTGTTGTATCAGGACTATCTGCATATGTTTTCTTTTTGGGGAATTTAATAAAATGCCCATGGAAGGAAATGTAATTAATAAAATGGCCACGTTTTTTTCATAATTAATTTAATACCCATGAATTGACCTTTTCCGTCCCGTTTTTTCGGAAAAATGGTTAACATGCATTACAGGACAGGTGGCTTTAAATCGGTCATGTCAAAAGACATTGCAACTCTTGAATCGTCCGAGTCGGCTTGAGTTACACCAATGAATCGGGGAAAGTTTGGAACAGTGTCGGCCGGGTCGGATAAGAAAGTTCCAGGAGACACAAACTCTTCACTCAACTGTATCTTCCACATCCAAGTCAAACCTAAGATGTGAATCCATGAAAAAGAAAAGTAATTACGAATCCAACTTAAAATTGAAACTATACAATCCTATCAGCAAGGTCAGATAGGATGCAATCCCATCATAACCCAACTATACGAATCCTAAAAATTGTACACATATGCAATTACAATTTCATCATTTATCAAAATCATATTCCTACATTAGGATTAAAAATTTCACATACAACGACAAAGCTTACTAACTAACGAAAATCATTCATTTGTTTTTGTTAATTTATGACAGATATCTTAAAAAGTATGATGTGATGTCTAACCCCATTAGTGAATAGAGCTATTGGACCAGAAACATTAAAATTGTTCCCACCTTTGATGATTAAAGTCACGTTTGGTATCTGAAATTCAAATAGATTCCAACAGTGCATAGTTGGAAGAGATTAATCTTAGCCAGGGATAAAAACAGAGATCCCTAATTATAAATATATCAATCAATTTAAAAACCAAAAAAATTCAAGATAAATTGATTTCTTACCTGTAACAGAGATTCAATTTGTTGGGCAAAAACCCCTTTGATTATTGCTTCAATTTCATCGTTCTCATCCAAGAACCCTAATTATGAAATCTACCGATAACAGCGATACAAATCCTAATTTATGAACCCAAGATCATTTCGTCTACTTATTTAATCAATGCATCCCGTTTTATTGAAATCAGTAGTAACACCAGTTGTTTCTTTTCTCTTTTTGGTGGTTTAGCGAAGTTGCTATTAAAGAAGATTACGGAGGGGACGAAGGTAGAGATGGGTTGCAATGAGTTGGAGATGACGAGTTATAACATATTCTATGAAGATCTTTCTAACAAGATCTTTTCCCATTGAGAACTTAGAGCCGTCGATTAACCGAATGGATGGTAACAGATGATATTATGATTTCTAGATTAATGGGAAGTTTAGTAATTGCGCCCACCAAAATATCATCTCATCAAATGAGAAAATGACTGTCTACGATATTTGACCTAGATGATGGACCCTGACGGAATCCTTAACGGCATGGGCATTTTCTTAATTTTCAAAAAAACGTGGGCATTTTATTAATTAGATTTCCCAGCATGGGCATTTTCTTAATTTTCCCTTTCTTTGACACTGACACTGGACCCTTGCTTCCATTTGATTTAACAAGCCTAACTTGGAATCACTTGGACATATTTGAAAGAGCCTCGTTGCTTTTAGAATAAGCGACCAAAATGTATAATCTAAATAAGTGACGAATTACGATTAATGTTTCATTGGTCTGATCTTGTCTGTTGGCATTTAGTGCAACGCTATCTATTGAAGTAAAACATCTAAGAGATATTGATATCTCTGATAATTCTCTCAGGTAGATGTCATCTTATTGCGTTGATGGCCTTGCCAAGCAAAAAATTTGTTGTAATAGTTGTATGTTGCAAAGATAGTACAAACTATACCAAGTACGTATTGCTAGGAGAAGACAATGTTCCTTCTTTAATTTTCTAACCTTCATCCAACCATGGACAGAAAATGTAATGTGTCACTATCAATGAAAAGATAATTGAGTCTGAAGTTCGGAGTTTGCAGAATGGAATTACTCACAGTGGCGAAATTCCAAATCAACATGAACAAACCTAATGCTGAAACCTGCAGTGAAGGGAAAAAGGATTCTCGTGTGTATGAATTGAAAACCAAAGAGAAGGTGCTCAATCTGATTGACTCGGGCTGTTTGGAAGAGAGACTATCTCAGCATGGATCACCATCTCAAGCTCATCTGGAAATGAGTAAGAAGATTTTTGGTCTCAGACGATGACGGTGGTGAACTGGTGATGGCGAATCTGAAGATTCTGTTACTTCTGTTGATTCACAAACTTCTCTTGGTGACCCTGTGGATATGCTGGCAATGAAAAAATACAATAGGAACGATGACGAAATGAAATGGAAATCTGAGGCTGATATGCTTTCTTCATTTAAAGAGGATCCTGCGCTGTGTATGAGATATGCTTGTGCTCTCTATCGGCAGGAAATATCCGGAGGCGAAATACCACCCAAGGGGTTGGTCATTGATAGTGACACATCCAGGTATTCTAAGAAATAAGAATTATGTACACTTTTTCTTTATTTTCAATTTGATTAATCTTAAAACTGCATGAAATCTCAATCTTTCCCATGCACCAATCTCGCTGGAGAATTCCTCTGCACAATTCGTGATAGGGAGGGTCAACAGTTAAGATTGCTTCTTTTTTGGGGCTTAAGGGTTTTAGCTCTTATGTTTAAAATGATTTTGGGGAATGTTAATAGCATCCGGAAGAGGAAATGGAGCGCTAGGCTTCAGCAGTATGTGAAAATCTGGAAACCAGATATTCATAATACATATATTGCAGGAAACTAGGTTGGAGGCTTGTAGGGTAGTTAGTCAAATATGGGGAGGGGGAATTTGTGATTGGTTAGCAATCAACTCAGTTGGTTTTTCTGGTGGTATTATGATAATTTGGAACAAGAATCCTATAGAAATGATGGTTAGTATGGCAAGGCATTTGGAGCACCTTTTTAGGTTGGAGGCTTGTAATGATTCATAGAATGGTTGGTCAAATTTGGGGAGGGGGAATTTGTGGTTGGAAGGTTTTTAAGTGGGCCGCCATTACGGGGGTTTATGCACCGGGTTGTGATACTGTTTCCAAATGAATGAAACGAATTGGTTCGTGATTTAAGATTGCCCGAATCCAATGGCAATCTATTTCTGCACACGTTTTAGGTAAACCATGGCAGACCATGCTCCTATAATCCGGAACAAGATCCATCCGGTTACAAGAACGTTTATTAATCAAGATTTTAGTATTGACAGCCATGGTTAATCACAGGGAAATAACAAGAAAAGGCAATTAACAGCAATCCATGGAGAGAAAAAAAAGAATTAACAAGAAATTCAGCTACTTAATTGGATATTTAATTGGGGAGAGGATTTAATTGGATATTTAATTGGGCTATTCAAAGCCCATTCGTAAAATCGGGACTTAGAAATCTAATAGAGGCCTAAAGGGGCTTCTCTTACCTTTAAACTATTTGTAAGGATGCACATACATGGACTGTGGAAATTTGAATTTTGATGCCTAACCATGTACTCAAATCAGTAATAGCAGGACTTATTAGAGTAAACAACGAATAAATAGCCAAAATATAGGCCATTGGCATTTGGCAAGTTGGGGCTATTCATATTTGGCTCTGCCCTTGCACCAAGATGAGACTTCCGATTTTCCATGCGCAAAATTCACATTACTATGATTTGGCTACATGTCCACCCTAAATTCGAGTTACTAGGGTTTTTGTTAATTTTAAGGGACCTTCATTCATCCAAAATGGGTTTTTTTAGTTCAATTCCAACCAAAAAAATAATAATGAATCGGTTGGCCCAATACTGCATAAAAATTCCAAGCGTAACTCCAATTAATTGTACGCCTTAACCACCTCGTACGCCTTGTGCGGGAGCACACTTTGCCACCCTTCAGAACCGGACCTGCACAATTAAGTAGAGTTGTTGTTGCTAAATTAATGAGGGGAGTTAAAAGAAACTGGTTATCTTATCAAACATGCACATCCAAAACGTTTCACAAATAAATAAAAAGTTAATGACAGCTTAAAGAAGTAGATGAAACGGATGTGGGAAAATTCCTCTCTTTATCACACTGAACAAGTATATATAGTGTTGGGCTGGTCACTCCTTATTGGTCCAACATTTGGGATGCCCCTTAGCCAGTGGGGGGAGCTACATAGGAGTTGCTTTGTTATGTTATAACAAAGGAAGAAAGGCATCAGGAGATATAAGTTTTCATTTCTTCTCAAAACCCGTCGAGAGAAAGAGAGGAAGAAGAAAAAGAGAAAGAGAGTGAGGGAGAAAATTAAGCCACAATTTTTGGTGAGATTAGAGTTATCTTGAAGAGAAGGAGAAAGGGTTC
The DNA here is from genome assembly GCA_023529315.1 of Papaver bracteatum. NCBI lineage: Eukaryota > Viridiplantae > Streptophyta > Magnoliopsida > Ranunculales > Papaveraceae > Papaver > Papaver bracteatum. The sequence continues at coordinate 261,981 of JAJJWX010004901.1, read as the reverse complement.
TTAGCTAAGGATCTTTTGGTTGTTGTGGTGAAGATTGATTGATCAATTTCCACATCTCTTCAAAGGGGGGAAATTCTAGGGTTTGTTCAAACCCTAGTAGTAAGTTTCTAAATCTCTTGCTATTGTCAAATTGATAGTGTCTATTATCTATTTGGTGAATGAATTGTTGATCCATCCTTAGGGGTGAGTGTAATTTAGGCAAATTGGTATCCAAGTGCTATATGCACCTTGAAGTAGAGTGTATCCCCAAATTGGGAGAATTGTGTGTAACCCATTATTGTTATAGTGGAAGATTTGCCCGTGGTTTTTTACCCTTCACCTTGGAGGGGTTTTTCCACGTAATTGCCGGTGTTGTGTGATTGCTTCTATATCGTCATAGTTTGTGTATTTCCGCATTGTGTTTCATTGCTCGTGTAGGTTTCGTATTGCGCATAGCGGCTCGGATTTCGTAAGCCTCTCCCCCAACAAGTGGTATCAGAGCTTTTGGGTTGAGCTAATCCTGTGCAATGGCGGAAGCTAGCACTAGTAATAGAATGGTCAATTTGACTGGTGAGAACTTTGTCATATGGAAGGCGAAGATGGAAGACTGGTTATATTGTAAAGATCTCTATGGTCCAATAGAGAGCAAGGGAGTAAGGCCTGAGGCGACAAGTGCAGAAGATTGGAAGGTTACTAATCGAAAAGCAGTTGGTTATATTCGTCAGTGGATTGATGATAGCATTTTTCATCATGTGGCTAGTGAGACACTAGCATATCCTTTGTGGACCAAGTTAGAGGAGATATATGATCAGCAGTCTCCTTGTGAAAAAGCTCTTCTATTCAAAAAGCTTGGAAAGCTGTGTTACAAGGAAGGGAGTTCAATGGCGCAACATTTAAATGAAATGAAGGGGATCATGAATCAGCTTACATCTATGGACCTCAAAATTCCTGAAGAGGTTCAAGCTTATTTGTTGCTAAATACTTTACCAGACAGTTGGGAGCCATTGAGGAATTGTCTCAGTTATTCTGCTCCAGACAAGAAGTTGAACATGACTGTTGCAACTAGCAGTTTGCTGAGTGAAGAAGTTAGAAGAAGGTCACTAGACTCATCTCATTCAGAAGCTCTTGTGACAGAAAAATCGGGGTAGAAGAAAAGACAGAAGACAAGTTGGCCGTAGCAAGTCAAGGGGTAAATCAAAGTCCAGAAAGGAAGTTGAATGTTGGAACTGTCATACGAGAGGTCATTATTCAAATGAATGCAGGAAGCCGAAGCAAGAACACAAGAAGGGGAAAGGAAATGATAACCAAGACAATGGTGTTGCAGCTCTTCAGTAACAAATGATGATATCATTGTATTCTCAGATTGTAATGATGTTTGTGTTAGTTTTGCAGGTTCTGATTCAGAATGGATAGTTGATTCAGGTGCATCTTATCATGCTACTCCTCATGAAGATGTATTTACCTCCTACAAGGCTGGTGACTTTGGGTCAGTCAGAATGGGCAACAGTGGTGTTGCGAAAATTGTAGGAATGGGTGATGTGAAGGTTGAGACCAGTGTTGGCTGTACGTTGGTTCTCAGAAATGTGCGACATGTACCAGATCTTCGTTTGAATCTAATGTCACCAGGAGTGTTAGATGATGAAGGGTACAACAATCACTTGGGTGATGGAAAATGGAAGCTAAGCAAGGGCTCCATGGTTATTGCAAGAGGCAAGAAGTGTGGCACATTGTACAAGACACAAGTGAAGGTGTTGAAAGGTGAGTTGAATGCTGTTGACAAAGATTCAATCTCCGAGCTGTGGCATAGAAGACTTGGTCATCTTAGTGAGAAGGGAATTCAAATCCTCACCAAAAGACAAGTTTTGCCAAATGCCAAAGGTATGCAATTGGGTAAGTGTACTCATTGTTTAGTTGGTAAACAAACTAGAGTCTCTTTTCATAAAGCTTTACCCAAGCGCAATTCTGGTATTATTGATCTTGTTCATTCTGATGTATGTGGACCTTTAAGGGTCAAAACACTTGGTGGTGCTGTTTATTTTGTTACTTTCATAGATGATGCTTCAAGGAAGGTTTGGTCATATGCAATCAAGACCAAAGATGATGTTGTTCCCCGTGTTCAAGGTGTTTCATACCATGGTGGAAAGAGAAACAGGTAGAACCTTGAAGTGCCTTCGTTCTGACAACGGGAGAGTACATTGGGCCACTTGAAGTGTATTGCAAGAGCATGGGTATACGTCATGAACAATCAGTATCAAGACTCCACAACATAATGGTGTTGCAGAGGATGAACCGCACTATTCTTGAGAGAATAAGGTGCATGTTATCTCATTCCAAGTTGCATAAGCATTTCTGGGTGAAGCAATGAATACTTGCTGTGTATTTGATCAATCGATCTCCTTCAAGACCGCTAGATGGAGAAGTAGCAGAAAGGTATGGAGAGACAAAGAGCCTACTTATGATCACTTGAAAGTGTTTGGTTGCAGGTCATTTGTTCATATCCCAAAAGATCAGAGATCAAAGCTTGACGACAAAGCAAAGCAGTGTGTGTTCCTAGGCTATGGAACAGAGAAGTTTGGTTACATTTTGGGATCCAGTTGAGAAGAAGGTTATCAGAAGTAGGGATGCAGTATTCCTTGAAGACCAGACAATTGAAGACTTTGAGAAGATTGAGATGCCAAAGCTTCAAGATGATATGACCTTGGATCCAAATCCAGTTGTTCCTACTCTTGAACAACATGATGATGATGTTGATGGTAATGGCAATGAAGATGAAGCTCATGAAGATGTTCCAGTGGGTGATGTTGAGCAAGAAGTGCAGCAACAACAACAACCAGAAGCTGAGTTGAGAAGATCCAGCAGGACCAGATTACCTTCAACAAAGTATCCACCACATGAGTATGTGATGCTCACAGATGCGGGTGAACCAGAGTCTTATGAAGAAGCTCTTAGTGTTCCTGAAAGTCAGAAGTGGTTGAAATCCATGAAAGAAGAGGTTGGCTCTTTAGATGAGAATGACACTTTTGATTTGGTTGACAAGCCTGAGAACCAGAAAATTCTGAAGAACAAGTGGGTGTACAGAATCAAGACTGAAGATGGTAACTCACAACCAAGGTACAAAGCACGCTTAGTTGTGAAGGGTTATGAGCAGAGAAAGGGTGTTGACTTTGACGAGATTTTCTCACCGGTGGTGAGATTTTCTTCTATTCGGGTTGTCTTGGAAATAGCCGCTAGTTTGGATCTTGAGATAGAATAACTAGATGTCAAGACAGCATTTCTTCACGGTGAGTTGGAGGAAGATGTGTATATGGCACAACCCGAGGGTTTTGAAGTCAAAGGCAAAGAGCACATGGTGTGCAAGCTAAAGAAGAGTCTTTATGGTTTGAAGCAAGCTCCAAGAAGATGGTACAAGAAGTTTGAATCGTTCATGAAGGAACATGGGTACAAGAGGACGGCTTCAGATCATTGTGTATTCATTCAAAAATTTGTTGATGGTGATTTTCTTACTCTTTTGCTATATGTTGATGACATGCTTATTGTTGGCAAAGATAAGAAAAAGATTGACAGGTTGAAGTCAGATCTGAGCAAGTCTTTTGCTATGAAAGACTTGGGTGCAGCAAAGCGTATTCTTGGCATGGAGATCACTCGTGATAGGAAAGCGAGGAAGCTGTGGTTATCACAAGAAAGCTACATTGAGAAGGTGTTGCAAAGATTCAACATGGACAAGGCTGAGCCAGTAAGTTGTCCACTTGCAAACCATTTTAAGTTAACTCGTGATCAATGTCCTGTGAATGATGTTGAGAAACGGAAGATGGAGAAAATTCCTTATGCGTCCGCAGTTGGTAGTTTGATGTATGAAATGGTGTGTACAAGGCCGGATATAGCTCATGCAGTTGGAGTGGTAAGCAGATTTCTATCAAATCCTGCTATGGAGCATTGGGAAGCAGTGAAATGGATACTACGGTATTTGAGGGGTACTTCTAATATGTGTTTGTGCTATGGAGGTGACAAGCCAGAGTTAGTTGGTTACACAGATTCAGATTTGGCAGGTGCTCAAGACAGTCTCAAGTCTACATCGGGTTACTTATTTACCTATGCAGGGGGAGCCGTGTCTTGGCAATCCAAGTTACAAAAATGTGTGGCATTGTCTACTACAGAGGCAGAGTACATTGCAGCTACTGAGAGTTGCAAGGAGATGATATGGATGAAGAGGTTTGTTAGAGAACTCGGTGTGAAGCAACAGAGGTTCATTGTTTACTGTGACAGCCAGAGTGCCATCCATCTCAGCAAGAATTCGAGTTTTCACTCGAGGTCCAAGCACATCAATATTAGGTATCAGTGGATACAAGAAGTTCTCGAGGAGAAGGTCTTGTATATTGAGAAGATCCATACAGATGACAACGGTTCTGATATGATGACAAAGTCGCTACCAAAATACAAGCATGTGTATTTCTGCAGCAGGGCAGGTCTGGTGATGACGGGTACCTTGCCATAAGTCGTGAGGGGGAGATTGTTGGGCTGGTCACTCCTTATTGGTCCAACATTTGGGATGCCCCTTAGCCAGTGGGGGGAGCTACATAGGAGTTGCTTTGTTATGTTATAACAAAGGAAGAAAGGCATCAGGAGATATAAGTTTTCATTTCTTCTCAAAACCCGTCGAGAGAAAGAGAGGAAGAAGAAAAAGAGAAAGAGAGTGAGGGAGAAAATTAAGCCACAATTTTTGGTGAGATTAGAGTTATCTTGAAGAGAAGGAGAAAGGGTTCTTAGCTAAGGATCTTTTGGTTGTTGTGGTGAAGATTGATTGATCAATTTCCACATCTCTTCAAAGGGGGGAAATTCTAGGGTTTGTTCAAACCCTAGTAGTAAGTTTCTAAATCTCTTGCTATTGTCAAATTGATAGTGTCTATTATCTATTTGGTGAATGAATTGTTGATCCATCCTTAGGGGTGAGTGTAATTTAGGCAAATTGGTATCCAAGTGCTATATGCACCTTGAAGTAGAGTGTATCCCCAAATTGGGAGAATTGTGTGTAACCCATTATTGTTATAGTGGAAGATTTGCCCGTGGTTTTTTACCCTTCACCTTGGAGGGGTTTTCCACGTAATTGCCGGTGTTGTGTGATTGCTTCTATATCGTCATAGTTTGTGTATTTCCGCATTGTGTTTCATTGCTCGTGTAGGTTTCGTATTGCGCATAGCGGCTCGGATTTCGTAAGCCTCTCCCCCAACATATAGAAGTGTCTTGGTTCCTAGTTTCACATCAAACAATCTAAATACATCCTAATCAAATCAGAAGTAGCGAAAAAAAAAATCAGAAGTAGCGAAAGCTAACTAATTACTAATGGCTAATTTTGTTAAAGTTTCATTTGTTCTAGCCTTGTTTGTTGTTTGTGCATCAGTATTTATTGAAGTACAAGGTGCGAGGGATAACAATAACAATGGGAATGCACCTGCGGTGGCACCATATGTAGATCCAGTGGCAGAAACTTGCAGGATTACAGGAGCTTGTTCGGAATCTTTGGCACAACTTATAGTGACGAAATCCATGCCAGGTGAAAAAGATGTCGTATGCTGCCAAGAACTTGTGCAAACTACAAAGGCTTGTTGGGAAAAGATAATGGATATTCTTGAAGACTCTAACGTTCCTCCTTTTGTTAACCTTCATCCATGGGCAGAAAATGCATGGAATAAATGTGTCAGTCTTACAGATTCTGAAGCACAAGCACCAATGGTGTCATACAATTCCCCTGCACAAACACCCACCGTGCCAAAACAATGCAGGCTTTCTGGAATGTGTGTAGATATTTTGGCTCACCTTGTAGTATCAAAGACGTTGCCAACCATAAAAGATTTTACATGTTGCAAGGAAATCAAGCAAAAAACTAAGTACTGCTGGGATAAGACAATGGAGATTCTTGAAGATCCTAATGTACCTGCTCTGGCTCACCTTCATCCATGGGCAGATAATGCCTGGGAAAGATGCATCAGCATTGCAAACGAGAAGATTTTACCCCACTAGAGTATCATACAATGTAAAACAACTATACTTCAATAAGTTTTTCTTTGGTGTTCTTCAACGAATAAAAATATTTACAAATAATTTTCTACAAAACCTTTCTTATATCCAAATCCTAATTTTTCTTGTATGATTCTAGGAATGAATAAATCTACCAATTCACATATATATTCATAACCTTTACTGATCATAGAACTAGAGGAGATAATCGGTAAATGGTTTTTTGCCGAACATTCAAATACGAGTTAATAAAGCCAAGATCCTGTTAATTCAAGGGAAATGTATTCCATTGAGATCAAGAGACTGGAGAAAAATAATTCTTGCTGCCACGTCGCTAATGGACAAACCATGTTCGCCAAGTAATATTCATCCTATGTCACACTGGAAAATGCATTACTAGGTAACTGGGTTGATTGCTTGGAATTTTGCAACCGGTTTGGTTGTTGACTGTAAATGGTTAATGGTTTGGGTGTAAACAACCTAGCTTGATTAAGCATATGAACTTAAAAGTTATACATAATCAAGTGCCTAGTTGTTTAAGTGCACTCAATCAGTGCCTTCCCTAAGATTTTTTTGGCCACAAACAAATTCAATGTTGGCCCCTTAATGTGGGCACCACATCTTTCACTACAAACATTTACTGCAACAGAAATTGGGCTCAATTGAACCTAAGATGCAATTCCTATTGGTAGTGTTCCTGTTAAAGTGTGTGTTAATGTTGATCTTTCTATGCCCATGAGAAGAGATGTTAAATATTCCACCAATGGTGGAGTCACAAAATGACAGCAATTCTTCTTTGAACGTCAGCCAAAAAGCATCTGTACAGATTGTTACATCATCAATCATTCAAAATTTGTGTGCAAGGATGCTGCTAACTTCTTAAAGAAAGCTCATGAAAAACCTTACTTTGTTGGTAAAATTAACAACATTCGAAAGAATATAAGAATTATCTCCAACAACACTGAAATCTCATCTACCAAAGCTCCAGCAGTGAAGCATCCTCAGAAAAAGTTTATTAAATCAACTGTTTTTGTTCCTCCAAAAAATGGTGAAATAATCAATTTAGAATCTTTGCTCAAAGATGAAGGATTTAATATGGAAGAAGATAGCAGACTTGGAAAAGGGCATAGAGTGGGTGAAGTTGGAAAAAATGTTTCTCTATCTACGGATAACTCTTCCCAGAATACTATTTTGAATCCAATCCAAGCCTTTAAGAATACTCATATGATCTCAACCGAAGATAATTCAAAAGTGCAGGCACATATGGGGGATCAGGTACTAAATTTCTTCATTACTTTTCCCATAATTTTCCTACTTTCTAAGGTGTTTCATTTAATTGTTCTTTTAAGTCCATCTAGAGTTAACATTCATTATAAACCTTTGCATGCAACTCATCTAGTTCTGTACCTCATCTTTGTTTTTCACTTCTTATCTGTTTCTGTGTTTTCTTACTCTTTATATAAATACTCAACTTGTTCCAATGAGGATTCTATCCTGGAATGTTCAAGGTTTTAAAAACCCTTCTACTAGAAACCATCTTAGTGATCTAGTTAAAGCACAAAATCCTGATATTATTTTCCTTTGTGAAACTAAAATCTCTCAAGTTAAAAGTAAGCCCCTTTTGAATCAATATCACTATCCTAATAGTGCTTTCATAGAGCCACTTGGATTATCTGGAGGTTTAGTTATAGAAAAATGGTTTTACCTGTGAGATTCTTAGTAATGAACAAAATCTGTTTAACATTGTTGTTCAAAGTGACCCAAGCAAACCATAATTTTTACTCACTTGCATGTATGGCTTTTCTCATTATGATAAGAAAAAGCAACAGTGGTCCTATATTAAACAAACTAGTGAAACAGGTAATTATTCTTGGATCATTTTAGGAGATTTAAATTTTCATCTCTTTGATGACAACGACAAAACCTCTTCCTCCTTAGATGGTTGGGTTAAAAAAACTGTTGTTGAAAGTGGGCTTGAAGACATAGGCTATATAGGGAAAAACTACACTTGGACTAGCAACAATCTTGGTACTGGCTCTAGAAGATCCAGAATTGACTTACCTCTAGGAAATAGGGAGTGGAGTAGACACTACTTATCTAAATCCAAGTTATTACATCTTAATCAAGTAGGTAGTGACCATACTCCTATTCTTCTTGTTACTGATACTGAGAGTGAGTCTTGCTAGAGACCTTTTAAAAAATTTCTAACTTGGCTCAATAATTAAACTTGTTCTCCCACTATAGATAATGCTTGGAATATTAGTGTTAGTAGTTCTCCTAGTTTTCAGCTATTTAAAAAACTTCAGTCAACAAGGAAAGATTTATCCATATGGAACAAACAACATTTTGGTAACATCAACCAAAATATTGATCATCTACAACAGGAGCTTAACTTTCCTCAGAATCAGAGGCCAATCAGTGAAAACAATGATCACATTTTGAAAATCAACAAATAACTTTATAAATGGCATACTATCCAAAATGAATTCTTGCAGCAGAAGGCTAGAGACAACTTCATTAAGGATATGGATAACAATACAAAGTATTTCCACACCAAAATCAACAGGAAAAGATCTAGGAACAATATTGATTCCATTCATGATTACAATGGTAATTGGCTTCACTCTAGAGAGGAAATTGGATCCCACTTGAAAAAGCACTTTCAAGATATCAGTACTTCATCCTCTCATCAAATTGAAGAAGGTCTTTTTTCTGTTCTTCCAACAATTGTTTCTTATGAGGACAATCTTAACCTTACTTGAATACCAGGTAATGAAGAAATTTTTAACACACTCAAAAGCATGGAAAGTTTGAGTGCCCCAGGCCCTGAAGGTTTTCAAGATGGTTTCTACAAAAGTTAGATGAGTGTAGTAGGTGATGATGTGTGTCTTATGGTTTCCATATTTTTTCAAACAAGGTACATCTTTAAGAAAATAAACAAAACCTATGTTTTTTTAATACCAAAGAAAAAGAAACCTCTTTGTGCTGCAGATTATTAGCCCACAAGACTGTGTAATACTTCTTACAAAGTTATATCTAAAATTCTTGTTAACAGAATGAATCCATTAATTGAGAAGATTATTTCTCCATATAAATCTTCTTATGTATTAGGGAGACTTATTAGTGACAATAATGTAATTGCTCAAGAGATTATTCACTCTATGAAGAATAAAAGAGGTCAAATTGGATACCTGGTACTCAAACTAGATATGTCTAAAGCTTTTGATATATTGGAATGGGATTTTCTTATTAAGGTCTTAAGATATTTTGGCTACAGTGAAGAATTTTGTGAACGCATTCATCAATGTATTATCACAACTACTCTCTCAGTAATCCTTAATGGTTCTCCTTGTGAAGATTTTCATCCTTCAAGGGGCATAAGGCAGGATGATCCACTCTCTCCATATTTGTTCATTCCAGCTATGGAGTTTCTCTCAAGGCATCTTATAGATGCTCAACAAAGCAACAACATCGAAGGCATTAAAGTGGCTGCAAATTCTACAACCATTAATTATCTGTTATTTGCTGATGACTACTTGATTTTCACTCAAGCAAATTTGGACTCAGTTAACAACCTCCTTGAACTTCTTAACAGTTTCATCAATCAGTCAGGCCAGGTAATCAATTTTGAGAAATATGTTGTGCATTTCAGCAAAAATACTAAACCAGAAGCTGCAACAACACTCACACAAATTCTGGGAGTCAAGACTATGAACTCAAAAGAAAGGTATTTAGAATCTCCTCTTATTCTTGGGCATTCTAAGCAAGAAGCTTTCAAGTCTATTGAAGATAACTTCAATAAAAGATTATCTACTTGGTCTTCTACTTCACTCTCTCAATCAGGCAGATCTACTATGATAAAACATGTTCTTAATTATATGCATGTATATCAAATGGGTTCTTTTAAGTTTCCTGATCAGATCATGAAGAAATTAACTACAATACAAAGGAATTTTTTGGGGTCATTCTTCTAATAAAGGTTTCAACCATGTATCTTACTCTAAAATTTGCAAGTCAAAAGATCATGAAGGTCTTGCTTTCAGAGACATGGAAAAACTCAATCTTGCTTTACTTACAAAACTTGCTTGGAGGTTATGTACTGAAGAAGATCAACTTTTGGTACAAATTCTAGGGAGTAAGTACTTCAAATATGGTAATATACTTCATCAAAAACTTGAAGCTAACAACTGCTTCTATATGTGGAGTTGAATTGCCAAAGGCTTACAAGTCATCAAAGATAATTACTTCATGGAAGTTAACAATGGCAGAAGAACAAAAATATGGAAGGACGTGTGGGTTCCAAGTTTGAATCATTCACCATCCCAATGAATGATATGCATAGTATCTATGAAAGTGTAAATGAACTAATCAACATGGATACAAATACCTGGAATATATATCTTTTAGATATCTTGTTTGATACCAATACTTCCATGCTCATTCAAGGAATCTTTATTGATGCTTCCAACGAAGATATGATGATTTGGACTCCTGCAAAAGATAGTAAATTCTCAGTTAAGAGTGCTTATAATCATCTCACTAGAAGTTCTAATGATAATCTGGTTAATGGAGTTAGTATTCAGCTACAAGTATGGAAAGCATTATGGAGTTGCTGTGTTGCTCACAAAATTAAGCTTTTTTCATTGAAATGCATACATGAATGTCACCCAACAAGATTTAAACTTGCGACTCATAACCCTGAAATGGAATCTCAATGTGCAGTTTGTGGAAGAAAAGAAGAGACAATAGAACACCTAATTTTTGATTGCAGGAATGCCAGAGCAGTGTGGAGAAACATCAATATAGATATAGATGCAGTTAAAGCAAACTGTGGTAGTGTTTCTTAATGGGTAGTAAGCTGGTTTAATGGTAGTAATTCTGCTTTGAATGAACGTATTTTGTTTACCTGTATGATTGGTGCTTGGACCATATGGAAAGAAAGATGTGAGATGATATTTTAGGGAGTTAAACTAAACCCTATTTCTACAGCTCATGGGATTCAATATCATTTAAGTTCTCACATGCATGAAAATTTAAATTGTACTCCATACAACATTCATACTAAACTGTCTAAATGGTGTCCTCATGCACAAGGCATTGCTAAATTTAATGTCGATACATCTTTTGGACAGGATACTAATCAGAATGATATCGGTGTTGTTTTACATGATCATGCAGGCAATTGCGACGGAATCATAGGAAGTTTCAAATATGGAGTCTTAAATCCAGAGCCAGGGGAGTGTCTAGTTGTACGAGAAGCACTGTCATGGGCTAAGGAGATGAATCTGAATGATATTCAAATTGAGGCCGATGCTCAAGTAGTAATAAAAGCTGTTACTGAAGAACCATGGGTAGTGCAATGGGAAAACAGAAACTTAGTTCGAGAGATTAAACATTTAAGTTTTTTTTTCAAATCTTGCAATTTTACTTTTTTTAGTAGAGATGATAATCAAGTTGTTGATTCTATTGCTAAAAGCGTTAGAGTTTCACCTGCTGATTCGCTTAAGTTTGATAATTTTGGGCAGAAACTTAATGATCTTTTAGCCCAATATCGAAACAGTAATTATGGTTAATCAATAAATTATCTTTCGTATCCAAAAAAACTATAAAACTAAAAAACTAATAATATTTATTTTGTTGGAAGAAACGGTGACTTTATCAATACAACTTAGTCAACAATACCTTAGTCTTGTGAATGACTCGTAAGAATAAATCAAACCAAGTTGTTGTCGACGGGAAACAAAAAATATTTCTTTAGAAGAAGTAAAACATAATTACAGAGTTCGTAAAGAGTAGCAGCATAATCTTGATGCTAAAAAACAAATATCTGAGTTCAATATAGCAAACGCATTGAGCGCTAACCTTTTATTGCTGGGAGGATTCGAAATTGCTCACTCCCATTGTGTCAGAGTATCAGCCGATAATCTAAAACCATTCAAGTCTCGCAGTATGGTCCAGATTGGCAATTTAGGCAATGAGCTTAATGCTCAAACTAGTTCTCACGTACGTGGTTTCGACAATTTGTTACTTTACTAACTCCTCTCCAACTTCAAATGTATACTCAGTTTTGAACATTCAGTCCATAAAAAGTAATCTCCAATCTCCTCCATATACCATTCTTACATTTCATTCTAATTTATATAATTTAACGGACTTTCTTTCTTGTTATCTTTTTATTTTGCATGGGTTTATTGTGCAGAAGCAGTTCACCAAGTTATATCGAGCCTCACAGATTGCAAGAAATACATTTGCTTTGACAACTACTAATAATCTAAAACCAATAACAAAACCATAAAACTAACCGAGTTTTAAAGAAAATTTCTTCTGCATTATTATCAAATGGATATATGCCAATGCCGTTGTACTACAAAATTCATTATATTGATACACAGCAGCAGGAAATCCAAGAAAATATGTCACTGGAGAATCATCCATTGAGCAAAAAGGAATTAAGAATTCACCGAAATGAAAGGAAAGTAAGCATAACACTCTGTATATGTTTCTTCCCCTCCACGAAATACTTCCTAATTCTTCAAGGCAAAAAGATTCATAAAGTCGGTGATACTGATCCAACCATCAGCATCACCATCCAAATGGGTGATCATAACTTCGAACTCTTGATTAGTGGCATCACAACCAAATTCTTTTAGTATGAATATAGCATCTATTACTGAAATCTTTTCATCTACCTCGAATGCTCTTACAGTTGCTTCCAATCCTCCACCTTTTACATAATGCATAACCCTAACCTCTGTTTTATTGGACACCTCTGTTGTCTCGGACACCTCTTCCTTGGAAACCTGTTTCTGAAAACAAAAACCAAACCCCATGGCTTGGTTGAGTGGGAGAAGAATTGAAAGTTTAAGGTTAAAATAGTGTTTTTTTATAGGGGGAAGCTCTTCCTCTTATCTATTATTAGTAGTACCCGTTTGACTAAGACTAGAGCCATGACTCGGTTCTTCTGCAATTCTGAAGTCAATGAGAAATTGTTTATACATATATGTGACCATAATCCTGCCATATCATCTTAACCTTTCTCCTCAAAAAAATAAATAATCCTGCCATATCTTTTTCTCCGGGGGAAATTTGGCTTAATTACGATTTACGATTATATTCTTATGAAGTTTTTTGGCACCTCATCTCTTTAACAGGCTGCAGTAAAACAAACAACATTCTACTAGAGACGGGTTAAATTTTTTGAAGACGTTCAACTGTCATGCACTCTGAGTGAGCATTCTTTAGCTCGACCAATTGCAGCAAATTGGAATTAAAAGATGGAGTCATAAGCTTTGGTATATTATTTCAAAAAATTAGCTTTGGTATATTGCTCTTGACTGGCTCCAATATTGGGAAAATTATTGAATTTGAATACAAGTCTAACTGGTTTTGGCAAGAGGTAAAGTTTTTCTTGCCCATTTCTTTTCCACCATCTAGAACCCATGATACGGTAGGATTTAGTTGCTAACTAAAGAAATCAATTCCTAATCATAGCTTTGCTAATTAATAATTCCTACAAACATCCCTAGAGAAACTTCTTTTACTCTTGGTTTGACATGACCATCAAATTGTCTCCTCCAATCCAATAAGATAAAGGAAAAGATTGAAATGTTGGGGATGTTTATTGCTATATATATGCTATAATATGGGTAGTATGGAAAGAAACTTCGGAAGATGCGAACCATACGAGAAATGAAAGCCAGTTTTCACAATTACCACCGGAGAAATATGAATATATTTTGCTTGCATACTAGCCTTAAAAACCAGGTATTTAAATTCCAATTTTCACTTGTATAAAATGTCAGCCGTGATTAGTGATAAATCACAATTTCCACCAGTAATATGCTCATGCATGAATTGTGAAAATCGTAATATTATCACCGGTCATCTCGAGAAAATCGTAAGTATCACTAGTTAGTTACCAATTATGAAATCGCTTAATCTTCACTCATTCTATTTTACTCGTAAAGAAATGGTGAAAAATTACAAACCTAGAATAAGAAAATAATGCTAGTGATAAGTGAAAAGGGGAAAAAAAAAATCCTAATTCGAGTAGATAAAGTATTAAAGGTATTTTCCAAGTATTCGTAATGACGAGTTTCTAAAAAACCAAAGAGTCATGCTATCACACAAGCTTTCGTGTGATAAGAATAATGAACTCGCACCCTCTAACCTTTGGATATGAGTCCTCCTATGATCCTATCACACGACTTTTCGTGTGATAAGAATAATGAACTCGCACCTTGTAACCTTTGGATGTGAGTCATAGAGATTAGTAACACAAGATACGGAATATTATATTTTTTTAATTCTATTCTATATTTACGTTCTCTTACACACCACATAAAACTAATACATCTCTTGTATGGCCCTTTATTAATACTTATGCATAATCTTATCAGTGATGATGATTAATACGAAGACAATATTTTTGGTTGTAAAGAAAGCTTGGGGGTCCCAAGTCAGGTAACGATATCTCCCATTATCGATAGTTATTCTTTATAGTGCGTATCGTAATAAACATATTTTAAATATTGGTTTTTGAATGCAGGATGAAAAGCAACCACAACAACAAATCGATCTAAATATTGATCTTTATAATTCTGAATAGGTTCGAATCTGAGTTTATGAGAACTCAATAATATGTAAAGATCATTTAAAACACTAGCCTATCACAAACGTATCTAATATAATTAATTTTTATGTTCATTAGCAGGAGGATAAAATTGGTGTCACTAAAAATGCCGTCGAAATAGTTCGCAGCAGAAGTTTTAAAAAATAAAGTGGAGATTAAAAACATCATTTGTCTTTTTTTCTTTTTGAACAAGTGTTTTCGAAAATCTGATGACTATAAATGAGTTGGGATATTTTAGTTAAAGCATTTTCTTTCGACTATGATTTCAGAACAGTTAAAATAAACAGATTGGCCTATTTTATTTAGATATTCAATTCAATTACCTTTTACCAAAAAAATAACAGTGGTTCTAAACAAACCGAGCTCCCAAACCACACCAAAATCACGAGTGTAAAAGCTCTCACAAATTTTATGATGGGCCCCGCCGAAGGACATCAGTGGGCTATTTATGGTGAGGCCAATAAAATTTGTGTGAGAGGTAGTTTTTGCATTGTTTGAACCTCTCGGTTCATAATGAATTTTTGAAAAAAATAAATACAATACACTATTATCTGTCAAGGCTAATGGCTCAACCAAAAAACAAAAAATAAAAAATCTATCAAGGGTTAAAAAGCATGTGCCACTGTTACATAGGGATCAGAATTCGCATGTCCCAAGGACTGCAAAATAAATATTCGTAAGATATATTAAGGATTTAATAAAAAATATATTGGATTTATGTGGGTCTGTGAGAGAGTTAATATAGAATAGAATAAAAGAATATTATATTCAGTATCTTATGCATCTAATCTCGATGACTCACATCCAAGAGTTGGATGGTGCTAGTTCATTATTCTTATCACTCAAAACCATCAGGGGTTAGCCTGGTTAGTCAGGAATATGACTCTCAAGTAGGAGGTCAGCGGATCGAGTTTCCGCTCACTAGTTTGGAGATCTCATGAAATATTCCTCTTATATAAATCTAGTTTGATTTAATTTTTTGTTAATGTATCTTCTTTCTTATTAAAAAAAATAAAAGATAGGAGAGGACTCAAAACGAAAACCCTCAGCTTTGGTTCTATCGAAAAATTCACATAATCTACCTCACTATTTTATGTATCCTTATTTCTCTATGACGTGTTGCATAGGGAATCCGGGGCCAAGTTTTTAATGCTAATAATGAACATGCAGTTTGTTCGGAGTGTTAGCTCAATATATTATTGTTTCATTTGTCTAATTTGGTGTTGTAGACAATTCAGCATGGTATTTTGGTGACTGTAATATCATCGAAATAAAATTTGCTGAAATATCACATACTAATTTTATTTCCTAGGACACAATATAAATTAAAATTGAGTGACTGGAAGAAAAACAAACGAAGATTTGAATATTCGATTTAGTTACATCCCATTTTTTAATACATTTACGCTTATGGGTTACCAGATGTTGGAGGAAATTGTTGCCACGACTTCTATTTATGGATACAAGAAACAGATCCAGCCCCGATCTACTTAGACTGTTAGATGTAAAACCTCTGTGATTGATTGTGGCTAAGAATATTTTTTATTTTCAATTTCATATTTTTGTAGGGATGTTTTAATTTACCTGAATGATTTTATCATAATAAAAAAAAAGCCTTGATTATGTTATTTGAGTTACTGCTACGGCTACGTTGGTGTGCATGATGCTTTACCCCTTCTCGTTACAATGCACTTGATAAATACATGCCGGAGCTTGGAAACGATAAATTTGTGCGTAGATCTATAATTGAGGATGTGCAGCTCAATGCTTTTTTTATATAGTTTGTGATTTTATTAACCGGGTGTATTTCTAACTCTTAACTCTTACCAAATCCAAGTGACTTTTGCTTGGTACACCTCCGAGTAAAATGGTACCCCCGTTAGCAGTTTTGCTCTGATTTCCCTTTCTTTCTTTTCTATGATTTTAAATGGATGATGATATCAAGAGCTACTCCACCTTCGTGTCTTATCTTGCATTTCCAGAAATTCCCACTACTTTTTCGTCAACCCGCATTTCTTTACAATATTGTTACAGGGAGAAATCTCTGCACTACCGCCATTCTAACTCAGCAGTGTCTATCTTACGGTCGCAATTTTACCCATTCACGATTTTCCCACCATTCAATGTAACTTCCTGCTCAACGGTTTCAGATGTTCATAAGTTTCACTTCCAGATGATCAAGCATGGAAATTAAAGTGATTGGTTCATTGGCAATCAATTGGTCATTATGTATTCAAACATGGAAATTACAGTGATGGGTTCATTGGAAATCGATTGGTCACTGTATATGCAAAATTTGGTAGCGTTGATAGTGCACTCAAGGTGTTTGAAGAAATTCCCGATAAGGATAAATATCTTGGAATTCCATGATTGGGGTGTTTGCACAGAGATGAGATGTGAAGAAATGTTTCAGTCTTTTATCTAAGATTAGTTGTGGAACCGAACGATGTTAAACTTATCTCTTTTCTCCCTGTTTGCGTCAATATGCTAGCATTAACGGAAGGTAAAACCATCTATTGTTACATTGTGAAATTTGGTTTTTTATCTGAGTTAAAAGTTGTTAATTATTTAGTAAACATGTATGGAAAATGTCAAACTTAAATGCAACATTTTTGGAAATACTTAACCAACAAATCGCAAAATTAAACTGTTAGTTGTTGCTAACAATTGCATCTGAGTTATGTAGGAATTGCAAAATAAAAAGGTAAATTTAGACTATAGTACTCGCATCTGAGATCTTTAAGAAAATATTATAAGTTGTATACTATTCATCAGTGTTTCTTAAATGTAAACGTCTAAAGATTATCAAATATCTCCTCATACACAATATTTTGTGTATATTCTTCTGGCTCATCGTTATTCTTCTTGATTAATATTTTCAATCCTTGTCTTCTAGTTTTTCTTGAGACAGCTACATACAACTATGTGTGAGTGAATACAGGTTTGTCCAAATGTACGCCAAAATTTGGAAGGCTCTGTCCCTGGCTTTTATTTATTGTCATTGAATAAGATATTCTTATCGGGAATTATCTTTGGTGCAGGATAACGGAAGACTTGTTTCGGGAGTAGTCATTACTATTCGTGGAATGAAAATGGTATTCCCGACACCTGGACCTGTTAGTATTTCTGCTACTATGTTATATTTACCCAAATATTTGATAATCAATCTAGTACCATTGCATAGGCTATCTTGTTGGCTTACATTTCGAAGTAGCATGACTGGCACTCCAACATTCAGGGTTATCTTGTGGCTGGCCAATCCCGAACATTCATGCTTGTTAAGAAACTCCATGTAGTAGAAAATAACACTCGAGTGGTACTATGTTAATTCTGGTCCAATAGAATCATAGATACGTATGTTCCTCACCTGGTATACGGTATAAGATGTGTGTATTTATGTTGTTCACGCATTCATTTGTTGGTGCTAATATGCTCCGTTCGGCAAGGTACTTCTTATCAAACATGTTTATTAGCAAGTCCGGGTACATGCTATCAACTATTGTCTCAATGAAATTTTCTTCGCACTTAATAAGTAAATTTGATGGTATTTGTACCCAATCTGTATGCTTCGACCCATCCAAGATGATTGCTAGTAATTTTCCTTTACCAACATCAAGAACCCAATAAAATTCTTTAATCTCCTCTCTTTTGTTAACAAATGCTCTCCCGTGAGAAGACGGATATTCTCTTTTAACTCGAAAACTTTAAAGTATTTCCATAATTTGGACCGACTTATAGATGCATTAACTATTTCCTCTCTTGATCCTTCCTCGTTCGCTGGTAAGATCTTCCTGAAATCTCCCCCAAGCACCAGTGTCTTCTTGCCAAATAATACCTTACCGTTATTTTATTTTTAATCACCAAATTGGCTAAAGTTCTTTGGACAGCTTCTAGAGCATTTCATCATTGGTGCTTCATCCCATATTATTAAGTCGGCTCTACACAGTAACTCAGCCTCATCTATTTTCTTAAACACATTGCAACATGATTGTTCATTGAGTCTCAGTGAAATTTTAAACCTTGAATGAGTTGTATGACCACCTGGTAGTAGTAACGATGTTATACCCGAAGAAACAACTTCCAAAACTATTTTACCTTTAGCTCTCAATGAACAAATAAGGGTTCTCTAAAGATATTTTTTTTCCTATTCCTCCACACCCATACACAAAAAAAAAATCTCCCTGATTCTTCTCCACTGAATGTACAACTTTATTAAACACTATTTTTTGTTTTCTGTTTAAACCACTTTTCAAATTCTCCGCCTCTTCCCTTAGAGTATTTCTGTCATTGTTTGTTTCTAGCGCAATTAGGTTGTTTCTAGGAACATCAATACCGGACATGTCTGGATACATTATCTCTGAAAATTATTTCTCCTTCAAAGTTCTACCACGTTTACATATTATTAGTTCAATTTCTTGAAGAGCATAGTTCTGCCGATCATCATCATTGTAAGTTAAATCATAATCTCCATATAGTTTTCGGTGCTCGTGTTCAATTCTATGTGCCAAATTTTTCCAGTTTTCAAGCCATAATTTCTTAGCTTCGGTGACCTTGCAATTTAGCAAAAGTGTTACGAAAAGTTCTCGCATGTTTTTTCCGGTGATGTAAAACGTAGATGCTTCCTTTATGCCATGGTTACATTCCCCGTCATCTTATAACAAACCTAGATATAAGCATGTTGCTTTGAAAGTAGGGTGTGTTACGCCGTTTACTGTTCTAATATCTTCGTAGCTCTGACAACCTCGATGTACATTCAATAAAATTTGTAGATAATATTTCTCACTAGCACTGGGATGCACATAGTAGATACGACCAATTTAATAAATCCCCTCTTTCTTACTTTCCATTCTCTTAAATTTGTATCCCATACCCAACTTCCAGGAAACTCTGGATATGTTAGTTTCTTTGCATTTATGTGATCTCTATTAACTTTCATACAGCAAAGGAATTTAGTCCCTTCTGGATCTGTTTTTCTTATAACATCTTTCAAGTCATCCGTATTTTTATGATAAATTAGTTGCTCTCCTTCAAGATGAAATGGTAATCTCTCAATGCTTGGACGACGATAATGAATCTCAAATTTCAACGTTCTCCAATATGCTTCTGACGCTGATAGGTACCGAGAGTCTAGATATTTTTTGACTTCATCAAATTTGGGTTTATCCTTTAGGCTTTGATCGGAGGCATCACTGTTAACTTGAATATGATAATAGGCAGTAGTTTTCTTCTTTGCATGTGTTTCAAGAACATCAGTCACTTGGTATTTTCCTTTGTGAATATACTTGAAAAGATATTTAACTGACACCCCCCTGCAATTTCAAACCTCTACGTTGATGTGTGCATCATATCTGACAACTAAGTCAAGTTTGTGCGGTACAACCCATCTATTATATCCAACACAATTCCTTCTTTTTCAAAACAATTCTCGTTTCTCTACGTCTATAAATTGGATATCCCCTTTCATCAACAGTTGTTTTTTCACTGAACTTCTTAGGGAATCTTTTTGAGAATCTTTTTTCTGCATGCAAGGAGAATTTGGTTTTGCAATCCGACATGGACCATGGATCATATATTGACACACATCATCATATCCAACTTTTTCTTTCTCTGGGTCTGGGAACTTGCTTGAATAATTGAATCAAAATGTGCCGCAGTTTTTGGCTTGTCCTTAGGATTAAGCTAGAGTAATATATGGGCATGCGGCAAACTTCCTTTTTGGAATTCGATAGGATATATGGCTGCATTAAAATGTAAGCATAAATTAGACACGTAATAATGCAGCATCATTTTTTGTGAGTACAAATCCTATACAGTTGTTGATGGTGGTTTTTATATTAGGGTTAAAATCGTAAAACACTAAACCCTAATAGACAGTGATGTCACAACATTTAAAGTAACAAGCATTTACTAGGAACATTTACTGAAGCCTTTAATGTGTCTCTAAATAATTACCGGGGTATCTTTTTCAAATTAGGGTTACGAAAAGCCAAACCCTAATTCCCTCGTGTGCCAATGGCAAATCATGTCAGCCACAACAACTGCGCAAAAGCATGCCAACCATACTAGACGCACCTCTGTGCCAATGACAAATCATGCCAGCCACACCAACCGCGCCAAAGCATGCCAACCATGCTAGCCGCACCTCTGTGCCAATGGAAAATCATGCCATCCACACCAACCGCGCCAAAGCATGCCAACCATGCTAGCCGAACCTCTGTACCAATGGAAAATCATGTCAGCCACACCAACCGTGCCAAAGCATGACAACCATGCTAGCCGCACCTCTGTGCCAATGGAAAATCATGCCAGCCACACCAACCGCGCCAAAGCATGCCAACCATGCTAGCCGCACCTCTGGGCCAATGTCAAATCATGCCAGTCACACCAACCGCACCAAATCATACCAACCATGCTAGCCGCACCTCTGTGCCAATGGAAAATCGTGTCAGCCACACCGACCACGCTAAAGCATGCCAACCATCCTATCCGCACCTCTGTGCCAATGGCAAATCCTACCATCCACACCGACCGTGGCGAAGCATGCCAACCATGCTAGCCGCACTTCCATGACAATGGAAAATCATGCCAGCCACACCAACCGCGTCAAAGCATGCCAACCATGCTAGTCGCACCTCCGTGCCAATGGAAAATCATGCCAGCCACACCTACTGCGCCATGCCAAATGCACCTCGCCATGTCCCCATGTCACGCCACCATACCGGCCTTCACTACGCGGCTATCAAAACGAAGGTGTGCAACGATCAACAGTTGCCCTTCAATTCCAGTAGCAAATCCTGACTGTCTAAGGTTACCAAACGACCTTTGCCCCAAAACCCTAGCATGGTCACGTACCTAGCCCAAGCTAGCCGCGCCATGCTCCTATGGAAATCCATTGGCCCCACACGCCAAGACAAAACTGCACCTAGCCCAAGCTAGTCATGCCATGAGCCTATGGCAAGACCTTGGCCCCACATGCCAAGTCAAAGTCGCACCTAGCCCTTGCTAGCCACGCCATGCGCCTATGGAAAACCCTTGGCCCCACATGCCAAGCAAAAACCCGTACCTAGCCCAATCTTGCAGCGCCATGCCAAACGCACTCTACCTTGGCCCTAGCTATGCTAGTCACACCATGCCAAGACAAACATGCTTGCCTTGGCCCTAGAAAATACATGCGCCCATGGAAAACCCTTGTCCCCACATGCCAAGCCAAAACAAACCTAGCCAAGCTAGCCGTGCCATTCCAAATTCACTTTTGCCTTGTCCCTAGCCATGCTAGTCACATCATGCCAAGCCAAACTCCCTTGCCTTAGCCCTAGACACGCCATACGCCCATGGAAAATCCTTGGCCCAATATGCCAAGCCAAAATCGCACCTAGCCAAAGCTATCCACGCCCTAGGTGAACCCTTGGCCCCATATTCCAAGCCTAACCACACCCTAGTCGCGCCACCTGTTGGCCTTCCCTACGCGACCACCAAAATGAAGGCGTGCAATAATCAACGGTTGCCCTTCAATCCTAGGAGAAAATCCTAGCCATCCAAGGTCACCAGACGACACACGATAACCTTTGGCCCGAAAACCTAAGTTTGGCCACTCCAAACCATGCCATACCAACGACATGCCAACCTAACTGCGCCACCTGTTGGCCTTCCCTACGCGGCCACAAAAAACGAATACGTGCAACAATAAACGGTTGCCCTTCAATCCTAGGAGGAAATCCTAGCCATCCAAGGTTACCAGATGACACATGGTAACCTTTGGCCCGAAAACCTAAGTTTGGCCACGCCAAACCATGCCATGCCAACGATATGCCAACCAAGCCGCGCCACCACGTTGGCCCTCACTACGCGGATACTAAAACAAAGGCGTGCAATGATCAACGGTTGCCCCTCCTCTCAAGATGAAAAATATCTACCATCGAAGGTCACTAGGCTAGCAAGTTTCCCTAGATTGACTTTCCAAGCCACAACAACATGCTACATGTTTTCCAAAAATATTCGAGACATCAACACAAACTGGGGGATCCTCTTTGGGTACTGGTTTGGAAGTTTAAAGCGTGTTGCGGACACTACACCCATCATAAGGAAGTGTCATAAGGGTGAGGCGGTTAGTAAATACGGGAAGTTACGTGTGAAACGTTCATGGGACATAAAGCACATGCGTTAACAATTTTATGGGAAATTAATTCCATAACGTTAGTAGTTTCATGAAAACCAGTTTCATGCGTTAACAACTTTATGGAACAACAATTCCATGCATACGGTTACCACCTACTCCCATTTACTTCATCACTCCTTAATGAGACCAGTGTAAGCTTTTACTCCGACTTACCTATTTCCATTCAACAACAAGTTCATACGGGAGATACAACGCTCAGAAATACTTATTTACTAGCTCACCTTGTTAGATCTCTCACTTTTCTGATAACAAGTTGTAGTAAGCCAACTACTCTTCCAAAATCAACTATTCTGGTCTCACCACTTTCCTTGCTTCTTTCCCCAAAATTAACCCATTCTATTCCACTTTGTGACCGAAGCAAGTCTAGAACGGTCATTTCTTGGTTTAGACCGGACTTGTACAGATTGATCTCTCGAATCTAAAGTAATCCCTTGCAGTACATTGTTTAGGGTTTAAATTGTTTCTCACCTGCACACGCGCAATTACCGAAATCAGCAGAAACCATTTTCACCTACAAACAATTGGCGACCACGGTGGGAGGTTCGATCTTTCGGTTACAATGTCAATTTTCAACCAGCGATCTCATTCTTCGACCCAGACGTCAAGATGGTATAGAAAGGCGATCCACTTCGACTCAGTTACTCAACGGCTCGATTATCAGTCATCACACGATAAGGGATGACTGGTACTTCTCAGAGGCTAGAAGCAAAACGATCCGCCCAGGGATTAACGGTGCAGTTATCAGACAACTCAGCAACGACTCGGAAGACTGGGGACTTCCCATGACCATGTTTCTCAAAAAAAAAAAAAAAACTTAGTCCTACACCCGGAAAGTTTATTCTCATTAGAAGACCTGAGAAACCGAGTAAGTCTTATTTAGGCAAAAATACATGGTTTGCTTTTTCAAGTTCTGATAAAACCTATAGCCATGTTTCATCCCATGTCATCTACCAACACACGGTTCCATGGTTTTCCTGGGATTTTTGCGTCACTTTCATTCATATCCAAAGGCAATTCAATTCCAAACCTTTCATTCAAAACAATATATATAATCCAAAACCGTCAAGGTAGCATTTATCTATTAACCCGAGAAAATTAGAAAATAAAAAACCAAAAATCAGGCGTCTCATTTCCCTTTCAAAAAAAAAAACCTAAAGATAAGAGGTCCAAAAGACAGATATATATTCGAGGGAAGTTTTCCAACATCGGCTTGATCCTTTTGGCAAAGGCCTACCTCGTGCTTTGGAGAGCCGCCCTCTTAAGTTTCAGCTTCCTGCACAACTTATTGAATTCCGCTTCCTTCTTCTTCATCATATCTATGTAAGGACCTTCACACGATGGAACTTCCAACCCGATATTACATCCTCAAAAACTGTATGACCAGTCACGTTGCACATCTCATCAATCGAAGACAAGGCTTCCTCCACACGCTTGACCAACGCATGCCGACTAGTGATCTTCTTAGTCGTGGCAATGTGACCGTAGCTTTCCCAAATCTTGGTGTACAATGTCGCATGTTTAGCTGGCACGCTAAATCCACCAATCAACACATGACCTGGGAAAGGGGACAGATACGGAGGATTGAAGGTGGCACCTGCAACTGAATCAGCAACCGGCAAGAGATCCCTAACTATGATTTCACCCCCCGAAGTGCTCTCCTCCACCTGAGTCACGGCAGCGCCCTCGGGATGATGAATCTCCATGTCCAATTCGCTATCTGGCACAGATTCCGTAGTGGGAAGTACGGCTACGTCTTTACTCTGGTGGTCTTCCACTTCAAGATCATCCCCAGGAACGGTTTCCTCCTAAAAATCAAAATTTAGTTTTACTGCAAGAAAAAAAAAACATGGAGTTTCAGACTGACTAGACGAAGATTCAACACTACTATCAGAAGAATTACTCTCGCCATCGCTATACCCTGAACTCTCATCCTTTTCGAGTTCCGCGTCATCATGGGTAGCTCTGCACCGCCCCCCTCCGTCTCAAAAAACAATGCTTTCCGACTACTTGCAAGTTTGGCAAAGGCGTCCATGATGCTGAAACCCTGGACGAGATACAATGACACGTTCTTTGAAAGAAACAAGGATATACATGATCCAGCTGAAGTCAAGAAAGAAATCACACGTACCCTCATGTTGGATGAACTAAAATTCGGTAGAGCTGTGGAATCTGACTAGAAACTGCCTGCACGATTTTTAGACCTTCGCTCCTTCATTTGGGGAATGTCCACGTCCAAACCGATGGATTTCCTTTTGCTAAAATATCGGCGGAAGGCCTACCACGAGTGTTCTCCACTACGGATTTCACAAATTCCTAGATGACGAGGAATTCACTCTGCCAGAATGCGTTATACTTGGAGGTAGTCGACGGATTTCTTTCTGAAATCAAGAAAGGGAGGCTTTTTCCCGGCGCAAGAACACTAGCATCAAGAACGTCCGATAATGGATCCTCTAGAGCTGCCAGCTGACGAAGGAGAGGGACCCCTTGGTCGAAACCCATATGCCGAGCTGCTCTCTCAATATTATAGGAGACTGCCTGACATGATCCTCGAAAGAAAGATGGTATATATCCATACGTGCAACTTTGCATGAATACAATATCACCGACGCCCATATTCCCTCCATCAGAAATCAAAGACATATTTGGAGCAGAAGCAAAAGTTTTAACCTGGGCTATGGATGTTCACACTGGGGCCCATGGACGAAAATTAGCGACGCACGAGTTATCAAGGAAAGAGGTTTGAGCCAGCTCTTGGGAGCCCATTCGACCAGCGAAGTATTATCGAACTACCCAAAGAAGCGGGAAGAAAAACTAATGGTTTAGGAGCATATCTTTCAAAATGCTCCCATAGCCATGCTTGGATAAAGCAACATGAACATACAAATCCACTTTCATGTAACCGTTTGAAGCACGCATGTCCAAAGAAAAATGATCCAAATATGTGTACATAGAACCGAGAAACAAGCCGCCAATGGGGAGAACGACTCCTTTTTCCAATCTTATAGAAAAATTGATGAGTTCCAGCCTTATCTCCTTCTTAACAGAGCCATCATCGAAAATATCCTAGGATAACTAGAGAGCCAAGAATGCCGTGACGTGGAGTGTACTATTCTTATGATCTGGTGCCAGCTCATCAGGAAACCATTGAGACATACACCAGGCATAGAAACACTTCATCTCGTTCTCCTTTCGGACAAACCCTTTCGACTTTGCAACCAGGGCGGTACACATTTTTTTCATATCATCAGACAGCTTGGTGTTAAGGTTTCCTGTCATAGGAATATTCAGCAGGATAGCCACGCTTTCCAAGGATATGGTCAGTTCTCCTCACCTACATATGGTCGTGTGACTATCTGGACACCACCTGGAGATGAAAGCAACCAAGCTCGGGATGTATTTCCAAAGTTAAAGTGATGCAGAGGCTGCAACAAAATCAATGATTTGCGCCTTGGTCAAATAAGCTCCTACGCACTCTTGACTTATCATAAAGTGCACCCATTTATCAAACGAACGCAGTGGACTCACTGGGATTTTGAAATCAATAGGAAAGGCGGAATACTCTTTCCTCTGAAGGAAAAACCGTATTACATTTCTGGGAGGAACCGACCAGTCCCCTCCCTCACTATCTGAACCGATCAGAAGAAGTGGCACATGCTTAAGTGGACTTCTCCTGGCAGAGACTATCGTGAAGAATTCATTAGTCACGTTTGGCTTGGAGTTACCAACATCCTTCGGTATGGCAGAAGTTTTCTCAAGATACATCATAATAAAGATTCTCTCACAGGACTTCCGCTTTCCAAGCAACTACAACGGAACTATACGAAGAGAGATTATTACGGAAAGCGCATGAATATTATTTTCACCCAAGACGCAAGCAAGTTTGTTTCAAGGCCGTACCCTGCGACATATATTTCTTGTCCAACCGAGGAGGAGTGACCCACCAGGGTACCATGCACATGGATATACCAAGACAAGGAGTAAACCCTAAAAAACTAGGTTTGCATGGAAAAGGGATAGCAATTACTATCGCGTGTTTACTTTGCACATCGAGTTGAGGCGGTCAACATTACTACGGTCATGGAAAGGTGCACCTACAACTAGGGTTTTTCACCAACACAAGAAAACAAAAGAAAAAGAAAGTCACAGAGGAAGTACTAGAAGACATACCTAATCCGCTCGCCTGCTTCACCGCTACCAAGAAACAAAAGAAGAAACAATAAAGGCGTGAATCAAAGGGAGAGGCCAGCCATCCTTTTTATAAGTGTGATACTTGGGAGTTCGAACAAGAAAAGGATTTCTAATTTTGAGCCAAGGAAGGAAAATAGAAAACCGGTCCCGCAGAGACCAATTTCCACGTCCAAGACAACTCACGCCATACCACGGCCCCATCACACCTAGCCGTCCTTGCACATTCCACCATTGTCGCGGCCCCCTTGCCAAGCCATTCGCTCCATTTCCGTGTCCCCACCATGCCTAGACGACCTTGCACGTTCCACCATGCCATTTACGCGTCCCCCCATGCCAAGCCATTCGCTCCATTATCGCGGCCCCACCACGCCTAGCCGTCCGTGTACGTCTCGCCTTGCCAAGGACACACTATTCCAAGCCGTCTGCTCCACCGTCGAGACCCTATCGTCCATGCGTGTTTTCCTTACCAAGACCACGCCACCTATTGGAACCTAGAGCCAAGTCATCCACTTGCTTCGCCGTCCAAGACCGCGCCCCCTTTTCCTTGGAGATTTATGACCAAACCAAGATGGTAACTTTTATCTTACCACTCCACGGTCTGCATTCCCAGTACAACTTATGCAGGGTCTCCAACATGGGAAGCCAAAACTCTCTTTACCACTCAAAAAGGTTAGTCGGATTCTGCTGACAATCTTTTCAATAATTTACACCTCGATTCCGTCCTTGTCTGTCACCATCATACGCTAACCTCGCAAAAAGGCACTTGTTCCGAGCTAAGCAGGGGACATAATGTTGATGGTGGTTTTCATCTTAGGGTTAAAATCATAAATCACTAAACCCTAGAAGATAGTGATGTCACAACATTTAAAGTAACAAGCATTTATTATGCACATTTACTGAAGACTTTAATGTGTCTCTAAATAATTATCGGGGTATGTTTTTCAAATTAGGGTTACGACAAGCCAAACCCTAATTCCCACATGTACCAATGACAAATCATGCCAGCCACACCAACCGCGCCAAAGCATGCCAACCATGCTAGCCGCACCTCTGTGCCAATGGAAAATCATGCCAGCCGCACCAACCGCGCCAAAGCATTACAACCATGCTAACCGCACCTCTGTGCCAATGGCAAATCATGCCAGCCACACCAACCGTGCCAAAGCATGCTAGCCGCACCTCTGTGCCAATGTAAAATCATGCCAGCCACACCAACCGCACCAAAGCATGCCAAACATGCTTGACGTACCTCTGTGCCAATGGCAAATCATGTCAGCCACACCAACCGCGCCAAAGCATGCCAACCATTCTAAACGCACCTCTGTGCCAATGACACATCATGCCAGCCACACCAACCGCGCCAAAGCATGCCAACCATGCTAGCCGTACCTCTGTGCCAATGGAAAATCATGCCAGACACACCGACCGCGCCAAAGCATGCCAACCATGCTAGCCGCACCTCTGTGCCTATGGAAAATCATGACAGCCACATGACCGCGCCAAAGCATGACAACCATGCTAGACGCACCTCTGTGCCAATGGAAAATCATGCCAGCCATACCAACAATGTCAAAGCATGCCAACCATGCTATCCGCACCTCCGTTCCATTGTAAAATCATGCCAGCCACACCTACTGCGCCATGCCAAATGCACCTCGTCATGGCCCCATGCCGCGCCACCATACTGGCCTTCACTACGCGCCTATCAAAATGAAAGCATGCAACGATCAACGGTTGCCCTTCAATTCCAGGAACAAATCCTGGACGTCTAAGGTTACAAAATGACCTTTTCCCCAAAACCCTAGCTTGGTCACACACCTAGCCCAATCTAGACACGCCATGCGCCTATGGAAATCCCTAGGCCCCACACGCCAAGCCAAAAATGCACCTATCCCAAGCTAGTCACGCGCGCCTATGGCAAGCCCTTGTCCCCACATGCCAAGCCAAAGCCGCACCTAGCCCAAGCTAGCCACGCCATGTGCCTATTCCAAACCCTTGGCCCCACATGCCAAGCTAAATCCGCACCTAGACCAAGCTTGCCACGCCATGACAAACGCACTCTGCCTTGGCCCTAGTTATGCTAGTCAAACCATGCCAAGCCAAACGTGCTTTCCTTGGCCATATCCACGCCCTGCGCCCATGGCAAACCCTTGGCCCCACATGCCAAGCCAAACCAAACCTATCCAAGCTATCTGCGCCATGCCAATTTCACTTTGCCTTGGCCCTAGCCAAGCTAGTCACATCATGCCAAGCCAAACGCCCTTGCCTTGGCCCTAGCCATGCCATACGCCCATGGAGAACCCTTGGACCCACATGCCAAGCCAAAATCTCACCTAGCCTAAGATATCCACGCCCAAGGAGAACCCTTGTCACCACATGCCAAGCCTAACCACACCCTAGCCGCGCCACCTGTTGGCCTTCCCTACGCGGCCACCAAAACGAAGGCGTGCAACAATCAACGGTTGCCCTTCAATCCCAGGAGCAAATCCTATCCAGCCAAGGTTACCAGATGACACATGGAAACCCTTGGCCCGAAAGCCTAAGTTTGGCCATGCCATACCATTGGCATGCCAACCTAGCCGCGCCACCTATTTTCCTTCACTACGCGGCCACCAAAAATGAAGGTGTGCAACAATCAACGGTTCCCCTTCAATCCCAGGAGAAAATCCTAGCCATCCAAGGTTACCAGACGACACATGGTAACCTTTGTCCCGAAAACCTAAGTTTGGCCACGACAAACCATGCCATGACAACGGCATGCCAACCTAGCCGTGCCACCACATTGGCCATCACTATGCGGCTACCAAAAAAAAGGCGTGCAACGATCAACGGTTTCCCCTCCTCTCAAGATGTAAAATCTCCACCGTCGAAGGTCACTAGGCTAGTAAGTTTCCCGAGATTGACTTTCCAATCCACAACAACATGTTACATGTTTTCCAAAAATATTCGAGACATCAACACAAACTGGGGGATCCTCATTGGGTACTAGTTTGGCAATTTAAAGCGTGTTGCGGACACTACGCCCGTCATAAGGAAGTGTCATAAGGGTGAGGCGGTTAGTAAATACGGGAAGTTATGTGTGAAATGTTCATGGGACATAAAGCACATGCATTAACAATTTTATGGGACATCAATTCCATAACGTTAGCAGTTTCATGAAAACTAGCTTCATACGTTAACAACTTTATGGAACATCAATTCCATGCATACGGTTACCACCTCCTCCCATTTACTTCCCCACTCTTTAATGAGACCAGTGTACGTTTTTACTCTGACTTGTATAAATAGGTCTTACCTATTTCCATTGAACAACAAGTTCATACGGGAGATACAACACTCAGAAATACTTACTTTCTAGCTCACCTTGTTAGCTCTCTCACTTTTCTGATAACAAGTCGTAGTAACCCAACTACTCTTCCAGAAATAACTATTATGGTCTCACCACTTTCCTTTCTTCCCTCCCCAAAACCAAAACCCATTCTCCTCCACTTTGTGACCGAAGAAAGTCTGAAACGACCATTTCTTAGTTTAGGCCGGATTTGTACAGATTGATCTCTCGAATCTATAGTACTCCCTTGCAGAACATCGTTTAGGGTTTAAATTGTTTCTCACCTGCACACCCGCAATTACCGAAATCAGCAGAATCCATTTTCACCTACAAATAATAGTTACTTAAAAACAAAACACACATTATCCATAAGAGGTATTTATATAAATTAGTATTAACGTTTTTTTTTTCTTTTGTGATTTAGTCATAAATAAAAAAGTACCTCCTTGCACTACTCCAAAGTGTCTGCTTCTTTCAAGATCAGGCATTAGTGCTTTTAGTTTTATATGGAAGATGCGGCTTACTATATCTGGCCTATCTGCTGCTGGTTGTCCAGGTATCCCTTTTAGAGCCTTTGTTATTTCAGATCATTTCGTATTACATGTGAATGTAATGAATAAGTCTGGTGGCCCTAATTATCTGCATATAACAATGGCGTCTTGGTAATATTGAATCATATATCTGGGTCCACCCATGAACGAAGAAGGTAAGACTATTCTCCCTGCAGTACATGCTTCAGTGTCACCTGCAGCCACTGCTTCTTTTATTCCTTGAAATAGGTCAGCGCGTATTTCATCCCGATGGCCCATTACCCATTTCAACTCACATTGTTCAATAGTAGCATATGCATCAACCACAAACAATTGGAATAATCATCCTCCTCGTATTAGTGTTTGTCCTTCATTAGATCGTTGTTGAAATCTAAACGCATAGTACTCTCGCATAGTTATGTTTTTTCTTTTCTTTTTTCAACACCCAATTCAAAAGATCTCAAGAAATCTAGAAATTCTCATTCAAACACATATTCTAGTGGGTGCAAGCGTACTTTCTTTGTCATGCGGAATCTCGGTATGAAAATTATCCTCACCGTATGGAAACAAAATAGGATATTATAGTGCCATGTAACTCGGATGCAACTCCGATATATTTTTCAGACCTCCATCTTTTTGATCAACGATAATATCTCTTCTTCCATCGGACTCAAGATCATCAAATATTAGCCTAACAATTTCAGATGTAGTTGGAAAATTGTATTGCTGTGAATCCTTTTTACCAACCCATTGTTTGTTTTGTATCTGTGACATGAGTAATTCAATAATATTGCAATAATAAGGTAAATATTTTATCGGTGGAATAAGAATACAATAAACAGAACATATACAAACCTATGTCTTTTGATTTCTTCTTTTTCTTACACACTCATTTTCCCTTTTCCTGTCTATTTGTATGAATCACCAATCTTTTCTGATAGATTATCGAATTTCTTATTTCTTTGAAAATATTGTTGTGATTAAACCTAATAGATCGTAGTGCCACATAGAAAGTTTTTGATAGCAAAAAATTCAGCCTTAAACTCCTAGCAATCCTAGTGGTTTCTTTTTTGATTTGATTGAGCTGATGATGATCGAAGTCTTCCATGATTTAGGTTTAAGTTAATGATCAAAGGCTTTGTAATTAAATGGTTTAATATTACGATTTCTTTTTTGGGTGTGTGATGATTTCTTTTTTACAGGAATTTAAGTTTTTCAATTTTTTTTTTCATGGTTTTATTTTTTTGGTGTGTTAAGGATTTCCTTTTTTTGTTGTAGTAATTCCTTTTTAGGAGTTTGACGTTAAGTTTTAGATGATTTTTTTTATATTTTATTTAACGGTGTGGACGGGAGTTTTGTCCACCCTAACTAAAGTACAGTTAAGTATAGGTGTAAACATGGTGTAACTAAATAATTCAAGTTTAAATTATAACATATAAGTATTGTCCACCTACTTTTTTTCAACACCGTTACTAACGGACAATTAATTATTTGAGGTATCCAAATTGTAACCAAATTTTAATTATTACAACCAATATAGTTATGCCAAGTGTCCTCACCATAACTTCTACATTAGAAAAGGCCTTTCTAGACCAATAGGAAGTGAGGGTTTCATCATTGTTTAACGTGAAAGCATATTTTGTCAAGGCCTTTAAGGGGGGA
Organism: Papaver bracteatum; assembly: GCA_023529315.1. Lineage (NCBI taxonomy): Eukaryota > Viridiplantae > Streptophyta > Magnoliopsida > Ranunculales > Papaveraceae > Papaver > Papaver bracteatum. The sequence goes on along the minus strand of JAJJWX010004901.1, from coordinate 229,474 downwards.
GATTGAGAAGTTATTTTAGGTTAAGGATGAAATAATAATATCTTGAAGTATGTAATGAGAAGTTCTTTTAGGTTAAGGATGAATCTGTACGTGATCCCTTATTTGGTGAACTTTTGGTATAGACTTTTTAAGTTAGTGCAAATATGCATGTCATGTACCTGACATGATTTTGATGCCAAGCTTACTAAATATGGCCACTCATTTTTTAAAAATGTAGGTAGGTATACTATGAATGCATTACCAATCATATATAGTTTCATATGGAGAACTTGAGTATACATAAGTACAATTGAAGTATTGATCGGGTTCAGTTGGCTAGAATGGTGGGTGATACTATTTTGATTTACAACTAAATATTTTGGTTGTGTTCTTTTTGTTAGACTTTGTGTTGGTTTAGCAGTAAAACATGATTTGTGTTATAATTAATCTAGATTAGCATTAATATTAATCCGTGAGTAATGCTATGCATTGTTTATCTTATTTTTTAAGATAAGGAATGGCATATTGGTTGATATCTTATATTGTAGGACTGTTTTTCAACTTATGATGGTAGGTTGATTGACATGTGCTCTACTTAGCATGAGGTAGACTCCACTCTAGATCTTGTTTAAAAAGAAAACTTATACCATCATTTAAGAACAAGAAAAGATAGAAGTGGAAGTTTATCTAATTACAGTAACATCTAAGGTTTACAAGCTTTCATGTTCTATTGTTTTCCTATAAACTAAGGTATGTACTTAAACTTCATATCTATTGATATGAAGATATAGAATATGTGATCCTAAAGCATATAAAGAACAGTCTATTAGCAGGAACTGTTAACTATGGTTACAAACAGCTTGTTTATAGCTAATAAGAAACTAGCAAGAATGATTAAGGAGCTGATTTCTAACATTGGTATCAGAGCCCTAGGTATAACATATTCTACATAACATGTTTTAGTAGTTTTGTGACTATTATGAAATGAAAACAATTCACATATTAGTTTTAACATGAAGTTCCTAAGATTCAAATCATGTAGTATGTGTGTTTTGTTGTTGTCATGTTACAAGGCAGATCTAAAGAATCATTTAAAACCTTGTAGTAGTCTTGGTGTGACTTTTATCGTTTCTATGTGTCGCCAAAGTGATACTTAGGGAGATGATAAAAGCTACATATTTTATTTATGAAAGGACTATGTAAAGTTGCATTTTAGATGTTTTTCGTGTGCCGGTACCCAAAGGTTAATCATACTTGTAACATCTGTAATGGAGCAAGATATTCTGTTTATACGTAGTAAATGATAGATCTTTTCGACCCAAAGGTTTAAAAGTTCCGTTGAATACTATGCATAGGCTGAGTGGTCTTGTATTTGTGTTTAAGACTTGGTATATTACAAGTTTACCCAAAGGTGAAGTTGTGATTGTATCAAGTCCGAGATAAGAATATTGTTATCGTGAATGTTTTAATAACAATTGTTAGTTTTGATTTATGCTAAATGAAGTTTCATGTGCTGGTGTTATAATGATTTCTTATGTTTAAACACATATATATCATTTGTACATGCATATTTTCAGTTACAACAATGAATCATGCACAAATTCAAGGTCTTGTGGCTGGTATTGAGCCTCTAAGTAGTACAAATTACCTGAAATGGAAGTCACATCTCGATATAGTTCTTGGTTATTTGGATTATGATATTGCTCTTAGAGAACCTAAACCAGACATGCTTGTCAACACTTCCACTAGAAATGAAAAACTAGATTTCCAGAAATTGGAGAAGGAAAACAGAATGAGTATTACGATTATCCGTAGTGTGATTGAAGATGCCATTAGAGGAGGAATTCCATTGAAAGATACGTCTAAAGAGCTAATAGAGGTTATTCAGTCACAATTTCAGAGTTCTGCTAAGTCTATGATTGGTACTCATATGGGTCAGTTAACTTTTATACGGTATAGTGGTTAAGGGAGTATTCAGGATCATATACTTCAAATGGAAGATCTGATTTATAAGCTACAGGGGCAGGATATGAATCTTACAGATGATTTTCTTGGGCAACATGCGATTAATTCACTTTCGAAACAGTTTGAGACTTTTAAAGTTATTACAATACTAGTGACAGAAAATGGGATGTAAATGAGTTAATTTCTCGATGTGTACAAGAAGAATAAAGGCAGCGACGTGAAACAAAGGAATATGCACATTTTACTATTGTTGGTCCCAACAAGAAGAACTTCAAGAAAAAACGAAAGGGTAAGAAACCTCAAGAGCAGCAAAAGGAAACTCCAAAACATGAATCTGAAACTAATAATAAGGAGAACAAGAAGTTTCCTTTTAAATGCCATTTTTGTAACAAGACAGGGCACATGAAGAAAGATTTCTTTAAGTATAATAATTGGATGAAAAAAAATACAACAAGGTACTGATTTTCATATGATGTGTTTTGAGATTAATATGGTTGATACTCCTTTGAATACTTGGTGGTTATACACCGCAACAACCATTCATATTTATAATTCCTTGTAGGCATTCAAAATCCATAAGAAACTAAGTAAGGAAGAGCGGTGTCTATATATGCCAAATGCTCAAGAAGTGGAAGTTAAATCCATTGGAAACGTGCGACTAAAGCTGGATTCCGGAAATATATTGGATCTTTTTGATGTATTTTATGTACCTACTGTAAGAAAATGTTTAGTATCAGTTGGTAGGCTTTACTCTAAGGAATTTTGTTTTTCTATCGGTGGTGGTTGTTTCAGTATGTATCATAAATCATAGCTGGTTGGTTTTGGCCGAATGTGGATAATTTTTACAAGTTAAATGTTCATCTCAGTTCTATAAATTCAGCGTTGTGTATGAATGTTGATACTTCTAAAGGCACCAAAAGAAGTTTAAATTCAGATAACTCTTCCATGTTGTGGCATCAACGTTTGGGACATATATCTAAAGAAAGAATGGAAATACTTTTAGGGGAAAATATTCTCCTGAAGATGGATTTTTCAGATTTTAGTACTTGTATTGCTTGTTTTAAAGGAAAACTTGTGAAAACTAGAAAGAAGACAGCAATACAAAGTCAAGATTTACTTGAAATCATACATACAGACATATGTGGTCCCTTTTCTATTCCTGCTAGAGGTGGGCACCGATACTTCATTATATTTATAGATGATTATACTCACTATGGGTATGTCTATCTCATTAAAGAAAGGTGTGATGCTCTTGAAGCTTTAAAAACTTACAAGGAAGAAGTAGAAAATCAAACTGATAAGAAGATTAAAGTGCTCAGATGTGATAGGGGAGGTGAATACTACGTAAAGGCATACTCTTTTAGAGAATCTTATGGAAAATTACTGGATTTTCTTCGAGAACATGGAATTGTGCCTCAATTCACCAATTTAGGGTCACCGGAGCAAAATGGGGTAGCATAAAGGAGAAACAGAACTTACAAGGACATGGTTCATACCATGTTATGCAATTCTACTCTAGCTGAATCCATTTGGGGATAAGCCTTACGAATAACATCATATATACTGAATCGTGTTCCTACTAAAGAAGTACCAAATACTCCTTATGAATTGTGGACAGGTAGAAATCATAGTGTAAATCATTTTCATGTTTGGGGTTGCGCAGCAGAAGATAGGCTATATAATCCTTCAAAAAAATCTCTTGATTCTCGCACTACAAGTTGTTTCTTTGTTGGTTACCTAAACAGATCAAAAGATACAGGATTTATTGTCCATCCAGACCTTTCGAAATTCCAAAACTTAATAATGCTAAGTTTCTAAAAAATGATGAAATTAGTGGGAGTGAAACTCGACAAGTTGTGTTTGAAGAAGAATATTATCCTGCAGATGTTGAAACTTCAGTTCGAAAGGAATCTACTATTGATGTTCTAGAATCGTCTAAATTTGCAGAAAAGGATGAAATAGTTCTTCGCAGATCTGCTAGACCAAGAAAAACGTCGTAAAACCTAGATTTAATACTTTCATGGTAGAATCAGATGGCATTGTTGATAATTTGGAAGAACCATTGACATATTCAAAAGAAGTGAATGGAAAGAATTCGCGCTCTTGGCTTCCTTCCATAGATGAAGAATTAGAATCAATGGATAAGAATGGAGTATGGGATATGGTGGATCTGCCATAAGGTGCAACGATAGTTGGATGTAAATGGATTTTCAAAATCAAACATAATGCTGATGGAAGTATCGAAAGATTCAAGGAGAGACTTGTTGCGAAGGGGTATACTCAAGAACCAGGTGTCGGTTATGAAGAAACCTTTTCTCCTGTTTCCAAGAAAGATTCATTCAGAGTTATTATGGCAATGGTAGCTCATTTCGATCTGCAATTATTTCAAATGGATGTGAAAACAACTCTTTTGAATGGTGATCTAGACAAGAAAATTTATATGGTATCACCGGAAGGTTTAACATCTAAATATCAAGATGGGAAAGTCTTTTGCTTGAATAAATCTATATATGGGCTGAAACAAGCTTCTAGGAAATGGTATATGAAATTTTATCAAGTAATATACTCATTTGGTTTTGTTAAAAATGTGGCAGATAGGTGCATATACCTGAAATCTAGTGGGAGCAAGTTTATTTTTCTAATTTTCTATGTTGATGATATCTTTCTTGTTACTAATGATCTTCACATGCTCTATGATACTAGGAATTTTCTCTCAACTAACTTTCAGATGAAAGACTTAGAAGAAGCTTCTTATGTTCTAGGTATAAAGATAAACCGTGACAGAAACATGGGTTTGTTAGGTTTAACTCAAGAAACCTACATCAATAAAGTTCTCAAGAGGTTTAAAATGCAGAATTGTACAGCGGGTGAATCACCTATTATTAAAGGTGATGTTATTAACAAATTGTAGTGCCCAAAATCAGATTTTGAGAGGACCCGTATAGATTCGAAATGGTTTGCATCAGTTCTTGGTAGCTTAATGTACGCCATGATTTGCACTTTCCAGGATACATGCTTTGTAGTTGGTATGTTAGGATGCTACCAGCACAATCCAGGAGAACCTCATTGGAAGGCAGTAAAGAAAGTATTCTGATACTTGCAGCGAACACATCATTTTTCAACTTGTTTACAAAAGATCGAAAGAATTGAAAGTTGAGTGTTATTATGATTCTGATTTTCTAGGTTCGGATAGTCTGAAATCCACATAAGGCTATACTTTTATGTTCTCTAATGGTACTATATCATGGAGGAGTGTGAATCAATCAATTCAGGCTCAATCTTCTATGGAAGCAGAATATATTGCTTGTTATGAGGCAACTACTCAAGCTGTTTGATTAAGAAACTTCATGAGAGGCCTTTTAGTTATAGAATCAATATCAAGACCTATGAAGTTTTACTATGAAAACCAAGCTGCAATAAGTTTTGCTAAAGATAATCAAGGAACGGGAAGAGTGAGACACATAGATGTTAAATATTTTTTGGTTAAACGCAAAATCAAGGATCGATAAATTGTTGTTTCTCACGTTCCATATGAACGCATGCTTGCAGATCCTATGACTAAAGGTTTGAGCCCTAAAGTTTTTAAAGAGCATGTTGCATCTATGGGTGTTGTTAATCTCTTTTAATTATAAAACTGAAGTATGTACGTTTTTGGTTGCATATATAATCAAATCAACTTCAATTTACATTTGAACATCTCTTGTTTAATTGTTGTTATTGTTTTGTATTGTCTTAGTGTCTTAAGTGATGCATTGGCAGATCTGTATTGAGATCAAAAGTATGATGTAGTCTTCTGATGAAATTGGGAAATTTCTTTTGAGATCATAAGCATGATGTAGTCTCTTGAATGAGACATTGGCAAGACCTTTTGAAATCATAAAGAAGTCTGTTTTATGAGGCATAAAGAGATTTCTTTTGGGATACTAATCTTAATGTCCTATGGTATGCCAGTAAAGATTAACTCGAGATTGATAATCCGCCTAGTTTTCTGATTATGGAAATGGTCTATGTATCTTTTAAATGGTATGTAGATCTTCATTGTCGAATTCTAGCGTATTGTTGGTCTGGAGGATAAGGTTATACATGACAGTTTACTCATTGATTAAAATTTTTGTTTTCTAAATTTTGTGGCCGCCTACAGTTTTATAACTTGCTAATCCATGTATGGTTTTGAAATGATTTTCTAAAATAAAAGGTTTTATTGCTAACCAAAGTGGGATATGTTAGGCTTTGTGTTGGTTTAGCAGTAAAACATGCTTTGTATTCTAATTAATCTGGATTAGCATTAATACTAATCAGTGAGTAATGTTATGTATTGTTTATCTTGTTTTTTAAGATAAGGAATGGCATATTGGTTAATATCTTATATTGTAGGACTGTTTTTCAACTTATGATGGTAGGTTGATTGACACATGTTCTACTTAGCATGAGGTGGACTCCACTCTAGATTTTTTTTAAAAATAAAACTTATTCCATCATTCAAGGACAAGAAAAGATATAAGTGGAAGTTTATCTAATTGCAGTAACATCTAAGGTTTACAAGCTTTCATGTTCTACTGTTTTCCTATAAACTAAGGTATGTACTTAAACTTCCTATCTATTTACATGAAGATATAAAATATGTGATCCTAAAGCATATAAAGAACAGTCTATTAGCAGGAACTGTTAACTATGTTTACAAACAACTTGTTTATAGCTAATAAATAACTAGTAAGCATGATTAAGGAGCTGATTTCTAACACTTTTATCTTTTTCTTTACAATATCTATTATTTTTTTGCAGGGAAATAACCTATGTAAGTGATTTGTTTGCAGGTTGGTAGTATGACTTACGGAAATAGCAAGTTCTTAGATTAATTTGCGGTATTCTGGCCTTTTATTTTTAGATGATATATCAATATGTTTTTCTTTGTCTGGCACAAGTACAATTTTCTTCCCATCATGTACAATTCATCTTCTCCATTTCATGTTTGCTTTGTTTAAATTGTACAAATTTGTCTTTTGTTAAACTTATAGAGTTGTGTTTTGGATTTGGAGTAGGTTTACGGTAACTATAATCATGCTAATTGTGCGTGCATGCAGGTCATATTCGTGATATTTCAATATCATTCATTCCTTTCAATTAGTCATGCGAGTGTAGATTAAGAGACACCCGAAAATGGTCTAATTCAGGTGAAATTGGATGTAACAAACCACTACCAGGTATACTGCAACTTATTCTCTCTCAAACACCGTAAAAGCTAAAATGCATTCTTATTGTATATTTGTATACAAATCCATTAATATTGGAATTTCAATAATCATACACGAAATGCCGTTTATAGAAATGCATAAAATGCATCATACCTTCAATGCCGTAATAACAATATTGTGCATGGATCAAGTGGTAGAAGCATTCAAAATGGTAGGAATCTAATAACAATTGTTGGAAGTTAAACCAAGATATTGGTGAAGCTGTTAATGGAAGCAACTAGTCGAAGTTGCTGCTGTCTGAGAAGCAACTAGTAGAAGTTGATACTGCTTCCGTGAAGCAACTAGTAGAAGTTGATACTGCTTCTTTGGAAGCAACTAGGTGAAGTTGACGCCGTTCTGGCAACTAGTTGTAGTAGACACGGTGTATTTGGTTTGGACGTGGAGTCTACTTGTGAAGAAAGTATTAATAGGATCTAGAGAGTTCTAGAAGAGTTCTATTTAGAGTTTGCTTTATATTAGGAAAGTGTCTTTGTTTAGAGTTTTATCTTTATTAGGAAAGTTAGCTTTGAGTGATCGTCAAGTTTGTGAGACTATAAGTAGGCTATTGAGCCATAAGAATTGTACACCAAACTGATTATCAATGTAATCGTTTTATTGCTTCCGCGTTGTGCTCTCCTCTCTCTTGCTCGATCCTACATATGGTATCATAGCAAGGTGAGAGGAAGGGAGAGGAGAAGGAGAAAGAAGAGAAGTTCCATTGTTTTCCGTTTTAGGGTTTGAGAGTTTTAAAGAAGTTAAAAAAAAAAAAGGAGTTTGAAGTTGTGAAGGATTTGTTCGTGTGGGTTTTCTTGTGATCTTGAAGAAAGATGGAGATGTTTTCACGGGTTTGATTGTGAAAGAAGATAAGAGCTGATGGATATTGTTGTTGCCATGTATTTGTGGTTGTGTACGAGAGCAAGAATCATGTAGATTGCGAGGAAAAATTGATGCCATTAATAGTTGATGATAATCATGCTTTATTGGTTCTGCTGTAGTTATTGATCGATCGATGGATTGTAGTGGTTCTGCTGCTGCATATGTTGCATCATAGTGTTCTCGGTGTTATTAGGGTTTGGATGGATGATAATGGGTTGCTGCCATGGTCTCCATTATGGAAGTAATGTTGGTTGACAATCGATGACGTTGAAGTTGTTTATAAAAGATCAAGATTGATGGAGGTTGCTGCATGTGAAACCGGAGATGATGTTAACTGTGAAGAAAAAAAAAAAAAAAAAGTGTTATGAAAGTTTGTAACAGTATGGGTGTTACAAAGGTTTGTGTTACAGAAGAGAGTGTCATAGTTGTGACAGTAACAGAAGAGTTGTTAAAGTTTAACAGAAGTGTGACAGAAGAATGGTCACAATTTGTGACAGAAGATGACAACAAAAAACGTGTGATAGTTTTCTAGCAGAGGTGTTGCAGAAAACAGATTTGATGGTTGAGGTAAGAATCTTTGGGTAAGTGGTTGATTTAAAGGGTTAAGTCATGAATTCGAAATCAATGAGGATGGAGGATCAACTGGTATTGCAATCAAAGAAGGATTGAAATAGTTTGATATAGGATCAAAGGTATTTCAGTAAAAAAGGACTGGTACAGTTTGATTAAGTTGACTAGAATTCAGAAACTTAGAATGACAAAGAAAGCTGGGTGGTTATGTTTGATCTTAAGGGAGGATGGTATCTTGTTAAGCTCAAACATGGTGATTGAAGAGTTTATGGCAGAAACTTGGAAGTCTTACAAAGTGTGGCAGACTTTGTGTTAGTTATTGCTTGTGGCAGAAGCATAACAAGAGTAAGATTGTGAGAGAATCTTGAAGAAACAAAGAAGAAAAAGAAGATAAGAAGAAACAACATTAAGGTTGTCAAGAAAGAGAAGTTAATCACCAGGTGGTGATAAGAAAGTGTTGAGTTTGAGACGTCACAAGGTTGTGAGCGTGAAACAAGATTATAGACGAGTGAAGTCTACAAGTTGAGAGAAGCAATCCCAGTGGGGATTTGGCTAGAGGTTTGTGAAGCAATCCCAGTGGGGATTTGAGAAGAGAAGTGAAGATATTCCAGTGTGGAATTTGAAGAGTGTGAAAATCATGCCTGTAAAGTAGGTAAACAAGACTTGAGTGGATGAGCTATAATGCTCAGTGAAGAAAGTTGAAAATGAGCTACAATGCTTAGTGATGAGTTGAAGAATATGTTCTTGTGTTTGGTTAGCAAGTTGTATAGAGCACAATGAGGTATTCTATCTAGTTAAGGTTTCTGTTCCGCTGCGATGAAGATAATGAAGAAAGAAGGTTGTGCTGGTTGCTATGGTATGTGTTTGAAGATTGTTGTTAAGAAAAATTAGAAGATTGCTTCAATTTTAGTTGGTTTGCTGTTTGAGTTTCGTTTTTTAGATAGTTTGATGTTTGTGCTTTGTTTTTTATTTGAGTTTGAATCTGATTGACGGAATTCCGGTGTGATCATGAAGTTGGGATGAGCTATAATCGAGTATCAAGGAGTAAGGGTTTGTTGGTGGTATCTTTGAAGATGAGAAAAGACAAGAACGTGTTAACGTTTATCTATGGAAGAAGAGGAATGGAAAATGAGAAAAGACAAGGACGAACTAACGTCGATCAATGGAAGAAGATGAGGAGTAGAAGAGGGTTACGAAATTCTCGTTGAATAATATCTTGGTTTAAAGGAGGATGTTGGAAGTTAAACCAAGATATTGGTGAAGCTGTTAATGGAACCAACTAGTCGAAGTTGTTGCTGTCTGAGTGCAGCAACTAGTAGAAGTTGATACTGCTTCCGTGAAGCAACTAATAGAAGTTGATACTGCTATTGTGGAAGCAACTGGGTGAAGTTGACGCCGTTATGGAAGCAACTAGTTGTAGTTGACACGGCGTATTTGGTTTGGACGTGGAGTCTACTTGTGAAGCAAGTATTAATGAGTTCTAGAGAGTTCTAGAAGAGTTCTATTTAGTGTTTGCTTTATATTAGGAAAGTGTCTTTGTTTAAAGTTTTATCTTTATTAGGAAAGTTAGCTTTGAGTGATCGTCAAGTTTGTGAGACTATAAGTAGGCTATTGAGCCATAAGAATTGTACACCAAACTGATTATCAATGTAATCGTTTTATTGCTTCCGCGTTGTGCTCTCCTCTCTCTTGCTCGATCCTACAATAATGGACAAGTAATCTTGGTAAACATGTTATATTTGAATTTTTATAGTCACCCAGCATTTATTGATTTTGGTACTAGAAGTTGCATCAAGCCACAATATCGGGGTCGATTAATTTTGGTTTTGGTCTTTTTTTTTATTGATTTTGGAACTAGAAACCTTAGTAGCCAGGAACGTCCGACCACCTCACGAATCTCACTAAGAAACGTGGTTTTGCGCTCCTCACTGAGATACGTGATGGGAGTGCGCTCCTAACATGAGAGAAACGCGTTTCCATCCGGTGAGAAATGTTTCAATATAATCTCACAGTAAAAGAGAGTTGAAGAAAGGGGAAAAGAAAGAAGAAAGGGAAAAAGAAAAAGGAAGAAGAAAAAAAAAGAAAAGGGAAGAAGAAACAGAGAATAAGAAACGAGAAAAGAAAGTATAGAAGAAGAAAGGGAAGAAAACTACTGCAGACGTGCGGCTGCACAAACAGAGAAGAAAAAAATATGTAGTTTTGGTTTTAAAACCCTAGGGTTGTTATCACTTATCATTTAGTTTGGGTCGTTTTTAAGTCATGCTACTCTCGGCTAGCTTCACAGACCAAACCCAACGTCTTGCCCTACTCACTACATACATACCTACACTTCCACCTCTAAGATGCATGGATGCAGACATACAAACGTACAAAAGTATCTTCAGAATGCTCCAAGAGAAGAAAAAATAAATGAATGGACGAGATATTGTAGGAAAATCAGTAGTGTGATTAATCTTTCTATAAAACCTAATTTACGCTCCCCACACGCTTTTCGTATCTCATTTTTGTAGAATTTCACGTATCCCGCTCCGGACCTCATTCCCACTCCTGGCTACTAAGCTAGAAACTGCTTCAAGTAGTAGGCTTTGCAGTTTATTTTTTCTGAAGTAGTAGGCTTTTAACACGGTATTAAAAGAAACTTATGAATTTTCATGGTTAACCTCAGGTGAAGAACATGCACATATTAAACAAGATGGCGGAGAAATGGAGGCAATCATTTTTACTAGCAGGATGCACCATTAGAAAAAAAGAAAATGTGTAAAGCTGCTGCATCCACCTTTGTATCTGAAGCAACGAGTCTGATGTTTTTAGCCATTTATGGGATGATTTTTTTTTATTTGAACTCGATAATTTTTATCTGTCAGTTGACGAAGAAGAAACGACACCAAGGAAGACATACCCATAGACTCATACTTTATGTATGGAAAAGTCTTATTTGAGTGGGGCTTTATGTATCTGTATTGTTACGTACTGTGCATGTGAATGAATATTCAAATGTTTTGATATTTTTAACCAATTTTCTCTATAATCCTGTAGCAATCTATTTGAAATGGCGTGGTAGAAGATAGAAAACAAGGAATCTAGCTTATCAATGAATATCTGTAAGTACTGGATGATTCAGTAGGATGTACTGAATTGTGTAAATGTACATATTACATAGTAGTAATGAAGTAACTAATAATTATCTCCCATTTTACAGTGGTGTGAATTCGTTCATTAAAGTTATATATGCTTCACTCGAGTATAATGTAGCTCATACTCCTCCGTGCTATGGAGCTATAGGAAGCAGCTACCAATAATAGTTATGAGCTCGAACACCAAATCAAAAATGCATGGTTCGCCTCGCCACACTAAACCAATAATGTATGGCGACCGGGTGAGGCAAAGGATACCCACACTAATTAATCAAAAATGCATCGAGATGGGGCGAAGCGAAGCCGCACGACACCAAAAATGCATCGGGACGGGGCAAGGCTAAGCCGAGCCACACATAATAGAAAATATTAAGCGACGGGGTGAGGCGAAGCTGCGCGACCCCAAATGAAAAATACATCGAGACGGAGGAGGCAAAGTCGAGCCACACAAAATAAAAAATCCTAAGAGACAGGGCGAGGCGAAGCCGAGCCAAACCAAATAAAAATGCATCATAACAAGGGCTTAGCCGTACTACACCAAATAAAAAATGCACGACGGGGGGAGGCGAAGCCACATCACACCAAACCCAAAAAAAGGTTAAAAGAAAAACAAAATGACGGTGGGTGGTTTTCGCGTCCGCCCGGTGCGTAGCACGTGCAAAAAATCTAGTTAAGTATTAACCACGTGGCCATCAAAACTTCCTCTACAAAGCAACGTAAGAACAGACCACTAAGATTTCAAGGAAAGATTAGAGTAGGGATGGCAATTTGCCCCACCCAAACCCATCCCCGTGGGGACCCGCCCCTACGGGTTAGGGTTTTACCCGTATAAACGGGGAACATGGCGGGGTATGGGGAATCCCCGAAAATAGTGATGCAGGGATGGGGTGGGGATGGGATTCAAGATCCCCACCCCATACCCTCCCCATATCATAACCTATTATATTTGAACGAGGGATTTTTTTTGGAAGATAACGAAGAAGATCATGATGAAATGATTAACAAAGAGGAAGATGGTTAATAATGAGGAACTAAGAAGTAAAAGGAATCATAATACTCAATAGTGAATCAATTGTTTCCTTTATTTTTCAGTTTTAGTTGGTTATTATAAACTTAAAATTTTAAAATGCACGCTTATTATTATTGTTTGAACCATTATAATTATTTTTAAATTATAATTATTTACAAAATTTTAAATATTTATTGTAATGTTACGGTAACCCATGAGAAACGCATCCCCTACGGGGATTCCCCATACCCGTTCTCGCCCCATTCTTATAGGGAACGGGTATGGGATAGGTTTTGGTTTTTTGAACGGGGTAGGGAATGGGATTCAAGGTCCCCGCCCCATACCCTCCCTATTGCCATCCCTACCTTAGAGATAGGTACTAAACGGGTAGCAGGTTTGTACAACCCATGCCGATACGGCCTTCCGCGATGGTCCTGAATTAGAATTTAAATGGAATTATGGAAACCTATGTTTTTGTCAATGTTTGGCTGGTAACTTTTCAGCCGAACTTAAAAAAATGTATGGCTCAAAACAGGGTTCTTTAAATATTGCCAACCTTTAGTCCTTTACGCAAGATGGAGTAGCTCATGGGCGGATCAGAGCAGCAACCGAATCAGGGCCTTCCCAAAAGCTCATTTGTTTTGCCTCAAGCCCGGTACAAAACTAGTCGAGCCGATCCGTAACTGACTTCCTAGTTCTGTCACTGATCGATCCTTAAACCTTGACTACTTCCAAATTTAAATTTGTCTCAAAAAGGAATTCATACATGAGTCTGTTTAAGAAACAGTCCCTATACAAACAGAATTCAAGTATATAAATGCTATGCGCGCCTCTTGTCTCTGTTTCCATCTCTATGTCCCCCATGGGTAGCTCAGCTTACGCGGACAGGAAAATAAAATATCTCTCAATGAAGAAGAGGTTATAAATAATTATGTTTAAGCTAATGATGTTCAGCTTCATAATTCTTTAACCTCTTTTTCATTCTCTCTGGAATATTTTTTTGGTAAAAACTTCCATGGCCTTTTACATCTCGCAAAGTCTCTTCATATTTTTCCACAAAATTACCAATATCACCCTAACATTTTGTCTTGAAATTATACGTTTATTTTTAAATACACTAATGGTGTTTGGATGACGCAAAATTTAGGATTCATGGCCTTTTACATAGGTGTGCGACTTCTTGTTTTAGTTTCCATTATACTGATGCGTGAGCAAAAGGGGTGTTTGACGCTTTATGGCCTTTTACATCTGGTATCCAATTTGGTAAGCGAATTAATATATACTCCAATTTTGACAAATTTACTTGTTTTAGTTATTATACTCTCTCTGTTCCATTTTAAAATGATATTTTAAGGTTATTTTTTTCTTCCACAATACTTGAAAGTCTTCATATTTTTCCACAAAATTACCAATATCACCCTAACATTTTGTCTTGAAACTATACGTTTATTTTTAAATACACTAATAACAATACATGGAAAATTTTTTTATCTCTCTTCATTACTTGATCTGGGTGAAAATTTCAAAAACATCATCTAAAACGGAACGGAGGGAGTATATACTTTTGATTGGAAGATCCACTTTTGAATCTCTTTTATTTTTTAACTTGAGAATTTGTTGATCTTGTATCTATCTAATCTGTTCTATGTTGTCCTTATTATAAAGTTACAATATCTATCTCTAGGCGGAGGCCCGAGTGATAACTATCTTTTTATATATCGAATCTTGTTTCATTCTAGTTAATCTTCTAGGTGAGGATTCGATTATTGTTTTCAAGAAATTTGATTCTAATGGATACAACATGATCACATGGTTAGGGGTGCACTTTCATACTAGGTACGGAGTTCAAGCTTAAGAGCTTTTTTTTTTTGGTATAAACGGTGCACCATATCCGTGGTATATTACAAGACAATTGTATCCTACCCATGAGATATTGCAATCTCCATCAGAATCACTTTTTTTTTTCTTTTCTTTTCGAGCTTATTTTTTTGGTATAAATAGTGCATATTAAAATTTCCGTTAGAATTACTTCTTTTTGGTGGTTAATATTAATGTTATTTATTTCTTCAAGAAATTTGATTCTAGTGTAGATGATAATATCATATGGTTAGGGTCAATCTGAGTACTACCCATGAGATATTACAAGTTGTAGAGCTAACTATTTAGTACAAAGATTGAATCCTACCCATGAGATATTACAATTTCCATCGGAATCACTTATTTTCTTTTCTTGACTAAAAGTTTCTGGATCATTTTAATGCTTTTTTACCCCGAACCTCCTTGCAAGCTTTACATGCTCATAAAAATATGGTTATCCGTGTATGTATTGAGGTCATCCTTTTATTCCTGCAGAATTAGAAATCTTAGGCTAAATTTTATTATACCGATGTAGACCTGCTATATGTTGGTTTAGTATCGCACAAAATCTGAGAAACAGAAAACTGATCGGTGTTAAGATGAGGAGGAGGAATTATTATTACCTTAACATGTATCTAAAATCCAAGGAAGCACAACCTGCTGTTATACATTGTTAATGTATCAGTGGTTTTGCCGTGGTTAATATATTTTACCAGTGTATTTTTTGAGGATTTCTTTCATGGAATTTGATTCTAATTGAGACGGTAAGATCACATGGTTAGGATTGATCTGAATACTAGGTAGTTCAAGCTGAAGACCTTATATTTAGTATGAAGATCGAATCCCACCCATGAGGTATTACAATCTCCGTTAAAAAAAACTTCTTTTTCAAAGCAATCTGTATTCTTTGATAACAAATTTTTCAAAATTTGATTTTTCTTGGCAATGACACTGGACCCTTGCTTCCATTTGATTTAACAAGCCTAACTTGGAATCATTTAGAAAATTGTCTCGGATAGTGCAAGGATGGAAAGGCGTAAGAACTTGACAACCAGTGCAAGGAGAGCTAGGGATGCTAAATCCACTTCAAGTACTAAAGATTGAACTCAACAAGCCAGTCAAGAAGGTGTTCAACCAACTGCCCCGCAATCAGAGCCATTTCAAGAAGGTGTAGAACCAAGTGCTCCACAATCACAAGCTGAAATTCAACCTATTGTTCAACCAGAAGCAACAGAAGTTAGATCTAACGAGGAAGGACAACCCAGTGGTGCGCAAGAAAAAGTAGAAGCCGAAAAGGAAAATCCTCCTAGAAAGAAAGCGAAACACCTTGTCCCAAAAGAACTAAAGGTGAAGGATATTCCAGAAGGTGTAATCCTTGGGATGCCGGAGGATGGAGGAGAATTGTTATTTGGATACAAAGACTCCTGGGAAAGAGAAATATATGAAACCGAGGTAATAATCGTATCCATTTTATTTACGTATTTTCTTTTGGTTCGTAATAGTTTTAAGGGTTATATGTTTAGGTAATTCTATTTTTTTTTTACTTGTCCTGTGTATAAAAGTATCATTCTGATACGCTTCATTTACTCTAAACCACCGCTGCACCACCTAAAATGATGGAATGGCCTTTATCCGGTGAATGTGAAAGGTTCAAGAGAATTATTGCAAATTCGGGGTTGGCTGATGCTGCTGACAACTCAATGTTGCAACATGAACGGGTGGCTATATCGGCGTTTGTAGAAAGACTTTATCCTTGGACCGACACCTTCCATATGCCGTTTGGGGAGATGACGATTACCCCAAATGATGTTGTGCAGATTCTTAGACTCCCTGACCATGGCAAAGGTGTTAGGGCTGAGTACACAAATCAGTTGGAATTGGACAAACTATATGCTCTTACTAAAAAGTGTTTGGGTTGGGATGCAAAAACATCAAAAACTGAGTTCAATAGATGTATGAGGTATAGAACTAGACATTTCAACATGAGTACTCTAATGGATATATTCAGGGGAACCAAGGAAAAAGAAGAGAAAGGAAATATAACTGATGAGAAAGTGAACCACGCGGCCACTGCATATCTCCTATGTGTATTGGGATGTGTCATTTTCCCTAATACTAGTGGAAATCGGGTCGACGCCAACCTTTTACAACTTTTGGATCCTATCGATAAAGTGCATGAGTACCCTTGGGGAACGGCATGCCATGCGTGGTTGGTGGAAGAGTTGAGAAAGGCGTCGAGGCTTGGAATTAGCCAAGTGGTAGGGAACATGAGTCTACTACAGGTATTTTTATTAAATCTACATACTTGGTTGTTTTTTTTTATTTTTCTACCATTGAAGAATCAATTTCCTAATACTTGCAAAAATTTCAATATAGACATGGATCTACGACCACTTCCCTATCATGGGATTGGCCATTGATAACCTGGCGTGGGCGCTAGGTCACCCTAGAGGAATAAAGTACGTCTTCGATGACAACCATTCTAGGACAAAGGAGCAGCAGTTGATTCTTTTGAGGCAGATTTTGGACTCACTGAAAGCCCAAGAGGTATGCTTTGATCCATACAAGGAAGACCGAGCTAATGGACATATCGCAGGTCGGTCCGATTTGGCCCTTTATTTTGGACCATTGTGGCACCCAACAGGATATGTGATGTACAATGCCTCAAGAATGATGCGACAAAAAGGTTATGTACAAGGTATACCAAAAGAGGAAATCCATGGAAATTTCTCTTTGGATCTGGAACAATGCGAGTCTGATAAAGATTCTATCACGGTGTTTTACAAGGGTAAACCATCCTGTAAATACCATTGGGATAGAAGGATGGTTTACTTGATCAACGGTGGAAGGCCAGCCAACCAAGGTTTTGAAAATACTCCCAACTATATGGATTGGTACCGGAATGTTTCTCATTTTCGTGTAATCCGTGATCTTAAAGCAAAGTCCACACCGTATAATAGTATCCTCAAAGAGAAACCTCTGGGTTTTGATAGATTGGTACGTATTGGTTTTTTAATTTAGTTTAAATTTATGGGTCAAAATTTGAGTAGTAAACATTTTATAGTATGCTATGTTTCAAAACAGATAAACAGGTTAAGAGGTTTGTCCAAATGGTGCACTAATTGCATAAAGTCCGAAGATCCTGTGTCAATTGATAACATAAAAAAAAGCACCAAGAGTTAATTGATAACGTTGACAATGAGGAGTATTCATCCCAGTTCGTGGAAGATGAAAAGAAACCTACACCGAAGGTGTACAAAAGAACTCGGGCGTCATCGATCACTCAAGTTGAAGGCTCAAATGATGAAACCAATGATGGTTCGGGCACTAGTCGTGGAGCTCGTAAAGGTCGCAAAGTCAAGGAAAAGAGGAGCAACTAAACTCTTGATGTTTTGTTAACTTTATGGATAACTTTGCTTATGTCGGATTATGTCGTTTTCAAAGTTTCTGTCGGATTATAAGTTTGGTATGATATGTTTATGGTTTGTGAATGGTTCGTTTTATGGATTATGAATGATTTTATTGCTATATTTATGCATTTAATGATGACTCGCAAGCGAATCACATACACATATATGAAACTGTTGAATTTTATACATACAATCATAAGGTTAGTTTATATACGAAGCTTCTGATTATGGGAGATTGGAAATTTTTTGGTCAGAATTGGAAGGTTTTTATATTATGTATCTACCGATTATGCTTTGTGAATAAATACTTTTTGTTTTGTAACCAAACAACAGCATATTCGGTAACCAAGTTAACTTATTAAACTTCCGATTATTATCATCGGTAGAGTTAGTTTATATTGTTCCTCCGATTATTCTATGTGAAGAAAACTTTGTTTCATGTATCCAAACAACACTATAATTGGAACTTTGATTATTCCTAGGCTTACGATTATAACACTAGAAAATCACTTGTGTTCTGTAACTTATAATCGTAAGGTTTTGTAACCTACTATTCCTCCGATTATGGATGCATCCAAAACACAAACCAAATGGTTATGGTTGGCTATGCACCCTGAGCCAAGTGGTCATGCTTGGCTCTGCACCCTAATAACATATGGTTTGTTGCGTATAATTGGTAGGTTTAGAAGTTGGATTTTCTACCAAATATAGCGTATTCCAAAATTCACCAGATGAAGGATTTATAAAAAATCTTTTTTTGGGGCAACCTATAATCGTAAGATTGCGGAACGTAATTTCTTTCTGATTATTTCTGAATCCAAAACACAAACCAACTGGTTATTGTTCTATGGAATTTGGTTTGTTGAATCTGGGGCTACTTACAATCGGTAGTTTTACATGTCCAATTAAATACCGATTATAAAAGGGAACATTAGCAAAAATATCTACACACTAATCGGTAGCTAATGATTCATTTTAAACTACCGATTGTTTGTAACCTACCGATTGTGGTTTTGGCTGCCGATTATGTAAGGGCATAGTTGTCATTTTTAATAATCCCTGATAAGGGGTAGCTTAGATTTATGTTTGGTTGACATTTTTTATCTTTTTGTGTCGCCCATAATTCGGTTGGGGCCCCCTAAAAATTCAAAGCTAAATAAGTGACGAATTACAATTAATGTTTCATTGGTTCTGATCTTATCTGTTGGCATAAAACGTGTGAGAGATGTATTAAAGTAAAACACGTGAGAGATGTTGATATCACTGGTAATTATCTCAGGTAGATCTCATCTTATTGCGTGGATGGCCTTGCCAAGAAAAAAAGATGTTGTATGTTGCTAAGAAATTGTACAAACTATACCAAGTACGCTAACCTTCATCCGTCGATGTGTCAGTCTTTCAGAATCGCTTTCCCAAGCACCAATCTCGCCGGAGAATTCCGCTGCACAATTCGTGATAGGGAGGAGGTCAACAGTTAAGATTGCTTCTTTTTTTGGGGCTTAAGGGTGTTTTAGTTGTTATGTTTAAAATGATTTTGGGGAATGTTAATAGTATCCAAAAGAGGAAATGGAGTGCTTAAGCAGTATGTGAAAATCTGGAAACCAGATATTCATAATACATATATTGCAGGAAACTAGGTTGGAGACTTGTAATGATTCATAAAATAGTTAGTCAAATTTGAATTTGTGGTTGGTTAGCAATCAACTCAGTTGGTTTTCTAGTGGTATTATTATAATTTGGAACAATAATTCTATAGAAATGAGGGTTAGTATTGCAGGGCAATTCCCTATGGCTATTAGTTTAGTTTAAAATGTAAGATCGCTTTGGAAGGTTTTAAGTGGGCCATTACTGCAGTTTATGCTCCATGTGTTATCTGTTGCAACTTTAACAATAAAAACACTAAAAGAAGATGTGAATATGTTAGAAATAAATTTCTGGAAAGGTAAATAAACACCCAAAGGACATCAAACAGAGGACAGAGTCACGTGTTCAACACGCTGTCCTTAACACGATAGTTGACCGGTACG
This sequence comes from Papaver bracteatum, assembly GCA_023529315.1. NCBI lineage: Eukaryota > Viridiplantae > Streptophyta > Magnoliopsida > Ranunculales > Papaveraceae > Papaver > Papaver bracteatum. The sequence goes on along the minus strand of JAJJWX010004901.1, from coordinate 209,416 downwards.
CCTCAAAAATGAGTGATGCCTATACCCCGTGGTTAATTCATATTCAGGATAAAACTGCTCGTTATAAGTACCGTTAGCACTACAATACTTTCCCACTCATACGAACTCAACAACAATGGCACAAAGAATGTAAAAACCACATAGAGGGAGAGAGACTAAAAGAAGAAGGATAGTAGCTTCTTCTGGACACATTTTTAGAATGAATAATTTGAGCTATATATTTTTTGGAAAAGGTAGAGAGGTGCAATAATAATAATTGATTCTCAAATCAATTCCTTGAATGAAGCTAGAAATTAAAAATAAAAACGGAAATAAAACAACCAATTCAATTTAGTCTTTAAATCAAATAAAGTTCTAAAACGGAAAGAAAATTTAAATCAATTAAATCCATCATTACTGCATAAGAGTTTTTGGTAAGTAAAATATTACCCTGGTCAGACGACCTCCACATTAAGACAAAATTTAATTTGAGTTTAAATTCGTTTAGGAAATAATTCAAAAGTATTTTTGTCAAAAAGATATGTCTTGGTTGACCAACATGCCCAAGAGATCTATACCCACGACCTAGTCAAAACAAATATATTTTGTCTCACCCGTTCCACCCACATTGTTTTATTAACTATCCATAATGGATTAGTTAAATAGTGGAACTCCTCTTTAGTTATACCTTGTGTAGGACTAAAGGTCATATTTCATTCACTCACAAGAAAATGAGCAAGAACCATTAGAGACTTAAAGGTCCTAAGTTCCATTCCCACCAAGACTATAAGACCAACAATAAAACTCATTTTCTCCAACAATCCCCGACATGAATGAAATACCGATAAAAATCAGAAAACGGAAAGCGAGAAATATCACTTAGGCAAGAGGTGTCCGTGAGGTCTTGAACCTTTGCTTAGTGAGAAATTGTCGTAACTACTTGATGGACAGTGAACGTGATGTCTTGAACATCCATCATTCGGTGTAATCCGCGATAATAACCACGCATGATATCTCTCTAGGTGCTGTCAAGTTCGTGTCGTTGTGTCCTTTTTGGCCCTGGACAAATCCCGTTTCTCAGAATGCTTTAGAGAATCATCTCTATTCTCATAGGAAGCGACCCACTTCCACATTCAGATACGTGAGTTCTATCAAGAGTGTTTACTGTTACACCCCACTTCAATCTTAAAATGAAACTATAGAACTCACTAAGACTAAGTTAAAAGTCATCCTTCACATGCAGTCACACTATCACGTCTACACCATAGGGAAGGGGCAGAGAATGAAATTCTCTGATAGTGTTTACCTTGACCCACCACAAATTAGTTGTCTCATTCAAAACCTTGATCTTGGGATCTCCAGTCAGCAAGGTTGAGTATCCTTCATGGCAAGTTTATTTAATGAGCCTAAGCCCCATCCCCCTCGATGCATTATTAACTATCTCTTTGGACAAACCTTTCGTCAAAGGTTACGCGATATTCTCCTTGGACTTTATCTAATCAATGGAAATAACGCCGATTGAGATTAGTTATTTTTAGCTTTAGATATTATAGCTTGGCTAATAAAATATATAGATATAGCTGGCACATGCCAATGCCAGAAAGGAATGTCTTCTAAAAAGCATCTTAGGCACTCGACCCCCTCTCGTGCTTTATCTAACGCAATACTCTCAGATTCCATAAAGAATTGAGAAAAATATGTCTGTTTGGAAATCTTCCAAAAACAAACCCTCATGCTAGAGTGAAAATATATCCACTTGTAGACTTGGACTCCTCTGAGTGAACTATCCAGTTTGCATCACAAAGTCCCTCAAGGACAGAAAGATACCTTTCATAAATCAAACAAAAGGTAATAAAGTATTTTAGGTACCATAATACTCTACTAAGTACATCATAATGCTCTTTCTATGGACTACAAGTATATCTACGTAACTTACTCACAATATAGGCAATGTATGGACTCTTACAGTTCATTAAATTCACCAGACATCCTATAAATCTTGAGTATTCAAGTTAAGATACTCCATTACCCTTATTTTTCTTGAGTCTACAAGAAGAATTGTATGGAGTACAAGCAGGCTTACAATCAGACTGATTGTATCTCTTAAGCACAAATTCAACATAATTAGAATGACTAAGACTACAAATGTTTGATTATCTTTTAATCCCCATCCCTAAGATTACATCGATAGGGCCTAAGTCTTTCAAATCAATGTTCTCACTCATTGCATGTTTTTAGTGTAATTAATCACATCTATGTTTGTACCGAGTATAAGCATATCATCAACATACAAGCATACAATCAAACATGCATCCTTAACAAGTTACTTGTAAATATACTTGTCAGATTCATTAAATTAAGTCCACTACACATTATCACATGATCAAATTTTCCATGTCATTGTTTACATGCTTATTGAAAACCATACAAAGATTTGTTCAACTTACAAACTTTATCTTCATAACCTTTCACTACAAATTCCTCAGGTTGGTCTATGTAAATTTCTTTATCTAATTCACGGTTTTAGAAAAGCTATCTTAACATCAATCTGATGTATCTCTCAGTATAGCTGCAAAAGCAATTAGCATCTCAACGGAAGTAATTCTCGTCACAAGTGAATAAGAATTAAAGAAATCTACACCTTATTTTAGTTTATAGCCTTTAGCTACCAACCTAGCCTTATAATTTCCATAATTTTATCTACCTTATGTTTCATCCTAAAGACTCATTCACACTCTATGGTCTTATTCCCTGGAGGTAAACTAGCAATCTCCCAAGTCTGGTTCTGACGGACTGAGTCCATTTCACTAAATGAAGCTTCTTACCCGAATGGGGTTTTAATAAATGTTATGGCTTATTTACGAGTCTGGAACTCATATTAATCTTGGCATATTATGAAGTCATATATATAAGAAGTATCAGTTCTAATCCTTTTACTTCTCCTATGATCAACCCTACTCCATCTTTATTTGAAGGTAAACTCTAACTAGTTGAAAATACATCTTGGGGATCAACAACACATCTTAAGAAGAGACAGGTTTCATAAAAAACATGTTCAAAAAACTCATCATCCATAGACTTCATAAAAGTATTCACACCAATGTCAGAATAATCAAAACTCACAACCAAAAAACTATATGCAGCAGGGTACTCATTATACCTTATCTAAACACCCCCACACTTAGACGTATGCATAAGAAGGTTGTCTAACTTTCCGTAATCATATGGATTTTTATCTGATCCTTTAAAGGTTACTCTATTCAGGATATAACAGTTTTAGAAAGCGACTTCCCCCAAAAAGATAGCGGTTTAATCCTGAACTAGTCAACATGGCATGCATCATATCCTTAACAGGTCTTTCTTTATGTTTAACTATACCAATAGACTATGGTGAAAAGAATTGCGACCTTATGACTAATGCCATTTTAAAAGTAAAATTCTCTTTAAGAATTTCATACTTGCTATCACGTCCAGACCTAACCTTTTTAATGGTAACACCCAATTGGTTTTAAAACTTCAACTTTATACATCTTATGGCTTCTAAGGCATCATCCTTATCCCTAAGCAAGTATATATGACAATACCATGTATGGTCATCTACGTAAGTTACAAACCAATTTTTACCACCTTATAAAGGATTAAAATCAAGTTAATTAGGTCTAACGGGATTAATTTTACTCAAAGATTTTAAAGCAAATTTGGATACTTCACAAGTTTCACTTTTGTGTTCAAAACCAAACTAAATTTGGGTTCGTCTGCTACGCTAGTCAGTTAATGCATTGACTTAAAAACTAAAGGTTCTAAGTCTACCATGTAAACATTCAATTACACACAAAAGAAAGCATAAGAACCAACTAAGGTCACTTTATCATATTTTTCTGTTAAGCATATATAGACCCTAAGTCTTATAACCCTTGCCTAAAAAATCAGTTCCCTTGGTTTCAACAATTTTTACAGATTTAATTAAAATTTTAAATATTAAACATCTACAACAAAACAAGAAACAAGAATCTTACATATGCCCGGAATATGGAAACCCCATATGCCCGGAATATGGAAACTCCATTCAATGTGAGAGTCTTTTACAAATATGTGCTTCTGCTCGACCTTTCCCTTTATGCAACCTTTGTTGCGGATGAGTTACTCATATAGAGTCACTCGACATCCCTTATGATCTGATAGGAGGTGAACATGTCTCTGTCTCAACAAACATGCTTAGTGGCTCAAGAGTCCACCCAAGTTACTCACATTGGTTATTATAATAACTTCCGACATCATGCCACTGAACTCGTTCTAGATTGTTTCAAATGAATTAGCATTAACTTTCTACTTATTAAGGTTTTTATGTTGTCTACAAATTATTGTCGTGTGGCCAGGAATTTTACAAGCATAACAATCACCCTTAATTAAATTAATGCCATGTTCAGTTTTACGAAACATACCTTTCTTATGAAGACTACGCTTAGAGTTGTGTTTGATGTTCTTTCCTTTGTCATCTTTGGAAGAATTGTGTTCATCCACATGCGCCTGATAGCCAAGTCCCTTTTTTTTTAACTTCATGTCACAATCTTCGTTTATACTCTGACTACGGACACGGTAATTTTCCAATCACCTAATACACCACATCTCACAAAGCTTAGTTCCGAATCGGAAAATAAAATATGAGTTTTGAAGATAACATCTAGATATACAAACTTTGTTTGAATCACCATTTCAAAAAACTCATGGTTACCCTATGAAACCCAATTTAGTCGACAACAAAATTCTTCTCGTCAGAATTTTTCAAGAAAATTTCTCTGTTTTGTAAAATATCAAACAAATACTTTTACAACTCCAAAAATTTTGAAATTTTGTGAGGGTTATTACCAATAAGTCTAATACAGCAGGTAAAAAGGGTTCATCAAAATTCTTTCTAGGTTGAGAGATAAATTCGAAACTCTACAGATGTCCCAAAAAATCATTTACTATTTTTCACTCCACAAATAACATCCATGATTGTTGGCGCAATAATTAAAACAAGAAACAATCAAATAAACAAAAGTTATTGATACTTATCTCCTTTATAATGGAAGTGATCGGTTTGACAGAACGGATAAGTTCCCTAGAAAATTTTGTAGACCCATCATCATCGTTCTTACCCATTGTTACAGACAAAAATGAAACTATCGTGTTAAGATTGTTGCAACTGTAAAAATAAAAACACTAAAAGAACCTGGCTTGATTGGGGTATACCCAGATTAATTAGGGTATACCAAATGAGACAAAATAGGGTCATTTTAAAGTAAAAGAGGTCACCCCTTAACCAAATATTTTCAAAATGGCAAAAATACTCTTGTTTCATTAACACTAAAAAACTGATTAGGTTAATTAATTAAGTTTAGATTAAAATTTTGAAAATGAAAATTCAGTAGGTTAAACCTTTAATCTGTCTTGTGAGTTCGATTAAGATCAAAAAAATTGGTTTTCAAAAATGTGATAGGTCGGCAAGCTCGACGTTTGAATAAGGTGCCGGCTATATTTTGCCGGCATGGTATACGTTTGAATAAGATGCCGACCGGGTTTAGCAGGCATGGTGCTTGGATGAAGAAAACGCCGACCATTTTTTGGCTGGCAAGGTATTTAAATGAAGAACATGCCGACTTAATTTTTTTGACACACAGGAGATGGCTATTGAAAAATATTAGTCGGCAAGGTCTACAAAAAAAAATCCGCCGGCTGCTGAAAAAAACATTGGCCGGCAAGGTATTTAAAAAATACCCTTCCGGCTGTTTTTTGGCCGGCAAGGTATTCAAAAAAAATACCATGCCGGCTGTTGAAAAAATTTATAATCGCCGCCATGGCTGTTATGAAAAGTCGGCAAGATATGCATGTTACAACCTTGCCGACCTAAAACACAGAAATCATAATTTTCGATTTCTAACCTAATATAACAATCAAATCACACAACACAATGATGAGTTTGAGTTTAAACATCATTTATAGTCTTCTTTTCGCTGGTAGAGTCAACAATTTTTTTGGAAAATCAAATTTGAAGATTTTTATATGGCTTTGGTTGATGAAAGATGAAGATGAAGAAGAAGAAGAGAAGATTAAGAGTTGTTTAGTTTTTTAATTTTAGGGTTAATGAAATTAATAAATGGGTTTATTTTTAAGATATAATTAAAATCACTCTTTTTAATAATGACACACCATGTCCCCTTGACATTGGGTATACCCCAATCAATCCAGGTAAAAGAAGATGTGAAGATGTTAGAAATAAATTTCTGGAAAGGTAAATAAACACCCAAAGGACATCAAACAGAGGACATAGTCCCGTGTTCAACACGTTGTCCTTAACACGATAGTTGACCGGTACGCCTCAAAAATGAGTAATGCCTATACCCCGTGGTCAAGTCGTATCCAGGATAAAACTTACCGTTACAAGTACCGTTAGCACTACAATACTTTCCAACTCATACGAACACAACATCAATGGCACAAAGAATGTAAAAACCACACAGAGAGAGAGAGACGAAAAGAAGAAGGATAGTAGCTTCTTCTGGACACATTTTTAGAATGAATAATTCGAGTTCTATATTTTTTGAAAAAGGGAGAGAGGTGCAATAATGATAATTGATTCTCAAATCAATTCCTTGCATGAAGCTAGGAATTAAAAATAAAAACGGAAATAAAACAACCAATTCAATTTAGTCTTTAAATCAAATAAAGTTCTAAAACGGAAAGAAAATTTAAATCAATTAAATCCATCATTACTGCATAAGAGTTTTTGGTAATTAAAATATATTACCCTGGTCAGAAAAGATGCCCGAGAGACATATGCCCTTACCTAGTCAAAAAAAAAAATATTTTGTCTCACCCGTTCCACCCACATTTTTTACTAACTATCCATAAAATATTAGTTAAATAGTGGAACTCCTCCTTTGTTATACCCTGTGTGGGACTAAATGTCATATTTCATTCACTCACAAGAAAATGAGCAAGTACCCTTAGAGCAACCACAGTGGTAGACTATAACTAAAATTTTAGACTAAAAATCAGACGCAATGGAGAGGGAGTAAAGATCAAAGACCAGACTAAAACCAAATACCAGAGTATATTTGGTCTTTGGTTTGGTTTTAGTCGGGCGTAAATTGCAGTTGCGCCTGATGGGGCGTAGTTCGATGTTGCGCCTGATGATGGGGCGCAGAAAAAAAGTTCCGCTTGATGGTGGGGCGTAACTCAAAGTTACGCCCCAATTAATAAAAAAAATAAAATGAAATGGGGCGTAACCAAACACTTGCGCCTGATGGGGCGTAGCCAAAGTGTTGCGCCTGATAATTTTTTTTTGGTTTTTAGTCGCTGCCCGTAGCATCGCAACACGGAGTAAACCAAAATTTTTGGGTTTTTTTTTAGTTTTTGGTCTTTGGGTTTAGTCGTATGATTGCAGTTGCTCTTAGAGACTTAAAGGTCCCAAATTCCATTCCCACCAAAACTATAAGACCAACAATAAAACTCATTTTCTCCAACATTATCTACTGTGAATTTTTCCATGGTGTGTCTGGAGGTGACTCCATGGATGAGCGAAAGATCGGGTTTGTGAAATTTGTGGAGGATCACGAAAGATAGCCCGAATCCAATGGCAATCTATTTCTGCACGCGTTTTAGGAAAACCAATGGCAGGCCATGCTCCTATATTCCGTTTCAACATTGGGATTCATCCCGTTTCGATCTGGCCACTGCATAAAGACTAGGAAAAAGAATGCACAAAGGTTCATTTAGGATATTCCAAGTGTCTTCTTCCCAAAATCTGGTTCTTGTTCTTGGTAAACAACCAATGACACAATATTTTGGAAGTCGATTAAAGTCTTTATTAATCATTAAAAGTATTTTAGCGATGGATTTTATATATCACCTAATCGACAATTTCGCAACGTGTTTATGCTCGCAAATTGAATTTTGAAATCCTGAATACTTGTCTAAAATAATCTAGCATAAGAGGCTTGAAGTCAAAGATATAACAATCTTTGTTTTCGTTGTTTCAGCTAGACTTCGAACACAAATTTTCCAACAAAACCGGATCAACTTGAAGTTCAGTATTTCGAAAATCTTGTTGCTTAAAAAATTAATTCTTCAGTCAGAAGATTTTGATTAGAAAAATAAAGATAAATTTGTTGATCGACACCTCACCGAATCACTTGGGTAAGATGGATTTGCAGAAAACATAAGTTGGATTAGCTCATGGGTTAGGTCCGACCTGGAATGGAATCAGGGCCTTCTCACCCTCCAAAGGCTCGAAGATAAAGAGTCAAAATGCCCCAATTTGGGGGTCACCTTGTTGAAATGCCCCGGACGTTAGGAAATAAGTCAAAATGCCCCAATCCGTTAGTTTTGGGGCATTTTGATCAAAATTGGGCATCTTGACCAATTAATGGAGTTTTGAAATTCCATTTTTATCCTTTTAGTCAAAATGCCCCAATCCGCCACCACCACCAAAAAAACAACCACCAACCACCACTGCTGCCACCAACACCACCACCATCGCTGCCACCACCACCACCAATACCACCACCTCATCCACTGCCTCCGCCAACACCACTGCAACCGCCTCCTCCACCACCACCATATCCACCACTACCACCGCCATCTCCACCACCACCACCACCACATCCACCACATCCACCACTACCACCGTCATCTCCACCACCACTGAAACTATCACTACCAGTTCCACCACCAACACCATCGCACCACCACCGCCACTATCATTATCGCTGCCACCACCACCAAAACAACCACCACCCTAAACCCTGATTCCCAAACCATGAACCCTAAGCCAACAACCCCAATTTAACACCGAACCCTAAATTATGAACAATGTACCCTGAAGGGCAATTTCGACTACTTAACTCCCACTAACGGAAAATCTAACGGATTGGGGCATTTTGACTTATTTCCTAACGTCCGGGGCATTTCAACAAGGTGACCCCCAAATTGGGGCATTTTGACACTTTACCCATATTTTTTCTCTCTTTACCTATTCTAACCGGGCTCTTATGTTTTGCCTTCATCCCGGTATAAAACTAATAGGTAACTTGACATCCAAAAATTAAACCCTGACTACTTCCAAAATTAAGTTTGCATGAGTCGGTTTGAGAAACAGTCCCTTAGCGAACAAAAATCGAGTACATAAATACTAGGAACCCTCTTGTCTCTGTTTCCATCTCACATGTAATATATCCCTCTCCTCTTTCTCTGTGTCTATCTCCATCTCCAATGGGTTTCTTAGCTTACATGGATTGCTTGCTTGCTTACACGAAATCTTTCCGTTGCACGTACAGGATAACAAAGAAGTCTCTCTCTGGAGAAAGAAGAAGAGGTTTTATTATAACCTCTTTTTCATTCTCTAATTTTTTTTCGTTGGCTTAAACTTGGCAAAGTCTCTATGCCTCCATGGCTCCATCGTTGTGCGACTTTGCTGATGCGTGAGCATAAAGGGTGTTTGGCGCCATATGGTTGGTTAATCAGGTTTGTTTACACTTACACCACTTAGTTCTGATTTTGGGTTTTGTAGGCATTGGTAGATGAAATTATATATTTTATTTGTTTTAGTATTAAATACTAAAACCTGATCCTAAGATCCAATCTTGAATCTTTTTCTATTTCATCTTCTGGATATTTAACTTAGGGATTTTTTCAATTCATCTTCTAGACCGAAAATCCAAGGAAAACAAGATTATAGGGGTAGTCGGTAGACGATGGATCAGGTGTCTAGACTACGTTCAGTGTTTAGACTACATTTACACGAGCTATAACAACCCCTTGAGTCATACCCTAACACATTGTAATTACTGCTGAATTTAGGAAGTTCAGTAAGATTACGTTCAGTGTTTTTTTAACTAAAGCTGCACGTTATGGATTACTTGATCACCAAGTTCATGTAACAGTTTCCATAATTCGAGTGTTTTTTTTAACAGTTTCCATAAATAAAAATCACCAGTAAATCTATAAATACGTGACCCTATACTTGTTTTTATCATCCAATTTTGATACTTATATTGCGTGAACGAGTTTCTTCCTTTGTTTCGTTTTCTTTTTTCTTTTGTCTTTTGCACTGTCGGGTTTGTTTCGTAGACAGTAGCTAGCTAAAAGATCAAGGTGGAGAAAGATATCTTTGATCCAGGAATTTTGGTTGAGCTATCAAGTAAGTATCAACTTCAACCAATTAATCCTTCGGTAAACCTGTTATTATTCCTTTCACCTTAGCTAATATTCTCATTGATTAGTACCAGAGGATTACAAAGATATATCAATATTTAATAAGATCCTACCCGCCTTGAGATAATAAAATTTCCATTAGAATTACTTGTTGGAAACCAATTACTAAAAATTAATTTTTAAAGTTTTAATATTAACCAATATCTAAATATATCAGAAATTTTAATATTAAAAAAAATAAAAAAATAATTATAATTTATTGTTTTCTTTTGTAAATGAAAAACTTATTAGTCCCACATTGTGTAGTTTTCACTTTTTAGTTGTTTTAAGAGACTATATAAGCTTTTTAGTCCTACATCGGGGAGTTCCTCTTCTTAAGTTGTTTTGTTCCATTATATAAACAAATTCACTACTTTTGTAAAATCAATGGGAAAGGGGTTGCTCTATATTTTAGAGGGACCCCCAAGTGAAGATATTTTATATGTTTTCTTATGCGTTCGCGATTTTCCTTAAGGGTTTTTTCGGAGTTGCCAAGCTCAAGTTTGAGCATCTACTACGTATGCTAGTAGTAGGTGTATTAGGGTGTTTTATCCTAGAGATATCCTTCATGTGAGGGCTATAGCATCAAATAACTTTTGCTTATTTGATTTTTCTTTGTTTTGATTATTGCACCCAACATTACTTCTTCTTAAAATACTTTCTGAAAATATTGGTTTGGACTTTCGACTTCGGACTTCGGTGGTGTAAAAGATTAAAGAAGCGTTCATATGCATGGATTACATGAGATTACAGTTTGTTCCTTTTTAAATATGCATGGATTTTACAATTCTTATGAAGCCTAATTTTCTTGTTAGGGTCAAATATTAGATCGTGGTTAAGAATGAGACGACTCAATTATACGGGATTATCTAATCTATGCTATGTGCAGGATTATCTAATCATTGGTTAAGAAATATTCGAATCATATATATCTATCTCTAGGCGGAGGCAGAGTGATAACTATCTTTTTATCTTTTTATATATCGAATATTGTTTCATTGTAGTTAATCTTTTGGTATAAACAGTGCACCATATCCATGGCATATTACAATTTCCGTTAGAATCACTTCTTTTTAGTGAATATTAATTTTATTTATTTCTACAAGAAATTTGATTCTAGTGTAGATGATAATATCACATGGTTAGGGTCAATCTGAGTACTAGGTAGTTCAAGTTGTAGAGCTAACTATTTAGTACAAGGATTGTATCCTACCCATGAGATATTGCAATCTCCATCAGAATCACTTATTTTTGAAGCATTTTTATTTTCGAGCTTATTTTTTTGGTATAAACAGCGCATCCTATCCATGGCAAGTACACCGATGTATCTAAAATCCAAGGAAATCATGCTTGCATTTAAAGCATTTCGTGCTGTAGCCGATCTGCTATTATACATTGTTAGTAGATATTTCCTTGGGTTTTGTAGTACTCAATTATGGGTTATATATCAGTAGTTTTTCCGGGGTTAATATTTTTTACCGGTGTATTTTGAGGATTGCTTTCAAGAAATTTGATTCTAATGGAGACGGTATGATCACATAGTTAGGATCGATCTGAATACCAGGTAGTTCAAGCTTAAGAGCTTATTATTTAGTATGAAGATCGAATCCTACCCATGAGGTATTACAATCTCCGTTAAAATCACTTTTTTTCAAAGCAATCTGTATTCTTGGATAATAAAAAAAATCAAAATTTGTTTACAAACAGAATCTTGATCAAATATCTTCTTGTTTTCACAGTATAGAGATTGATATATTGGTTGTAGTTGGTCGATCCCTATATGTTTCTTTAATAGCTCATATGTATGAATTTGGTTGTGTTGTATCAGGACTATCTGCATAATTTTTTCTTTATGGATTGGTGTTTTTTTTTTTTTTTGACACAGACACTGGACGGACCCTTGCTTCCATTTTATTTAACAAGCCTAACTTGGAATCACGTAGACATATTTGAAACAGCCTCGTTGCTTTCAGAATTAGCGGCTAAAATGTTATAACCTCGGGTAGATCCATTCCATTGCCATTACATTGGACCGTGTGCGGAGAGCTGTGGCTCATCTTATTGCGTCGATAACTTACCAAAAAATATGTTGTATTTTGCAAAGAAATTGTACAAACTGTACCATTATTGCTAGGAGAAGACAATGTTCCTGCTTTTGCTAACCATCATCCATCCATGGACAGAAAATGTAATGTGTCAGTCTTTTAGAATCTCTTTCCCAAGCACAAATCTCGCCGGAGAATTCCGCTGCATAATTCGTTCTAGGGTGGAGGTCAACAGTTAAGATTGCTTGTTTTTTTTGGGATTAAGGGTTTTAGCTCTTATGTTTCTCTTTCCCAAGCACAAATCTCGCCGGAAAATTCCGCTGCATAATTCCTGATAGGGTGGAGGTAAACCGTTAAGATTGCTTGTTTTTTTTTTGGGATTAAGGGTTTTAGCTCTTAGAGCATCTCCAACAGAAGGTGGAAAAAATCCTACGTGGATTTTTTATTTAGTCCTTTTATTTATGGGGTCTATACATAGAGTAAATATAGGACCTCATATCTAAAAAATCATCTCCAACAGTGAGAAATTTAACTCTTATGGGGGTTTACTCAATAAATACTTTTATGGATTTTGAAAGAGTTTAATGGATTTACAAAGTATTGTGTTATTGGTTGTATACTTTTAAAATCTCTTTCAAAGTTTATGTTACTCGTTCTAGATTTTCAAAAGGTCTTCTAAAGTTTGTATTACTCGTTGTAAACTTGAAAATTTAAAGACTTTGCATACTTATCTATTTTCAAGACTTTGAGTGACTTTTGAGTATATATTTGCCTTGATAAAAGTCTTGCAAAATATGTAAGATTTTGGAAGACTTCCAATTTTTTTATAAAGATGTTTTTACTCTATTTTATTTTATTTCATGAATACACAATCTATAAAACTCCTATTATATATGAGTATAAATTATATGATATTAATTTATTTTTACACTTTATTGTATTTTATTGAACCTATGATATTAATTTATTTTTACACTTTATTCTATTAATATATGAGTCTTGGTATTCCTTTGTTTGCAGAAGGCGGGCTATGCTCTTGTTGCAGTAAACCTATGGATATTTTTGGCGATCATGCGCTTCACTGTGCTAAGGATGTTGGAATTAAGTTTCGTCATGACGTAATTCGTGATTTAGCTATCGATATCCTCTACAAAGCCTGTATCCCTGCACACAAGGAAGCGAATCTGGGTATTATAACTAATGATAACAAGGATCTACGACCAGCTGATATCCTTGTTCTCAAATGGGAAAACGGGCAAGATGTGTGTATGGATGTCACGGGAGTCTCTCCTTTCGCTGGTGATGGGGCTCGTGCTTTTACTCCAGGGCAACCTATTTCGAGAGCAGTCTCGCGTAAACACACTAAATATTTATCTGAGTGTGCTGCTCGTGGCTACGGTTTGAGTGTATTAGCTTTTACCACTTTAGGGGATCTTAGCGATGATTTTATTTCTTTTTTCAAGCGTCTAAAGAATTGTTTGGTTAGTAATGACGCTGGTAGTGGTTTGGGTAGCTTTATTTTTCATAGGTTAGGTGTTTTTATTCAAAAGGGAGTGGGAGCTCAGCTTGTTGCTCGGCTTCCAACCAAGGGTGGTGTTATTTGATTTTACATAAATTTATTCCTTAAAAATAAAATAAAATAAGTTATATATATAAAATAATAATAATTTATTTTAATTTAGTTGAAGTTACTATAATAAATAAGCTGCAATAAATTTCATATTTATGTCTATCATGCATATTTCCATATAAAATTTGTTTATACAACTCTTCAAGACTCTACAAATGTCTTCAAGACTTTAGACAACTCTGCATAACTCCGCAAAATTTTTCTCAATTCTGTATAATTCTCGCAAAATTATTAATTTTCATGACTTTTTTTAAATCTCTACAAATCTATCAATGTATTTATTGAGTAAACCCCCGTTAGAATTAAAAGAAAATTGGTTAAAAACATGACGTGGAGGTGCAACCGGAGGTGTAGATAACACTTTCTTGAACACCTTCATATTTAGTAATTGGTCCCTCCTATCTTGTAGCACCCTACTGTTGGAGATGGATTTATGCTAAATGGGGGTCTAAAATCCTATGTGTCACTAAAAATAAATAAATTCACCCTCTCTTGGAGATGCTCTTATGTTTAAAATGATTTTGGGGAATGTTAATAGGTTGGAGGCTAATATATCATAATACATACTCCCTATGTCCTATATTATATGTCCTAATTTCTACTTTGGTCTGTCCATTTTTATCTGTCTGCTCTGTTTATAGACATATTTTTCCCTTAAACTATCAAATATACCCTTTATTTTTAATAATCATAAAACTATTTTTAATTCAAAATCTTAAATATTATCATCATATATAAGTAATAAAAAAACTACTAAATATCTTGTATTAATTGTCATTCCTTTCTTTAAAAAAAGCATTTATGGATAATTATAAAATTCCTAATAAAACTTCTACTTCTTCTTACATAACCTTTTCATCTGTATTAATGGATACATGGGAAAGAATCAAAAAACATTATGTCAAATGGTCGTATTTCTAAAGAGGAAATAATCTACAATTTCATTTTTTTTCCCTCTCAATTAAAAATTTCAAAGACTCCAAAATTTTAGTATGGGAAAGCAAAATCAAATGGAAGAAAAAAAATTCTTAAATTGTGGATTTCATAATAAAAGTAGTATAATTTGTTTTTATTTCTTAAAACATTTCCTAAAATAATAATACTATCCATTTTAGAATTTTTAACACTAATAATTTTCGTTTTGGTAATAACATAACATTAAATAGGCTAGTCATGACATTTCATAGGTTTTCCTTAATATCTTGACAAAGTCAAAGCGAACTCTTAATTTAGGACAGAAGGAGTATATCGCACGAAACTAGGTTGGAGGGTTGTAATGATTCATAAAATAGTTAGTCAAATTTGAATTTGTGGTTGGTTAGCATTCAACTCATTTAGTTTTTCTGGTGGTATTATGATAATTTGGAACAAGAATTCTGTCGAAATGGGGGTTAGTATTGCATGGAAATTCTCTAGTAGTTTAGTTTAAAATGTAAGATGGCTTTGGAAGGTTTTAAGTGGGGAGTTTATGCTCCATGTGTTATCTGCTGTGAGTTTTTCCTTGGTGCGTCAGGAGGTGACTCCATGATACTGTTTCAAGATGAATGAAACATTTTGTGTGGTGACTCCAATTGGCCAACAGCAACAACAACTCTAACAATGCAAGCTCTGGACACCAAAACAACTGCAACCCGTTCAATACCAAAACAACTGCAACCCGTTCAAGATCGTCATCAAACTCATCTGTTACTTCAACTGTTACAACATCTCCAATGCCGAGTCGGCCCGATCCCTTCTGATACAGACAACTAAAAACTGATTCAGAATATTGTAGTTACTTGAGACACTTTGGTTACTTGAGACATTTTGGATACTACTTGGATATTGTTACTGCCATTTGGGTCAGTGTTACCCTGATTGCTTTAAGCAATCTAAATTTAAAAAACTCCAGTTCATGTTATTTACATGTTCTGATGAACAGTGGGTTGGATTTGATCCAATCATTTCCTTGTGCATTGACACATCCTGGTTTTGTTTGCAAAATCAGCTTGGCCCTGTTTGTTTGATCCTCTCCTTTGCGAGAGAGAAGACAATACTATAAATTGTTTTTAGCCCTGAAAGGATAGAATTAGTGGAGATACTACAACGTGTATGACTTTTGTATGATTTTGAAATATTTCTGTAAGGTTTCTTATTGGGAAAATTAGGAGCAGGCCCAAAAAAAAAATATTCTCATTGTCAAGCCCACAATTAATTTTAGATTCCGTGACACCCATAATTATTTCCATGACACCCATAATTATATGAAATTATTAAAAATATCTGCATGAAGGATTATGCAACCGTATGACAGGTTCTGCATCAGGGGTATAATTGGCAACGCAACTTGGATATAACAAATCTAAAAATCTGCGCCTTGGAATTTTACAAATTTTATATCGTTGGAGATATTTTTAAGAGAGCTACCCAACGAATACAAACAAGAATATCAAATTTTTGTTTTTCACGAAAAAATGGGAAGTGATCATCATTTTAAGCTAAATTTTCGAAAACTTTATACATAACCATTATGCAGCCACCAAAAAAGATGCATAACACATTCTGCGGACGCATAACGAATTATGCAACCATTTTCTCGACTGCATAACAAATTATGCATCTATAGCAAGTTATGTAACCATTGTTTTGGTTGATTTTAGTGCGTACATAAAAACATTGATGCATAATGCAATATGCATTCATATTTACGGATGCATATCAGGTTATGCATCTATTTTCTCGATGCATAAAAGAATGTGGAACAATTTTCTCAATGCATAATGCATTATGCAGTCATATTTTCGGATGCATAACATAACAGGTTATGCATCCATTTTCACGATTGCATAACATGTTATGTAGATATTATTATAGGTGCATGAAAAGTTATGCAGTCTTATTTTTTGTTGGTTTCAATACTAAAAAAAAAAAGTAGTTGCATAACGTGTTATGCAAACGTTTTCTGAACTGCATAACAAGATATGCAAAATAAAATAAAATAAAAAAACCGTAGAAGGTGTTATGCAACCAATTTCGAGAATGCATAACAGGTTATGCAATGCATAACGGGTTATGTAACCATTTCGTAGCTGCATAACAAAATTACTCAACCATTATGACCAACACCTTTAATATAACTTTCATGTTTCTCAATCTCAATTACCGAATAAGAACCAATGTACACATAGGTAAAATGTCAGATAACAAAAGAAGCACAAAATTAGAGCATAAATGTTGGTTTCTTCACTACTTTGTCGCTTTCAAAACTGCACCAAATCTCCAAAAATTCGTATTTACATCTTTTCATGTCTCAACTTCACTTTAAAATGTTGTTCTGAGCCATCGAGCATACCCCCACAAGATCATAGCAGCAACTGAGTTACTTCTTTAAGTTTCATGAACACCCAAATCTCATTTATAATCAGGACTACTAGGCAGATGAAATCATTAATAAGTACAAGTGGCAGTGGCATAAAAAACCTAGGGATCGTTTATGCCCTTTGGAGGTGGGACTTTCAGGTGAGGGCACATGTGGACTTACACTAATGATAACATTGCACGTCTTATTAGTGTTCTTAAAGATAGCTAAAGGATCACATTTCCCCGGTGTTCCACATGTGGCTTAAATAATATGCGTGATGACCACGTATACAACTCAACCATATTTTTCTAATCTCGAATTCTCAGCTGGAGTATACTGCCCAAAAACAAACAACATTTCTTCTCTTCTGCTACGACAGTTTACTTCTTCCTCCATTGATATGTGGATGAAATCGATAACCTGTCCAGCTCCGCAAATCATTTGTTTTTTCTTTTTTTGCATTTCAACACTCCCCATTGATCAAACTAGATATCTATTTTCTTCCATTAAACGTCAATTCACCGAACGAGCTAGTGAAAGAAAAGCTCTGTTTCTTATTTCTTGGTTGATTTATTAATCAATGTTATTCCAGAATCAAATACCTAGTAATTTTTAGACTATGTGGTAGATATAATTAGTGAATAGGTTATCGGAAAAGTTAATGTTAATTGGAAAAATTTGATGAAAAATTTGTTCAAATGTACCTGTTCTTCATGCTTTTTTCTCTGTTTTTTTTTTGTTTGATTAACTTCTTAATATCCAAACCATATCCAATGGATGATTCGACGAACTTTGAACTGTTAATTTGTTTATTTCACTGCATTTGGCAGGAAATTTAAGCTCAGTTTGATCAAATTGTGAACATAAAAACAGATTTAGATGTCGTGAGACTTTTCTGCGACCGAAAACATAATCTAAAAAACTTATGGGTGCGAGCTAAATTTTTTCCCAAAAAATGGGGCGCGCATGATGTTTTCCGTCTGTGGGTTTCACAATGGACAAAATCCCAGAAATGGGTGTAGTAGTAGTTTTCATCTGTGACTTCAACTGTTACAACATCTCCAATGCCGAGTCGGCCCGATCCCTTCCGATACAGACAACTAAAAACTAATTCAGAATATTGTAGTTACTTGATACACTTTGGTTACTTGAGACAGTTTGGATACTGTTACTGCCACTTGGGTCAGTGTTACCCTGATTGCTTTAAGCAATCTAAATTTATAAAACTCCAGTTCATGTTATTTACATGTTCTGATGAACAGAAGGTTGGATTTGATCCAATCATTGCCTTGTGCATTGACACATCCTGGTTTTGTTTGCAAAATCAGCTTGGCCCTGTTTGTTTGGTCCTCTCCTTTGCGAGAGAGAAGACAATACTATAAATTACTTTTTGCTCTGAAAGGATAGAATTGGTGGAGATACTACAACGTGTATGACTTTTGTATGATTTTGAAATATTTCTGTAAGGTTTCTGATTTCCTTAATCGGCTTTATGAATATATCTATCGAGGCTAGCCTCTTTTCCGAAATAAATAAATAAATAATAAATTCAAACCATTTTTGTACTTAAAAACTGAGAATGAAAATTGGAATCCTTCTAGTGATTTGGTACGGAAATTGTTATTGTTGTCACAGTGCTTTTTTATTCAAGTCCGGACTATCCTAGGAAAACTTACGATCTATAAATGCATATTACGCCAAAAAAAAAAGGGCATTTTTTTATATATCCCTAGAAATACTAACGGTACCCATTAATTAGTTATGTTAGTTGTAATTTAGTTAACCCGAAAATAATCAATTTATTTAGATTTTTCCGTTAGTGATACCCCTCCCTATAATCCATTACACAACCATATACATAAGAACCAATAGGCACTGCAGTCTTGTTTACATGAGTTGAAAATCATTCCTCGATTGATTTGACTACTCTTCTTTGAAGGACACCATTAGGTGATCTCCACTGGTAATTCCTTTCTGTTATTTTACAAAGATTAGGTTCAGATTTTTAAAGCGATTCACCATTATGATTATGCTAACATTTGTTCTTTTCTTGATTTCCAATCAATATTATCCAGGCTTCTATTTTCTGTAAATAAAATCCATCCAAATTGATACCCAATGTATTCTTTACAAGTGTGCATTGAAATTGAAAATTCGTATGAAGCAGAAAGTACATGGGTTAGTTTTTATAT
This sequence comes from Papaver bracteatum, assembly GCA_023529315.1. Lineage (NCBI taxonomy): Eukaryota > Viridiplantae > Streptophyta > Magnoliopsida > Ranunculales > Papaveraceae > Papaver > Papaver bracteatum. The sequence continues at coordinate 189,997 of JAJJWX010004901.1, read as the reverse complement.
GTCTGGGGGTATATACTAATTTAATAGATCTGTTGGGTAGGTTGATAACTTGTGGGGTAGGTAGATAGAAGGGTACCATTAGTATTTCTAGGGATATATAAAAGAAGACCCAAAAAAAAAAAAAAGGAAATTTGGGAACATGTCCCACATTTCAAGTTTTAACTTTCAGATTTGTCTTATTTTTTTCAAAAGTTGGTAACATATCTTTTCTGTGTTAGATGATAATGTATCTTTGTTTGATGGTAAAACTAATAATGAAGAAAGTGTGGAATAATAAGTTGAAATTTGTAATGAATATGAGAGATCAAACTAGGAAAATGTTAGAGCATCGCCTTATTCAAACTCACAAGTTTTGGTATGTCAATTTTGTTGTCAAATATAGCTGATCAAAACAATATCGTGATTTATAGTCAACTAAGGTTAGTCTCGGCCTAGGATTAGAGCACGTCAGTTGAATATTTGAATCCACCAATCGACCTTGAAGATTGATCTAAGAAAACATCTATAAAAACTTCATCAACAAAGCTTTGTCTGACTATCCTATTTACTCATATTTACTACCATTTTATCTACTAAGGCAATGTCGTGCGAGTTTAGTATTATGATGAATATATATTGCAAAGAGGAAATTTCGAGTTCAAGCTAGTACGTACTTGATAAATCTCAAATTATAAAATCATGAAATAAATAACTTCCCGCACAATAGGTTGGGAGCAATTTATTGCTATACATATCGGAATTGCATATAAAGTTCATCATACTCACTAAATTACTTTTTTTATATTCACGAACTAATTTGGTCAGTACACGAAATCGGAACTTATATATAAAATAATAAGACTTGATGAATTATTCTCTTATAAAATCACGTACATGAGCTTATTTGGTCATTGCGAAATGGTTGATTTTAAGACGTTCCTAGACACTTTTCGATCCATAAGTACATGAAAAAATTTGATTAGTATGCGAACCGGTTGATATTAAGAGATTCATGGACACTTTTTGTAACTTAAGTACATGAACTGATTTGGAAAGTTTGTGAATTTATATATGGATATAATGAAAATTTTATAATGAGTATGAGATATCTTAATCGGAAAAGACTCACCTAAACCAAAAAATGGTCTTTCGAGTATTCTTTCGGTCACAAAGGAAAAGAAGTTTTAACTTAGGAAAGAAGACAGGAAAACAATGAGATCAGAGTGATGTTATTCAATAGTCGTATGAAGTTCTTGGTCTTGTTGTGAAAATATTGTGTTAAGATCGATTCTATGTATTAGACTGGAAAAAAATAATAATATGAAATCGAGATAATTTGATAATAGGTCCATCGACCAATTTATAGTAGTTATAGCATAGCCACTAATATCGTAAGAATTAAAGTTATGGAAGGGTGGAGAACATGATAAAAAAAAATGGAGTATGATCTAGGAGGAGGCTGTAATGTTGGCACCTAATGATGCCAAAGAGAAAATAACGAGTCTGGCGCTAACAAGAACAAAGAGACTTGCAAGAAAATAATAAGGCTGGCGCTAACGAGAACAAAGAGACTTGCACCATAAATGGATATGTTGGCAGCAGAGGATGGCGTGTTTAGTTACAGTGTGAACTGACATTGGTATTTTTGCACCAACATGTATATGTGACCAATGGCCCGGCCATGCCAACTTTTTTTTTTCTTGCTTGTTTGTAACCTAGTCGACAACGTAGGTATCAATTTCCAAGTTAGAATATATATATTAGGGTTCTATACCAAAGTGATCAAAGAACGTGGCTTATATGTGCAAAACTGGAAGGAATACATGAACAAAGTATTGACAGAAAGATTAAATAAAACTGGTTTACTTGAATTCAATGTCTTAAACGATTACAAAGCTTGAGTATTTATAGCTCAAGTGACTTCTTAAACAAACTATCAATAATTTAGGCAACTGATGATTGCCAAAAATAGAACTTTTAGAACTAAACCAATTAAGAAAACTGAATACTAAATAAGGTAAGCCGTTAAAAGGGAAACAAAGTGAGTTGTAGGGTTTGTGTCCTAACATCCCACCGCACCTGAAAAATGGCTTGTCCTCAAGCCTCAAAGTCTGGAAATCGAAGAAGAAATTCATCAGCATATTCCCAAGTGGCTTCTTCAATGGAATGATCCTTCCACTTAACAAGCCATTTAGTGCTAGAAGCATTGTTCTTCTTATACATCTTACGTTTTAAAACTTCCGCAGGTTCCCATTCTGCATAATCCAGAGTTGTTGGTAGAGAAGCATTCACTGTAACTGAAGATCCTAATTTCAGTTTCAATTGTGAAACATGAAAAACTGGATGAATCTTGCTAGTAGATGGTAACTCCAATCGATAAGCAACTGACCCAATCTTTTCAAGAACTCGAAATGGTCCAAAAAATCTTGGAGAGAGTTTTGAATAAGATTGATTAAGTACTATGGTTTGACGATATGGCTGTAACCTCATAAAAACAAAATCACCAACTGTGAATGTACGTTCAGTTCTATGAGCATATGCATATGTCTTCATCCTAGTCTGAGCAGCAATTAAATTGGCTTTGAGAATATGTAAGATGTGATCACGAGCTTGTAATGTTTCATCCACGGTATGAACTGTTGTAGAACCAGGAATATAAGTCGAGATTGTTGGTGGAATTCGACCATATAATGCTTGGTAAGGAGTCATCTTAATTGAGGAATGGTAGGTAGTATTATACCACCATTCATCCCATGGAAACCAATTTGTCCACTCTTTAGGCTTTACTCCAGCAAAACAACGTAAGTAACGTTCCAAAGTTTTGTTTGTGATTTTAGTTAATCCATCTGATTCAGGATGATATGAAGAACTTCTGCAGAGTTGAGTATCTTGTAAAGAGAAAAAAGCTTCCCAAAAGTTGCTTATAAAAATAGGATCTCTATCACTAACTATGGATTTCGGCATACCATGTAGTCGAACAATCTCACATACAAAAATGTCAGCAATCTTAGCTGCAGTGTAGGGATGAGACAGAGCTATAAAGTGCGCATATTTAGTTAGTCGATCAACCACCACCAAAGTAGAACTTTTTCGATTCGAAATTGGAAATCCATCCACAAAATCCATAGAAATATCCATCCAAACATTAGTAGGAATTGATAAAGGTTGTAAAAGTCCTGGAGGTGAAGTTGCTTCAAACTTGTTGCGCTGACAAGTTTCACAGTTCTGAATATATTCTTTGATTGACGATTTCATACCTTTCCAATAAAAATTGAGCTGAAGGCATTTGTATGTTCGTAGAAATCCTGAATGACCACCCATTGGAGAAGAATGAAACTCACTTAGTAATTTAGAACACCAATTTGAAGTAGATACCACCACAATGCGATTTTTGTAACGCAGAATACCATCATTATAAGAATAATGAGATTTATAAGCTGCATTGGTCTTTAAATGATTGATAAGAATGCTTAAATTAGCATTTGCATGACATTCTTTGACAATTTCTTCAATGCCATAAAATATAGGAGTTGAAATAGCTAATAACTGAGAGTCAGCTATATGTGAAAATGCATCAGCATCTTGATTAGTTGTACCACTTCGATAGAGAATCTCATAATCATAACCAAGCAATTTAGATAACCACTTTTTTTGTTCTACTGAAGATCACTACGGGAAAAATCATCATTTACAACATTGTATTAGGGTTGTAGTACCCCTACTACAACGCTTTTTTGTATATTGTGTAGGTGGGGTATTGTAGAAAGTCCAAGCTTTTCTACAATACTTGACTAAGTGTTGTAAAGGGTGATGTGATTCATGGTTCGACAATATTTTGCCAAAGTTGTGATTCTATTTCAATTTTTTTTGAAAGCCTAACACAACCCTTGCTTGTTGTTGCAGGATTATCTTGGACAACACAAGATGTGTATCGTAAAGATATGTAACACAACACTTGTATAAGTTGAAGGTCTATCTTAGACAACCTAGGATGTGTATTGTAGAAATATGTAACAACTCTTATTACTATTACGAATAAGATTTGCACAACACCTGTTAGGGTTGTAGAACTATGTTGGACAACACCTAATTATGTCGTAAATGAAGTCTTTCACAACCTTTGGTTTGTGTAGTTCAAATATGGAACACAACTCTTATTACAAGTTGTGTGCATATCACTTTTGAAAAAAAAGATTATAGCTGAAACCAAATTGTTGAAAGTATTTCACATTCATAATTTCATATTAACCTGTCAGTCATATTAACCTGCCAGTGTAACAGATTTACATTCATTCAAGCTACCCTGCCAGTGTTAGACACACATCCAAAAAATTGCAGTAATATAGATGTTTGTTACAAAAAGTTGACTCCAAAAATATTATGAAGATTAAGATGTTAATGATAACACTATTCGACAGCATTTTTAACATACTTGAACTCTGGAGTCAGCATGTAGACATGAGCATTATCCACATCATAAGTTCACTAACTTCACACACAATGTAGGCTCGTCAGTTCAAAAAAGTACTTGCAAGGTCATCAGTCCGACAAAGATCTAAACCTTCAGCCTGAACGTGCAAACCAATGCCAAACTTTAACAAGGCAATACATTTCATTATAGTAAATAGTAAGTAATTAACTTAAGTTTTTCGTTTCCAACACATTATACATTTCAAAATATAAGATTGTGCTTCCGCATTGTTAACGACTAAGGAGTGAATTGCAAAACAGAGAGGATCCTGGTTGATACAGATAATATTTACAGGATATAACAACAAAAAATTTATCAAAAAAGAAAATACGAGGTAGTATCAAACCTTCAGTTCTACGCCAGATGCCCCACCCATATTCTCTGTTATCTTCTTCAGATCAATTCCACGCATCAAGTTCATTCTCCTTTAAGTGGATTTTCAAAATATCCCATCAAGACTACAAGAAGATGTAGAATAAAAATCATGAGACGCTGGCTAAGAGTAAATCATGAAAACTGAATCTGAGAACTCTATTTACAGAAATTTCAGATTTACAATTTCAGCTACAAAGTTGTTTTACCCAAAAAAATCTACTGCTGTAATAATATCAAACAAGGCATAGAATCATGAAAAAAATAACTATTAATCCCAGCACACAAGATCACAATGATTCAGGAGGTGAACATTGCTTAAGGTGAACGTATCACATACCTTCTCGTTGTGATTTGGAAACTCAATCTTCCTGTCAATAAGATAGCATTTCAGGGCAAGAAATAATTATGGCTGATAAGGTAATTGTGATTTGGAAACTCAATATTCCTGTCAATAAGAGAGCATTTCAGGGCGAGAAATAATTATGGATGATAAGGTAATTATGGTCAAGAAGGTAATTCGCAGCCAACTCCTCATTCTTGTTGAAGGAAAAGAAAACCTCCAGTACAACTGCTCGAGGAAATCCCATTCCCTCCAGCTGCCAACACAACATAAACATATATACGTACCAACAGTATTACACGTTCAATGGCATCACGCTCTTCTGGTGTAACTACTATAGTCTATGGAACTGCTGAGCCCAATGGATTCCTGAGGTCATAAACCAACTAAATTAGCAATACTATTGTTATTAGTTTCAAGTGACATCAAAAGAACAAAGGGGACGAGAGGTCTCACCCTTCATCTCCTTCAACAGGTTCATTGATCAACCGAAGGAAATCAACTTGGTGCTCTTGAATGAGCCTCATTAGGTGTGGGTTTTTATTTCCAAGCTCCTGAAGCATCGGCTGTAAAAAGAATGGTGTTAGAAAAACACTCGAGGGATATTACGTGGGTCCCAGACAATGATAAAAGCTAATACCTGCAATATTTTTGGATTTTACTGCACCATAGCTCTCAAAGCTTGAAACTGGATGAAAGAAGACATCATCAGATATTTTTGGGAAGCAAATTCTCAAATTTTTTTCTGGGGAATCCATCCAAAGAGGTAGCGTAATGTTTTGTAGCAAAAATATTGAGATACCTGTGGATTGTTTCGAAGAAAATCCAAAGATCTTGCACCAACAGCAATAGCACCAAGATCGGGAAGTCCCTCTGTGACACAAGAATAGAGATAATTACAATCTAAAGATCCTAAACTCTTGAAGAGATGAATCTACAAAATGTATACCTGTAGAAATAAATCTAACGGATTTGCATTAGGCCCAGTGGAAAGAACTAGTAGTGTCGGTTGTGGTGCTTGGGAAGGATCATTCACAGCTGGCGCTGCTGTCGTCGGTTGGGCCACAGGTGGAACTAGTGCTTGCTCGGGAATACCCTGAGGTAGAAAAGTAGATAATATATTATGAGATCAATAACCTAGTTATGAGATCAATAATATATTATGAGATCAATAACCTAGTTATTTGATCATCTAGACCTTTGCTCATTAATTGTTGGTGCGCCAGGATCTATTGTCTAGATATTAAATTGTTTTTCCTCTGATGATTAGTTGATCCAAATACTAGATACATTACTCTAAATTAGATATTACGCTGCCTAGAATAGGTATAAGTGAATTCATGGTTTATGTGTGGTGGTGAAAGTATAGGATGGTCTGTAAATTGTGAATTGATAGATTAATTAATCAAATTGGGAAATTATTTCTCAAGCATCATGCTTGTTAATTAATTAATGTAAGTATGTACAAACAGATAGATAGATAGTATACGCAGGACCTTAGTGGGGTTTGCGGTAGATGACTCTATTGGAGATATGTGTAGTTCAAGCCGAGATTAAAGTGCAACACTCAATTAGCTAAGGAGAGAGTGGCAAATAACGCATTTTTGTTGATGTCTATCTCTAACTAAATATGCAGTAAATTCACTATCTTTGTTTAGTGTGCGCTACTGGTTGTGTTGGTTAGAGTTTTCTTTTAGCCGCGTTTCCTATATATTGATGGTTTTGTGAGAATGCCTTTCTCGTGTTTACTGACATGAGTTCTTTTACTGTCTATGACTATATACCACACACTTGACTTACGTTAATGCTAGAACGTTAATAATGTAGCACAGAGAAATAATTTAGCACAAATGAAAAGAAAATTCTACTTTTCAAGCATACTGCTCGGATAGAAAAGCCAACTTACAGAGTAAAGATAGTCAACAGCTCTCTCTGGATTATTAAATGAAGCCCGTAGATCACGGATTACAGTATCCCTGTCCCAAGTACCCCCTCTCATGTCAAGGATTTGTTGAATGGCTTCCTCAAAGTTATTTCCAGCGACAAGATTGGATGCCGCTTGCCCATAGATATCTCCCTCGGTGCTACTTTAACAAATGAAAGTAAAATTTCATTTAATCATTGATTGTAACCAAGCCTTGAGGCAATATACAACTAACAGAGTTAACAACTAGGAGAACATCTTGTTTTTACTTGATGTAAATGACAGAAAAACTTACGCAGCAGTGACAGTAGAATATTGAGCGGTGGTGGGTGAATATGAAGGTGCAGGATCTGGAGCAGGTGATAACTGGATTAAGAGTATGCTAGCAAAACCAATATTATCAAAATAACAACACCCGCTGATTAACATAGAGGAAACCCATGAATAGAGGGATCAACAGACCTGCACATGAACAGCATGTAAGCAAAAATCAGCACCATTTAACGCAGTATTTGCATCGGTTGTTGCAATGACGTTATCCGGTAGCTTATGCTCAGGAAAATACTTGTTGTGCCAACAACAAGACAACAACATCTTTCACTACATGCAAATTAAAATTATGAATCTCATTTCACAAGATTATTATCATTCAAAATATGTTTTTAAGTGGAGCACACAAGCAATTACCAGTTATAGTGACTTTCATTAATCGATAAGCAAACGACGGGGTCTCGTAAAATCATTGTAACCTCCATTTCAGCTTTATTGTTTGCAACATGTGCAGCCATTGTTGTACCAAATGACCCACCTCCAAGAACCACAACCTAATTACACATTGAACCAAAATTCTCTTCATTTTAAGTCATAAAACACCAATAATGCCTATAAATGGGAAATTGCCCCAATTTTCAGAGCAAAAAATCCAATTGGGGCTGTAAAATTGATCCAATTTTGAAATAAAACAATGAAATTGATTGAGAAAAGGGTGAAAAATATTGAACCTTTTTGGTGCGTTGAAGAACATCAGTATTGTTTTTGCTTCTCCAAGAACGAGACCATCGAACTAATTTCTCCCAAGCAAGTTTCACAGTCTTTTTTCGATCTTTCTTACGGCTCTCAGAAGTAGAATTAGAAATTGGGTTTAGGTTGGGGATGATTTCAATTGGTGGCGGTTTAGGTTGTGGGGGATCTATAGCTCCAGAAGAAGAAGCGGAACAATACAAGAGAAGGGGAGAATGTAGATAAAGTAAAATGGGTTTTGACTGGTTGTTCTGAATGAAAACCCACCATTGAAAATCAGAAATTGATAAAAAAAAAAGGGGTGAATGTTCTTAGGGTTAGGAGAATTTACCAGTGATGAGAAGGAATTTGTTAGGACCATGACCATAATTTCTATAAAAAATCATAATCCCATTCCGGATTTCCCTACTCACATTACATAACTGCATCTTCTTGTTCATCTCGGATTTAATTGAAAATTAAATCAAAATCTTAATGAAAAAAAAGAGTAGATTTTTCGTTGAAGGAAAAAACAGTGTGGAATTGTTGTTGTCTGAGACCCTTTAATCCCGATTTGATGCAGCATAACCTTCACCTGATTTTTGTCAGAGACAAATTCTGATTTTTGAAACACTAATTTTTCATTTATCTACTAAATCCCTGATTTCTTTATCTCTCCGTCTCTCTTTATACATGACAATCAAATATGAATACTCATTAGAACTCTGCATATCCGTATGGAAGAAGTAAATATCAATAACACGAATTAGATCTGCAGAAGAAAAAAAGAAGAGAGGGAGGCGGACGCGGAGGCAAGAAGGCGGACGCGGAGGCAAGAAGGCGGACGCGGAGGCAATAAAAGAGAAATGAAGAACAAATTAGGGAATAGTAGCTAGATGTATGGGTAAGAGTGTGGTGATCCACATGATGTTGATTTACAGCCGTTAGATTAACATTTGCACAATCCCATTGGTTTAAACAAAGCATACAGATTGAGAAGAAAACACAAAATTTGGTAAACCAAATAGGACTGCCGACCGTTAGATTGGCTTGTGATCCGCATGATTTGATTTCCTAAAATTTGGTTCGTTGGATTAAAAATAATTACAATAAAACCATTATAAGCATAAACTCTAATTTGTACTCACTTAGGCTTCAAATGTGACTACGAAGTATGAACCGTAACGGTCCGAAGTGGGTTCTGACTTACAAATTAGCAGGAGTGGAATACTATAAGTTGGAATTCAACCATTTATGGATAAGATCTCGTCGAAATATTCTCTGAAACCTTAAAAAAACTCTTTTCTGAGGAATTCGAAAAAGAAGGTGGCTCCAATCTCGAAACCTGACCGGGAGTGGACTACTATAAGTGGTATGAAGATCAGTGTTTGTTCGAACTTCAAATGTGGTATAACAACATACAAAATATGAAAAAGGAAGCTCCGGGAGGGTTTTAACTTCAAATTTAGCATGATACATCATCGAAATAGATAAATATGAAGCTCAGTGTCATTTCGAACTTCAAATTCGGTATAACGATAAACAAACTATGAACTATGAAGCTCTGGGTGGGTTCTAACTTCAAAATTAGCATGATACATCATCGAAATTGATAAATATGAATATCAATGTGAATTCGAACTTCAAATTCGGTATAACGACAAACAAACTATGAACCATGAAGCTCTGGGTGGGTTTTGACTTCAAACTTAGCAAGATATGTATATCATCGAAATCGATAAATATAAAGCTCAGTGTTGATTCCAACTACAAATGTCGTATAACGACAAACAAACTATGAACCCAGAAGCTCCGAGAGGGTTCAGTCTTCAAACTTAGCAGGATATATCATCGAAATCGATAAATATGAAGCTCAGTGTTGATTCCAACTTCAAATGTCGTATAACAACAAACAAACTATGAACCGAGAAGCTCCGAGAGGGTTCAGTCTTCAAAATCAACAGGATATATCATCGAAAACGATAAATATGAATCTTAGTGTTGATTCCAACTTCAAATATGGTATAACGACAAATAAACTATGAACCAAGAAGCTCCGAGAGGGTTCAGACTACAAACTTAACAGGATATATCATCGAAATCGATAAATATGAAGCTCAGTGTTGATTTCATCTTCAAATGTGGTATAACGACAAATAAACTATGAACCGAGAAGCTCCGAGAGGGTTCAGACTTCAAACTTAGCAGGATATATCATCGAAAACGATAAATAAGAAGCTCAGTGTTGATTCCAACTTCAAATGTGGTATCACGACAAACAAACTATGAACCGAGAGGGTTCATACTTCAAACTTAGCAGGATATATCATCGAAAACGATAAATATGAAGCTCAGTGTTGATTCGAACTTCAAATATGGTATAACGACTCCGAGATCGAAACCTGGCCGCTAGTTGACTACTGCAAGTCGGAAACTTCGTCAGAACGATGAATCCATTCATTTATAGGTAAGATTCCTTCATAATATTCTTCAAAACCTTAAACAAACCCTATTCTGGAATATTGTATGCGTACCTTGTCTCCGAGAACGGAACCTGGACGTGATAGGAATACTATAAGTCGAAACCTTGGTAAGAACGACGATTCCATCCATTTATGGGTAAGATTCCTTCGAAATATTCCACGAAACTTTAAACAAACTCTATTTTGGCATTTTGTATGCATAACCTGGCTCCGAGATTGAAACTTGGCCCTGAGTGGACCATTATAAGACGGAAACTTGGTAAGAACGATGAATCCATCCATTTATAGGTAAGATTCCTTTGGATTATTCCCCAAAATTTTAAACAAACCATATTCAGGAATATTTTATGCATACCCAGGTTTCGAGGGGAAACCTGGCCGGGAGTCGACGACTATACGTCGGAAACTTGGTAAGAACGATGTGGATCCATCCATTAACATGTAAGATTCCTTCGGAATATTCCCTGAAACTTTAAACAAGCTCTATTTTGGAATTTTGTATGCATAACCTGGCTCCGAGATTGATACAAGGCCCTGAGTTGACCATTATAAGCCGAAAACTTCGTAAGAACGATGAATCCATGCATTTACAGGTAAAATTCCTTCGGAATATTTCCCAAAAATTTAAACAAACCTTATTCTGGCATATTGTATGCATACCATGGCTCCGATGAACTGAAGATGAAATTTATCAGATTTGAACATCCCGGGTTCAAATATTACTAGAGTTAGACCTGAGTTTCTCATTCGGGTGAACTGAAGATGACATTTATCAGATTTGAACATCCCTGGTTCAAAGATTACGGGTGAACTGAAGATGACATTTATCAGATTTGAACATCCTAGGTTCAAAGATTACTAGAGTTCTACCAGAGTTTCTCATTCGGATGAACTGAATATGAAATTTATCAGATTTGAACATCACCGGTTCAAAGATTACTAGAGTTCGACCTGAGTTTCTCATTCGGGTGAACCGAAGATGAAATTTATCATATTTGGTGCAATAAATATTATGGAGACTGAGAAAATGACTAGACTACCCTTATTGGAAATAGGTAAAGTAAATTTTACAAAATGTGAAAATGACGATATTGCCCTTAATGGAAATAACTGCAATAAATATTATGGAGATTGTGAAAATGACCAAACTACCCTTATCAGAAATAAGTAAAGAAAATATTACAGACTATGAAAATGACCATATTACCCTTAGTGAAAATAAGTGCAAAAAATATTATGGAGACTGTGAAAAATGACTAGACTACCCTTTTCAGAAATAGGTAAAGTAATTATTACAGAATGTGAAAATGACCATATTACCCTTAATGTAAATAAATGCAATAAATATTATGGAGACTGTGAAAATGATCAGACTACCCTTATCAGAAATAAGTAAAGAAAATATTACAGACTATGAAAATGACCATATTACCCTTAGTGAAAATAAATGCAATAAATATTATGGAGACTGTGAAAAATGACCAGACTACCCTTATCAGAAATAAGTAAAGAAAATATTACAGACTGTGAAAATGACCATATTACCCTTTGTGAAAATAAATGCAATAAATATTATCGAAACTTTAATAATGACCAGACTACCCTTATCGAAATTAAGTAATGTAAATATTACAGACTTTGAAAATGACCATATTACCCTTAATGGAAATAAGTGCAATAAATATTATGGAGACCGTGAAAATGACCAGACTACCCTTATTGGAAATAGGTAAAGTAAATATTACAAAATATGAAAATGACCATATTACCCTTAATGGAAATAAGTGCAATAAATATTATGGTGACTGTGAAAAATGACAAGACTACCCTTATCGGAAATAGGTAAAGTAAATGTTGCAGAATGTGAAAATGACGATATTACCCTTACTGGAAATAAGTGCAATAAATATTATGGAGATTGTGAAAATGACCAGACTACCCTTATCGGAAATAAATAAAGAAAATATTAGAGACTACGAAAATGACTATATTATCCTTAGTGAAAATAAGTGCAATGAATATTATCGAAACTTTAATAATGGCCAGACTACCGTTATCAGAAATAAGTAATATAAATATTACAGACTTTGAAAATGACCATATTACCCTTGATGGAAATAAGTGCAATAAATATTATGGAGACTGTGAAAATGACCAGACTACCCTTATTGGAAATAAGTAAAGTAAATATTATAAAATATGAAAATGACCATATTATCCTAATGTAAATATGTCCAATAAATATTATGGAGACTGTGAAAAATGACAAGACTACCCTTATCGGAAATAGGTAAAGTAAATATTTCAGAATGTGAAAATGACCATATTACCCTTGATGGAAATAAGTGCAATATACATTATGAAGACTGTGAAAATGACCAGACTACCCTAATTGGAAATAAGTAATTTTTAGAGAAGGCTTCGCGCTGTTTGCGCTCGATCACTTGAGCATTACTTTTTGAGCATTATATTTTGTTTTACAACACTTATAAAGGGTTGTCATAAAGTTAGTGTATAATTAGTGTATTAAAGAAACACAAACTTAACAGAACATGTTATAGTGTAGGATGGTTAGTGGTGTAGACTTCCACGCTTGAGGCTCAGGATCGAATCCCCCAACCTTATTTTTTCCAACATTATATATTTTTACTTCAACAACACTTATAAGTGTTGTTGTAGCTTTCTATTTAAAAAAAGTAAAAAATATCAAAACTTGTGAACTGAAAGGGTGGTTGATGAGTTAAACTTCCATGCAAAGACGTTTATGTTCGAATCTCCCCTCTAACATAATTTTCATTATCATATTTTTGTGTACTTCAACAACACTTATAAGTGTTATTGTAGGTTTATATTTAAAAAAAAAGAAAAAAAATCAAAACTTGTGAACTGAAAGGGTGGTTGATGAGATAAACTTCCATGTAGTAGGTTCATGTTCGAATCTCCCCTCTAACATATTTTTCATTATCATATTTTTGTGTTCTTCAACAACACTTGTGAGTATTGTGATAGGCTAAGTTACTACATATATGGAACAACGTTATTATAGCTAAATGTTATCACAACTGTTTTGCTTAAGGAGTTGTCGTTTGTTTTCCTAGCGCAACCCCTTGTTTCCTAAGTGTTGGCAGTGATGATATACGACAACTCTTCCTTTGAAACCAGTTGTAAAATATAGGACTTTCTACAATACTTAGCGAAGCGTTGTAAATCTCCAGTTGTAGATGTATATTTTTCTTGTAGTGGATATCTGTTGTTCAAGAAAATACTTGAGACTCATATGGTCTGTATAGATTTTAAAATGTCGACCAAGCAGATAATGACGCCATTTCTGAACTGCAGAAATTATAGAAAGCATTTCTTTATCTTAAATGGATAAACTGAGGTTTTTACCTGACAGTGGTTTACTGAAAAAAGCAATGGGCCTATGTTCTTGCATCAATACAACTCCTAAACCATTACCAGAAGCATCACATTCTAAGTAAAATTCTTTGGTAAAATCTGGTAAAGCTAACACCGGAGTAGTTGTGAGGGCCAATTTTAACATCTCAAATGCCTTTGTAGCCGCATCATTCCATAAAAAAGCATTATGCTTCAAAAGCTGAGTTAAAGGAGCACTAATTTTGCCATAGTTCTTCACAAACTTGCGGTAGTATCCAGCCAAACCCAAAAATCCATGCAAGTCTTTAATAGTAGTTGGAGTTGGCCAATTCTGAACAATAGATATTTTATCATTGTCAACTGCCACTCCTTTAGCTGAGACCACATGTCCAAGATATCTAATAGAAGACTTAGCAAACTCACACTTTGAATCCTTAAGAAACAACTTATGCGATCTTAGTACCTCAAATACTATCCTCAAATGCTCAACATGTTCAGATAATGATTTACTATAGATTAAGATATCGTCGATGAATACCAAAACAAACTTCCGAAGATATGGACGAAATATATCATTCATTAGACTTTGGAATGTTGCAGGAGCGTTTGATAAACCAAATGGCATGACTAAAAACTCATAATGTCCATCATGTGTTCGAAAAGATGATTTATGTATGTCAGGAGCGTATAATCAAATTTGGTTGTAAGCAGAACGCATGTCACCTTTTGAGAAAACAGTTGCATCACTTAGCTCATCAAGTAATTCATCCACTACTGGAATAGGAAATCGATCCTTTATGGTAACCTTGTTGAGTGCTCTGTAGTCAACACACATTCGCCAACTACCATCCTTTTTGTGTACCAACAAGACTGGAGATGAGAAAGAACTGGAGCTATGACGAATAAATCGAGCATCTGTAAGTTCAGAAACAATTTTCTTAATCTCTTCTTTTTGAAAATGTGGATATCTATAAGGTCGCACATTAACTGGTGGAGTATTTGGTAGTAAAGGAATACGATGGTCATGGAACCATGTTGGAGGTAAAGATGATGGAGAACCAAAGATATCAGCAAATTGAGTCAATAATTTTAAAATCGCAGGAGGTACTTCATGAGTAGTTGAAGTTGCTGAAGTAGAAACTTGAGATAATTGTAGTATGACTCCATATTGTTCTTTAATAAACAACATCTCCATAGAAGAACCATCCAAAAGCATTATTGAAGAGGAATTATGTCCAACTAATAAACAATCTTTGTCAGAAGTATGAAATTTCATATGCAGTTTCTTGAAATCCCAAAGAATGTCACCCAAATATTGTAACCATTGAACTCCAAGGACAACATCACAGCCACTCACATCTAACAGAAAGAAATCAGTAGTACCCTGATAATCTTGTAGTTTGATTGGAACAGTAGTACAATAACCTTGAGTTGTAAGAAAACCACCATTACCCACCATAACCTTCATGGAATTAGGTTGAATTGGAGAAGAATAACCACATCTTCTAGCTATTGTTGGAAGAAGAAAATTGTGAGTTGAACCAGAATCTATAAGAAAAGTGATGGATTGACCCTTGACATGGCCCTTAATTCTCATTGTTTTAGGAATAGGAGAACCAACAAGAGCATGATAAGAAATAGCTGGTGTAGTTTCTAGTTGAACATCATCTGTGATATGTTCGGTGTCTTCGAAATTTTGCTCACGAATTTCAGAATTGGTAAGCTCCACAGTTGTACCACATGAATCAATTTCAAGACAAAATAATCTAGATTTTTCACACAAGTGACCAGGTGTAAACATCTTATCACAGTTAAAACAAATCCCTTTTGATATTCTGTCTTTAATTTCTTCTGAACTTAACCTAGTAGCACCAGGAGGAAGAGTAGGTGTCTTAAGCTGAGGTGTAGTTGAATTTGTAGATTTTCTAAACTGTGCAAATCTACTTAGCTTAGAAGAAGAAGCTACAAGCATTACTTCTTCTTGTTTGATAGATTTTCAAAAAGTCTCGGATAGATTTGATGGTTCAAAAGTATAGATAACAGCAACAATGTCACTTTTCAAAGCATTAATAAAGAGATCTATGAGGTAAGATTCAGGAAGATCAGTGACAAAATTTAGAATACTTTCAAACTCAGTAATTAATTCACGTACCATACCTTTTTGAGTTAATTTTGTTAAGGCCATACGAGGATTAATAAACTTATCTTCAACGAACCTTGAACGAATAGTTATACAAAACTCTGACCATGTTGGATTGCTAATTCTATCCTTGATCCAACGATACCATGCATTGGCTTCTCCCTTAAAGTTTGCAGTTGCAAGAGGGATCTTAAGTGCTTCAGTTATACGATATAAACTAAAATACTGATCAGCTTGAAAGATCCATCCAGCAGGGTCTTTGCCTTCAAAAATAGGAAATTTCATATTCATGGATTGTGTACGAAATTTTGGAGTACCCGTTTGAGTTAAGCCACCATTGTAACCATTAACAATGCCACCATTTAAACCAGGAGGATTACTATTAAGAGGAAAACGTTCCAAGAGAAGTGAAGCCATGTTTCTATTAATGGTGTAAGCAAGTGTAACCATGTCTTACTTATTAGTATGCAATAAAGTATCCATAGCCTTCCTGTTATTCTCCATTATGGTAGCCATACTTTTTTTTATTAGAGTCTTGTAATTTTGTAAGCAAAGACTCCATAGCAGTATGACTTTGCTCTTGATCATCATGAGCATCAGCTAGCACTGCCATAAAATCATCAAGCTTGGTAGTTAACGTTTTAACATGCGCAGAGAGACCATTAACTTCTTCAATGATCGTCATCGGAAGAGAGGGAAAAAATTTTTTGCTAAAATTTGAGTAAAAACCTAACCTGCTCTGATGACAGATATTAGGGTTCTATACCAAAGTGATGAAAGAACGTGGCTTATATGTTCAAAACTGGAAGGAATATATGAACAAAGTATTGACAGAAAGATTAATTAAAATTGGTTTACTTGAATTCAATGTCTTAAACGATTGCAAAGCTTGAGTATTTATAGCTCAAGTGACTTCTTAAACAAACTATCAATAATTAAGGCAACTGATGATTGCCAAAAATAGAACTTCTAGAACTAAACTAATTAAGAAAACTGAATACTAAATAAGGTAAGCCGTTAAAAGGGAAAAAAGTGAGTTGTAGGGTTTGTGTCCTAAAAATATACTAGATGCAATTCGTATTCCTCATGGCATTTTTGTGACTATAAATACCATCAAACTGAAATTCCCATAAATGATAATTTTATTTGTTATATGAGACAGTATAAATCAAAATATAATGAAAGAGTTTTTTTTTTTTTTTTTTTTTTTATCTTTTGGAAAATTCAACCGCTGAGTAAATGAGACATTTGGAATGAAAATTCAGTGGTTTAGAGGCAAAAACATGGTGTTTTTAAAAGGGAGGGAAAGACTGGTGATCTCACGACGATGTTCAGGCGATTCCGAAACCTAAAATTTTCCTCGTAATTTATTTGCTTCCCGGGTGAAAAGAAACCTTTTTGGATAGAACTTTTTGTTGGATAATAAATGCGGTTTCGGTTTCTCGGAAATCATGTTCATGGGACAAACAAAATACCATTAAGGAAAATAGTTAGAAAGACTTATCGGTTTGGTTGATCGAACCGAGGTGCTCCACTTTCTTTAAAGACAATTCATGTCAGAGCATTGTTCGGTCGAACTCGCAAGCGTTGCTATCTCAAGCTAGTTTGTCAATGTTAGTGATCAAAACTATAAGTCTTGATTTCTAGTCTACTTATAGTAATGTCTCGGACTAGGAGAGTTGTGTAGTTGAGCATTAGACTTCACGTCGTTCATCAATTGAAGATGAAGAACTACTAAGGAGAGCTTGTGGAACTTCATCAACAAAATGTAGGTGGAGACTAAAACTCATCTATCACTTGGAAAGTCTATTTCTACTTTATCTCCTATATTGAGACAAAAGTCATATTTTTATAGTTTTCAATTATGCACATTTGAGATTTCGAGACGAGTTTAACTCGCTTACATATTTCTCGAAATATGTGTTGGTAAGCTTTCGCTTCAACCAAGTTCATCTTATATTCTTGATGAAAGTCAAAAGATGATCATGTGAAAATTTCCGAGTAACATCTTATATGGTTTGTGTGATACAATAATTTGGTGTACACTTGGAATGTTTCGTTATGATTATTTCAATAACTTGAAAATTGCTTTGATGCTAATAGTGTATGAAAACGGCTATAGTCATCCTCTAAGAATGTTTCAATGATTGAAATAGAGTTTAGAACACTTAACCAACATTGGATTATAAACATGTTATGCACTCTTGCATATATGTGATCCATGTCCGGGAACCATAATATGCATACTTGTTGGTTTGAGAAGTCCAGGAACCTAAGTATGCGTATTTCTAGGAGCGGACTATGGCATGTTGCATATATGTGATCTCATCTAATGGCGTTGATGGCCTTTCCAAGCAAAAAATATGTTGTATGTTGCAAAGAAATTGTACAAACTACACCAAGTACATATTGGGAAGAGATTTAATCGGATTTCTTTCCATGTTTGGATTGCTTTGACCCTGTTCTATCTAAATAGGGGAGGTACGTGTATTGAATTTGAATATAAAGAAGATTTCCACGAGTTTAAGTAAAACAGAGGGAGGTACATATCTTGATGATATCTCGGGATTTTAGTTGATTATTTTGGGAAGAAATCTTGTGGAAGCAGCATGTTAAATGTCTTCTAAGTCGTGTTGCATTGAGTTGGAGTGTGTTAGACGCCTACAAACGCATATAGGAGAGAAACAAATAGAATTATTCCCGAGAGTGAATGAGATGATTTGGAAAGATTATTTGCATTTACAGCGAGATATATGGATCCTGTGAGTATAAATAGAGTGTCCTGAAGTCGGATTTGAGGATGGAGAGTTATGGGTACGCTGCAGAGCTAAGAACAAATCTGCAGAAAATGCTTTTCTGCTACTGCATGAGGAGGAAGAACGAAGAACATTGACGCAAGAAAACAGTCGCATAGCTACAGCGTCTGTGACACTTTATCCATTCTCTGTAACAGTTCTTTGTAACAATTATAAGTGTTACAAAATCCAATTTTATTATTTTCCTCCCTTTCATTATTGTGAACACCTTTTTGAGCAATGAAAAATTCCTTTGAGTGTGTTTTCACCATGCGGAGCTAGATCCCAACACTGGGACGAAGAAGGAAGATGTTTTTCACGCATGAGGTAATTAAATTAATTCTTTTATTTACTTTTTGCACCGATTTTGAATGATTTATGATTTCTATTAATCAATTGTCATCTTTTTTGATAGTGTATGCTTGGTCTTAAGTACTTTTTATACACTATGCTTGTAATTTACAATTGATATTTTATGAAATCTATCCTTGGAAAATTTTTAGAGTTGATATTTCTTTTGTTTGAGCGATAAATGTCTAGGATTAATTTCTCAACCATTTGAATATGAAAAAACAGTGAAATCCTGAGTCCCAGTCAATTCTTCATCTTGTGACACATTTTGTATATATTTTAGTTTAGTTTATTAATTCTTAAAATCAATCTCATCAAGTCCGAGTGAACGAAAACCTTACTACCATTTTCTACAACATTATTGATTCACATCATGATCCATCCCGCCAAAGCTCGTGATCATGGACAGCTTTCTTGCTTACGCATCCAGCCAATCCTTTTACTTTCATGGATTCCCATACAATTCCAGCTAACCTACTTCGTTACCGCGACAATATAGTCTCTTCTGATTACATTTGCTACCAAGAACTATTTCCGCTCATTTGTTGATACCAGCTAGAGCTTCACCACAATAACAATCACTATAAAGGTAACCCATACTCCTCCATGTTCTAAGTTCCACGTGGAGGAAGTAACAAAATCACCGGTACGAACGCATGATGGTGATGTCTTTATCATGGCCAACCCACTGACCATATAAGATGGAAACATGTAAACCATACTTGGGGACTGAGGGTATACACAGAATCCCTTCACTATCAAAGCTCAAAAGACACAGTCAACCAAAAGGCCATAACCACAACAAGGCCACCTACTCTTCAAGGGTGCATCAAGAATATCATCACCTCCATGTCTAGAAGACGCCATCAACACTCTACGAGACCGCGGAGGATTCCAAGGCTAATCAGAGGAAAACAACTTCAAAAACTAAATAAAAATGTGACTGGGGACTGCTCATCGCAGTCCATCCCGATGACCATCAAAGACTCAAGAGAAAATTCCAGAGACGCGGCTGAAACATTTTCTTGAAAAAATAGAGGAAGCCACTATAAACAACATAAATCACTCATTCATGCCTCTTCGCTATACCGAATATTTTGTCAATATGCATCCCAGTGTCATATCCAGAAGAGTACAATAAACTTGTATCAAATCCTATGGACTTGGATTCAAGGCGATGCGGTGAAAGTAGGCTACACATGGGTACTACCATCATGAGAGACTTTCACTCCCCTCAACCAGAAGTATAACTGGGGACTGCTCACCTCATTCCATTCCATAGGATAGTCCAAGATCCAGGAGATGGTTCAAAGGATGTCGCTTGGAACAAAGTCCTTGAAGACTTTGATAGCAATACATCGGCAACGGAACGTCTCCCAACTCATCTATTTTATCCAGTGGCATCGGAAGATTTCGACCATGCAAGCATTCACAACACATCATCGTCACGATCAGAAAGTCCAGGCACTGAACAGCCTAAAGCCGAGGATTGACCGACAATGTAACCACAATATCCAATATTAGCCCTAACATGGTCGTTGCCGAGTACATATTTCATCCATCCGTCCCAAGAATACGACGGAGTTCGGCGAATTTTGGTATCCATTGGAGAGACATTACAGACGAAGGCGCAGATCCGGACGGACAACAGAAAACAGAAGAAGGTCCATATCTCTTTTCATGCAGACAGATTTTATAGAGCCTGAACAAAATAAAGACTCCTTCTTGCTCCATGAAACGGATGACTGGGCGCGGCTATGCTACCTCGGGACCGCAACATCCCTTCTGAATTCTTCCTAAATTTTACTGTAGATCTGTTTTTACCTCTCGAATGAGCTCAAGACCTAAATATTCCCACGAAAGAAAATAGGAAATTATTTTCCGTCTAGAATGGAGGGGAGAAACATCAAAATCCGAGTTCGTACGATAATTCTACAGCGACTCTAGTAAGGGGAGCTATTAGGGTTGGAACATGCTAAAATCTGAAGCAAAGTTGTTACCTTCCCGAAGCCAGTCGCCGGGGAACTGAAGCAAGTTTTTATCTTCCCAAAGCAGGTCATTGATAGACGCATTTATGTGTCTAATTTGTCCTCAATTTTCTGTATTGTTGGTACTCGATTTTGTACTTCTTGTGGTGTTTAATGTGTTTGTAGGTATTTTTTGCAAATAAACGTTTTTGGAAGAATCAGCTCGAAAAACTGCTAAAGGCACCCCCGGAGGACATTTTCTAAACGGACCCCAAATTTGACTAAGGGGCTCCCAAGGTTATGTGCAGCCCAAATTCGTTCTCAGCACCCACGGCTATATATAGCCCATTAATCCATCGCACCCATCTTTAACATTCAAATTCTGTTTTTGGCGGGAAATTATTGCAGCACACGACCAGATTTAGGGTTCGATTTTTGGACATCTTATGGAGAGATTCAATGGATGATATTCATAGGGATGACTTTATTGATCGTAACAGGTGTGGTGTGGTTGTTTGTTTCGGATAAATTTGACTAGATTCTCTCATGGAAGGAAACAAAGTCTCTCGGGTTTTTCCGATTTCTGAGTGTGTGGTCGAGAAGCTTTCGTGTGCGTGCTCCGTGTTATACTATTTCTGGATGGTTACTCAACGTGTTGGGAGTCTTATATCACGAGAAAACAGCATGAGGAGGTAAAATAGGGAAGAAAATATTCCCGAGAATATTTTTATCAATGCCGAGTAATGGAGAATTGTTTGAAGTTATTGCGTGATATTTTGATGCCCTGTCGAGTATATAGAGGGTTCTGGGATTTCCGAGAAGGGGACAAAGAGGATTGGGGAGAGTTTAGAACACTACAAGAGCGAGAGAATCAAGTTGCAGAGAATCGTTATTTTCTGCAGCTGTAAATAACATAAAACGCACAAAGGAAGTCGTAGTTGCTAAGTGACAACGACAGTCCATCTTTATCGTACTTTGTAACAGTTCAGTTTGTAAAAAAAATAACTGTATGAAACCCGGTTTTTATTATATTTTTCCCATTTTCATCATTTGTAAACCCTTTGAGCAATAATAATGATTTTTGAGCGTGTTTCCAACATGATGAGCGGCTAATTCTCTCACAACCAAGGAAATGAGGAAGCTATTTACGCATGAATAATTGGTAATTATTTAATTTCTCTAATTTCTCTAATTTATAATTCACTCAATCACTGCTTTTGCAGAGCTTTTAATTTTTTTAAAAAAATTCTTCATTAGTTGTGATTCAATTAGATAGGTTATGCTTTGTTTAGATAATCTATGCTTAGGGGATACAATTAGTTTTTGAGAATTTTCCTGATTATTTGTGAATTAAGAAACAAGGGATTTAAATGATAATTAGAGTTTTGGGTTATTTACCGTTATTCATTCATGTGTGATAGTGGAATCAATGTCTTGGTTATTCCTAATATCTTGAAATCAAATTTTGAGTTAAGTTTTGTTTGTTTTAAGTTTTATAAGTCTAAAATCTTTTGCTTTCACAAGTCTCAACGAACCTTTTTACTACAACGTTATTGAGATCACATCAATTTTTGGCGCCATCGACAAGGACTTGTCTTTAGTCTAGAGTTTTTATATTTTTTTTTTTCTTTTTTAGGTTTTTATTTTATTTTATTTGTTCTTCTTTACGTTTTTGGTTTTTTGTCTTTTCCTTACAGAATTTGGAATTTGGAGCGATAGAAAATTTTTCCAAAGCTTTTGGTGAATACTTAAAGACTAGGAGTAAAAGGCAAAGCTAAATGAGCGAAAGAAGAAATTTTTTCTTTTATTTGATAAAAAAGAGAGGAAAAAAAAACATTTTTAATTTTTTTGGACTTTGGACTTGGACATTTGGACATTCTTTTATTTTCAAACCCTACGGAAGGGTAGTTTAAATATTAAACTGTTTGCAGAGAAGGACGGTGATTATGATATCACCTCGGCCCCTCGGGTTCGTACATGACATAGGAGTCATGGCCCGAGTCGACTACAACGGTTCATCCCCCGTCTGGTACGGGAGGTAAGTTTGTCGAAACACTCGCGAATCCCCTGTCAGCGAGTTACTATTCCTTCGTTTGCATATATGTCAAGGACTTGAATACGGCTGCTTTAATTTCCTAGTAAAGGGCAAGGACTGTCCATAAAAGATAAGGGTTTGGATTTCATCACCGTTCTCTTCTTGCACGCCTTAGGAAAACGATACCTAATGCGAACCTAAGCTTTAAAATTTGGAATAGAACGAGACCTATAGGGTAACGAGCTTAGTAGGAAAGTCGTTCGAAAAATATTGGTTACTATTTTGAGCATACTTCGAAGTTCATGATGGTTTCTGTGAGCTGAATGCGTGACTGCGCCACCTTGTAATGCGGTGAGGCCTTGGGTATCAAAGCTCCAGCAGCTTCCCTCGCCTCTATTCAATTTACTTAAACTCGGATTGATTCTAGAGGTGTTTTCTCAGATTGTAACGAATTCCCTTTCGAAGAATTAGAAGCTCGTCTAGAAAACAATCTAAGTGAAGCCATCATGCTTTTTGTTTGCTAGAAATCAGTAGGTTTGTTGTGGTGCAGTCAGACTTGTTTGTGTTTGCATATAACTTCCCTTCCTTTTAGGATTTTTTTTTTTAATGATTTCAATATCATATTTATAGAAAACGATTAAATGTCGATAGAGTCGTACAAAACTTTGGTTGGTAACCTAGCAACAAGCTGAGCACCAACCCCCTTTTCAATAGCAACCCCTAATCTATAAAAAATAAATTTACCTACCTCACTACTGACGTCATTACTGACCAGACTTTTCTTTAATCTCTTAAAAAGGCACAAAGTATCCTCACCTAGTTCTCCCAATGTGGTAAAGGCTAGGACACCCAAACCATAACAATGCGAAACATATTGGTCTAAGTATTTGTTAAGTTTTCGCAATACAACATTGGAAATGGCTTGGCCGGGGACAAAAGCACGAACACCTTCACCTGTGAAAGGTGAGACTCCTGTAACATCCATACAAATATCCTGACCATTCTCCCAATTAAGAACAAGGATGTCAGCAGGACGCAGATCTCTATTATCATCAGACAAAAACCCCAGGGAGGCTTCTTTACGAGCGGGCACACCAGCTTTGTATCAAATTTCAGCGATTACATCACGTACCAGGTCATGCCGAAACTTGAGCCCCACATCCTTTGTTTTTCTAGTGTATGCCCGAGGTCATTAGAGAACGGGCTTGGAAAAGAAACACTTTAGGTTGTTTTATTAGTGAAAAACCTAGTAGTTCTTCTTGTGAAGGCGGGGAGCTCGAAGACTCTTCTTTTGAGAGCCCCATTTTTGGAAACTTCAGTTTTGAGAATATGTCTCTTCGTGAAGAAAGTACCCCTAGTACTTCAGCTGTGCCAACAATGACTACTTTGAAAGATTACATGTTCCCAACTAGGACCAACCGAGCTTCGTGCATTAAATTGCCAGCCAATACGGCTAATTTCGAGATAAAACCTAGTATTCTTCAGATGATCCCTATATTCTTAGGAAAAGATGATGAGAACCCTTATTTTCATATTAGGGACTTTGAGGATATTTGTAGGACAGTTAGAATAAAAGACCTTACTGATGAAGTCTTTAAACTTAAGATGTTTCCCTTTTCCTTGAGAGATAAAGCCAAGACCTGGCTTAACAACCTACCATCTGAATCCATTGAAACATGTCAGGAACTGATTGCTGGTCTCTATATGAAATTCTACCCTAAGCATAAAACTGCAGCTGTTAGGAAGAAAATTAGTGCTAGTGTGCAACAAGAGGGAGAGTGTCTTTATAGGTTTTTAGAGAGATTCAATGATCTCCTATCCCAGTGTCTTTACCATGGATTTGATAAGACGAAACTTATGGAGATTATTTATAATGGTTTAGACTATTCAACCAAATCCATGGTCGAGTCTAGGTGCGCTGGTGAGTTCACTAATAAAACTGTTGATGATGCATTTACCTTCTTAGCAACTATTGCTGAAAAATCCCAACAGTGGGAGTCTTGTGTTGAACCCCCTAAAAGACTCTTGGTTAATATAAGTAGCATCAATATGGTAGATACAAGCTTCGAGTCAGATGCTAAGTTTGCTGCTTTTTCTAGAAAGTTAGAATCTTTGGAAATGGGTCAGTCTAAAAATAGGTCCCTTGTTGAACCTAATAGAGCCTCTCAAGTCTCTAGTTGTGTAATAGAGCCTGATAACTCATTTTAGGAAGGTCATGTTAGTGAAGACCAATCCCATGCTGTCTATAACAATGCTAGGTTTGAGAACCGTCAGAATTTTGACCTATACTCAGATACCTACTATCCTGGTTGGAGAAACCATCCTAATTTTTCTTGGTCTAAGGGCCAGAATCAAGGTCAGTCTAGTAATTCTCAGCCTCCCCCGGGTTTTGGTTATGATAAAAACTCTTCAGGTCAACCTTAGTTTCAGAACACTTCTGAGAAAAAGATCTATACCTTAGAATAAACTCTTACTATGTTAGCAATGAACCATGATATGTTATCAGCTAACCACCTTAGCTTTCAACAAGAAACCAGATAGAATTTGAAGAATAATTCCCAGACTCTTGCTAAATTAGAACTTCAAGTTAGCCAGATAGATAAGTTTATTAGTGAGAGAGAAAAAGGAAGGATCCCTAGTCATACTGATCCCAATCCCAAAGGAGAGAAATCGTACAATCATGTGAATTCTATTACAACCCTTAGGAGTGGAAAGAAAGTTGACTATCAGGTCGCCATGCCTGAAAGTGAACATGATGTAGTTCACCTTTCTGAACCAGAAATTGAGGAGACTAATAGAGTCTCTAAAGAGACCAATGAGGGTCATATTGAGCCAGGCTTTATTCCCAGAGCCCCGTTCCCACAGCTGTTAGTTCCAACTAAGAGGGAGTCCAACTTTAATGATATATTGGAGTTCTTTAAGCAGGTTACTATCAACCTCCCATTGTTAGATGCAATTAAGCAGATTCCCGTTTATGCCAAGTTTCTTAAGGACTTGTGTACACGAAAGCGTAAGCTTAGTGTTCAAAAGAAAGCCTTCCTAACTAGTCACGTGAGTTCTATTATTCAGAATAACACTACTCCTAAGTACAAACACCCAGGGTCCCATACCATTGCTTGCACAATAGGTAAATACCGTGTTGAGAATTGCTTGACTTATGAGCCAGTGTGAACTTACTCCCATACCATGTGTACCTTAAGCTAGGACTTGGTGAGATGAAACCTACCCAGATGACTCTTCAGTTAGCTGATAGGTCCGTTAAAATTCCTCGTGATGTGATCGAGGATGTTCTCATAGAGGTCGACAAGTTTATTTATCCGGTGGATGTTTTTATCCTAGATACCCAACCTGTCCCTGACCCAGAGAACCAGATACCGGTAATTTTAGGTCGCCCTTGTTTAGCTACATCCAATGCGATCATTAACTGTCGAACTGGTATTATGAATCTGTCTTGGTAATATGACTATTGAGCTAAAAGCCTTTCATATTAGTAAGATACCCTCTAAACTAGATGACTCGATTATAGAAGAAGTGAACTTTATAGGAACATTAGTCGAGGATTCATTACCAAACGCTTTGATGGAAGATCCATTAGAGAAATACCTAGCTTACTTTAGGATTAAGTTTTATGATGATGATGTGATTAATGAGGTGAATGCTTTGTTAGATTCAACCCATTTGATAGACACTAGTAATGGATGGAAACTTAAGTTCGAACCTCTACCCGTTTCTGAGTCTACCTAGTTCCTTCGTTGGAAAAGCCTCCTAACTTGGACCTTAAATCATTACCATATACCTTGAAGTATGTGTTTTTAAGCCCGTCTGAAACTTAACCTGTGATTATAGCATCCTACTTGGATAGTGATCAGGAAAGTAGGCTAGTAACAGTCCTTCAGAATAACAAGGAAGCTTTAGGATGGACCATAGCAGACATTAAGGGTATAATTCCTACTGTTTGTATGCATCAGATTTATTTCGAGGAAGATACCAAACCTTCTAGGGATATGCAACATCGACTAAACCCTAATATGAAAGAAGTAGTTCGAACCGAGGTTTTTAAGTTGTTAGATGCGGGCATTATCTACCCCATTTCAGGCAGTAAGTGGGTCAGCCCCGTTCAGGTTGATCCTATGAAATCTAGTATTACTGTAGTCCAGAATGATAACAATGAGTTAATCCCAACTCGAATGACCACAGGTTGGCGTGTGTCTGTATTGAATATAGAAAATTGAACAAGGTCACTAGGAAGGACCACTTTCCCCTTCCCTTCATCGACCAAATGCTAGAAAGATTAGCTGGACGTAGACATTTTTGCTTTTTAGATGGATACTACGGTTATAATCAGGTTCCTATTACCCAGAAGACCAAGAGAAAACCACTTTTACATGTCCCTTTTTTACCTTTGCGTATAGACCCATTCCGTTCTGGCTACATAATGCCCCTGCGACCTTTGAGCGTTGTATGTTGAGCATATTTTCTGACATGGTAGAACGGTTCTTAAAGGTCTTTATGTATGATTTTTCAGTGTTTGGTTCGTCTTTCGATGAGTGCTTGCATCATTTGTCATTATTTTTGACTATGTGTAAGGAAAAGAATTTAGTGCTTAATTAGGAGAAATGTCATTTCATGGTTCGTTCAGGAATTGTTCTAGGGAATATCGTATCTTCGAAGGGTATAAAGGTAGATAGATCCAAAGTTGACCTTATTAAAACTTTACCGGTCCCGAAAACCGTAAGATATATTAGGTCATTCTTAGGGCATGATGGTTTTTATCGTCGATTCATTAAGGATTTTAGATTGATTTCTAGACCTCTTTGCAATTTGCTTGCAAAAGATGCTAAGTTTGTCTTTGATGATGCTTGTTTAGAGGCTTTTGAGAAGCTTAAGACTTTTCCCACTACCTCCCCCATAGTCCAGGCACCTAACTGGAACCTACCCATTGAGATCATGTGCGATGCTTCAGATTATGCTATTGGTGTTGTGCTAGGTCAGCGATAAAAAAATTACTTCATGTGATTTACTATGCTACCAAAACTCTGAATGACGCCCAATTAAACTATACCACTAAAAATAAGGAATTTTTGGCCATTGTGTTTGCCTTATACAAGTTTAGACTGTATCTCTTAGGTTCTAAGATCGTAATCTATACTGATCATGCTTCTTTGAAATACCTTTTCTCTAAGAAGGATACCAAACCTAGATTGATTAGATGGATCCTTTTATTATAAGAATTTTGTCCATACATTAGAGACAAAAAGGGTGCATAAAATGTAGTAGCAGACCACTTGTCTAGGCTAATCGTTAGTTCCCCTAATGATTCTCTTCCTATAAGGGACATCTTTCCTGATGAACAATTGTTCTCTGTTTTCCAATCACCTTGGTATGCGAATATAGTGAACTATCTTATTACTGGTCGAATTCCCCAACATTGGGGTAAACAAGATCGTTCTAGGTTTTTAGCCGAGGTCAATCACTTCTTTTGGGATGATACTTATTTGTTTAAGTATTGTCCAGACCAGATTATTAGGATATGTATACCTGAGAGTGACCAGTCCAGTATTATTTCCTTTTGTCATGATCATGCTTGTGGGGGTCACTTTAGTGCTAAGAAGACTGCCGTTAAGATATACCAGTGTGGATTATATTGGCCTTCATTTCCTAAAGACTCATATAGTTACTGTGTTACTTGTGAATGTTGCCAGAAATTAGGAACCATTTCCCGTAGGAATATGATTCCCTTGAACCCGATTTTAATTGTTGAGGTCTTTGATGTGTGGGGTATTTACTTTATGGGTCCATTTCCTAACTATTTTGGTAACCTATACATCCTTGTCTCCGTAGACTATGTCTCTAAGTGGATAGAGGCGGTTGCGTGTAAAACCAATGACCATAGGGTTGTGATTAAGTTCTTGAAAAATAATATACTTACACGTTTTGGTACACCGCGAGCTATAATTAGTGATGGAGGGTCGCACTTTTTTAACGGAACTTTTAATCTTTTAATGAAGAAATAGGGTATTACACATAAGGTAGCTATCCCGTAGCTATACCGTATCATCCACATACTATTGGTCAAGTAGATGTTTCTAATAGGGAGATAAAACGTATATTAGAGAAAACAGTTAATCCTAATCGAAAAGACTGGTCGTCTAGGCTTACTAATGACTTATGGTCTTACCGTACTGCGTTTAAGACCCTTATTGGAATGTCGCCTTATCGGCGTGTTTATGGCAAGGCATGTCATTTACCTATTGAGTTAGAACATAGAGCTTATTGGGCTGTTAAGCAGCTAAATTTTTCACTTGACAAGGCAGAAGCCCAGAGGAAACTCCATCTCAATGAGTTGGAAGAGATTCGTATAGATGCTTACAATAGTGATAAGAAGTATAAGAACAAAATGAAACTTGTGCATGATAAAAATATTTTACGGAAGTCATTTTCTCCAGGTCAAAAAGTTCTTCTGTATGATACCCGCTTGAATCTTTTCCCTGGGAAGTTACGTTCGCGGTGGACGGGTCCTTTTATTGTTCGCATTGTCTTTCCTCATGGAGCTGTTGAGATCGAGACACCGGATGGTAGTAGTTCTTCTAAGGTTAACGGTCAGATATTGAAACCCTTTTTAGAGCCCTTTCCTATAGGTGATGTTGAGGAGGTCCCACTGTAGGACCCTGTTTACCCTTGATTGACCATCGAGGCGATTGTATGTTGTATATTAGTTTTTGATTTCTCTCTTCACCCAGGTAATATCTTTCCGACTTATCTCTTTACTGATTCCTCATGTTACTTTACTTTTTGGTATTGCTCTTTCATTAGAAACATTGAGGACAATGTTTGATTTAAGTTTGGGGGTGGGGAAGAAACTTCTTGTTAGTTTTTAGTTGCAATAAATAAACTCCAGAGCCTAGAAATTTATGTTTATTAAGGATGGAACTAACCGATCTAAGTGGATGGAAGTATTTTGGTTGTAGGAGTTAAGGAACCAATCTGATTAGATGGAAAAATTTAAAGAGTCTATTCATAAAAGCACAAAGCTCAGGTGTTAAAAAAGAAAACATGGTAGTTTCTCCATATCCTCGTGATGGAAACATCGAAAGAATCTTGATCACTTCTTTTATTTTTTGTTTTTTCTAGGGTGAAATAGAGTGACTGAGATACCGAAAAAAAAAGAAGATACTAGACCACTAGACCAACCAGAATAAATACAATAAAGTCGACCACTGGTACCCTTGTATATGACAGCTGAGTTGACCTAGAGTTAGGATTATCAACCACTGGTCCCCTTGTATATGCCAGTGTTTTGATATTAGTCGAGACCAATATCTCAGTCCATTAGGATAGGTTCACCTTAGTCAACATCATTTACGTTTTTCTCTACATCCATATTCTTAATTAATCTATCCATGTGATTGGTTGACTCCGGTTTATGATGTCCAGAAACTATCTGAGTAGAGCTCTGTCACTTTATACGAATTCTAGTATGCTTGAGTGCAAACTCGTATACAAAAATTGGAATTTCGCATCATGGTACTTCCTCATGTAGTCATTAAGTATGCCAACCAAGGAGATTCTTTAGTGCCTTCCAAGGTTCTGCGTAGATAGCTAGGGTCTGGAGTAAAGGTTTTGTGGGTACACCTCTGGTAAACCCTACGGAGACACTCCGCCACTAGGGCCACCTAGCGGTTTAACGGCTTGCTGCACGTGCTAAGTGTAGACATTTTATTTTCTCGATTAGATTTGCTTAGGACTAGCAAACAATAAGTTTGGGGGTATTTGATAGACGCATTTATGTGTCTAATTTGTCCTCAATTTTTTGTATTATTGGTACTCGATTTTGTACTTATTGTGGTGTTTTGTGTTTGTAGGTATTTTTTGGAAATAAACATTTTTGGACGAATCAGCTAGAAAAACTGCTAAAGGCACCCCCGGAGGATATTTGCTAAATGGACCCCAGATTTGGCTAAGGGGCTCCCAAGGTTATTTGTATCCCAAATTCGTTTTCAGCACCCATGGCTATATATAGCCCATTTATCCATCGCACCCATCTTCAACATTCAAATTCTGTTTTTGGCGGGAAATTATTGCAGCACACTACCAGATTTAGGGTTCTATTTTTGGACTTCTTATGGAGAGATTCAATGGCTGATATTCATAGGGATGACTTTATTGATCGTAACAGGCATGGTGTGGTTGGTTGTTTCGGATAAATTTGATTAGATTCTCGCATGGAAGGAAACAGATTCTCTCGGGTTTTTCCGAGTTCTGAGTGTGTGGTCGAGAAGTTTTCGTTGCGTGCTCCGTGTTATACTATTTCTGGATGCTTACTCAACGTCTTGGGAGTTTTATGTCATGAGAAAACAGCATGAGGAGGTAAAATAGGGAAGAAAATATTCTCGAGAATATTTTTATCAATGCCGAGTAATGGATAATTGTTTGAAGTTATTGCATGATATTTTGATGCCTTGTCGAGTATATAAAGGGTTCTGGGATTTCAGAGAAGGGGACAGAGAGGATTGGGGAGAGTTTAGAACACTACAAGAGCAAGAGAATCCATTTGCAGAGAATTGCTATTTTCTGCTGCTATGAAGAACATAAGACGCTCAAAGGCAGTCGTAGTTTCTACAGTGACAATGACAGTCCATCTTTATCGTACTTTGTAACAGTTCAGTTTGTAAAAAAAAAAAAAACTGTATGAAACCTGGTTTTTATTATATTTATCCCATTTTCATCATTTGTAAACCCTTTGAGCAATAATAATGATTTTTGAGCGTGTTTCCAACATGATGAGCGGCTAATTCTCTCACAACCAAGGAAACGATGAAGTTATTTACGCATGAATAATTGGTAGTTATTTATTTTCTCAAATTTATATAATTTATAATTCACTCAATCACTGCTTTTGCAGATTTTTTAATTGTTTGCAAAATTTTCTTCATTAGTTGTGATTCAATTAGATAGTTCATACTTTGTTTAGATAATCTATACTTAGGGGATACAATTAATTTTTGAGAATTTGCATGATTATTTGTGAATTAAGAAACAAGGGATTTAAAAGATAATTAGAGTTTTGGGTTATTTACCGTTATTCATTCATGTGTGACAGTGGAATCAGTGTCTTGGTTATTCCTAATATCTTGAAATCAAATTTTGAGTTAAGTTTTGTATGTTTTTAAGTTTTATAAGTCTAAAATATTTTGCTTTCACAAGTCTCAACGAACCTTTTTACTACAACGTTATTGAGATCACATCAGTCATCATCTTCCCACTCACCTAAGGCAAGTTGTCATCATCCCATGGAAAGGAATCCAATCGTCATCCTACCAAGGAACCCAAGTTAGCTCCACTCCAAGCCGAGCAACGCAAGAAGCTCCATTTCAAGACGACCAATGCTGACGGCTCCCACTCCAAGGCAATCAAGTGCTGACGGTTCCCATTCCAAGCCAATCAAACGCTCATGGATCCCACTCCAAGCTAATCAAGTGCTAACGACTCTAGGTCCAAGGCGACCAACGCTTACGGCTAATCCCAAGCCGATCTAATGCCAGCGACTTCCCATCTCGCAAAGTCTATGCTAGGAGCTCCGCTCCGCCTTCCAAAGCCTAGCCCAAAAGGCGCACAACCATTCCAGATCAAGGCCGACAGCTCGCATCTCAAGCCGCCTTTACCACTTCGCAACCTAACCTGCAGTTCCACGAGAAGAATCTACGCAAAGCTTCCAAACACAAGGATCACAGATTCTCCCTGCTTCCCGAAAAAGGTTAGACGGATCTTCGTGACCATCTTGCATGATTTACGTTTCGATTCTGTCCTTGTCTGTCACCAGCTTATGAATACCTCGCAACAACGCTCTTGTTCCGAGCTAACCAGTGTACTTAATGTTGATGGTGGTTTTTAACTTTGGGGTAAAATCGTAAAACCCTAGTCATACAGTGACGTCACAGAACTTAAACGGATTCATTGAACCATTTAATATGTCTGCGAGAAAATTACCAGGTTACCTTTTTTTAATACTAATTAGGGTTTCGATAAGCCAAACCCTAATTCCCACACCATTATGCCAATTCCAAACCATGCCAGCCACATCCACCGCGCCAAGGCATGCCAACCATGCAAGCCGTACCACTGTGCCAATGGCAAACCATTCCAGCCACACCTACCGCGCCAAGGCATGCCAACCATGCTAGCCGCACCACTGTGCCAATGGAAAACCATGCCAGCCGTACCTACCGCGTCAAGGCATGCCAACCATGCTAGCCGCACCACTGTGCCAATGGCAAACCATGCCAGGCAGATCCACCATGGCAAGCCAAACTGCACCTTGCCTTGGCCCAATACATGCTAGCCGTATCATGCACCCATGGCATGCCAAAACCATGGCCCCACCAAGCCAAGCAAAACTTCACCTTACCATGGCCCCATGCCAACCTAGCCGCACCACCATATTGTACTTCCCTATGCGTCTACCAAAACGAAGGCGTGCGAAAATCAACGGTCGCCCTTCAATCCTAGGAGAAAATCCTATCCGTCCAAGTTTACTAGACAACATATGGTAACCTTTGTCCCAAAACCCTATCTTGGTCACGCAAAACCCACGCCAAGCCAAACCACACCCTGCCTTGGTCCTAGCCAAGCTAGCCGCACCATGTGCCAACGACATGCCAAACCCTTGGCCCCACCTTGCCTTGGACCTAGCCAAGCTAGCCACACCATGCGCCCATGGAAAACCCTTGGCCCCGCCATGCCAAGACAAACCGCACCCTGCCTTGTTCCTAGACAAGCTAGCCGCACCATGCTCCCATGGAAAACCCTTGGCCCCACCATGCCAAGCCAACCGCACCCTTCCTTGGTCCTAGCCAAGCTAGCTGAACCATGCGCCCATGGAAAGCCCTTGGCCCAACCATGCCAAGCCAAACACACCTTTCCTTGGCCCTAGACATGCTATACGCACCCATGCCAAGCCAAACCGTCCATGCCAAACCGTTGGCCCCACCATACCAAGCCAAACGCACCCTGCCTTGGCCCTAGCCATGCTAGCCAAGCCATGCCAATGGCATGCTAACCTAGACACGCTACCACGCTGGCCTTCCCTACATGGATACCCAAGCGAATGAGTGCAAAAATCAACGGTTTCCTTTTAATCTTAGTAGAAAATCCTAGCCATCCAAGGTTACCAGACAACGCATGGTAACCTTTGGCCCGAAATCCTAAGTTTGGCCATGCCAAACCATGCCACGCCAACGGCATGCCAACCTAGCTACGCCATCATGCTGGCCTTCCCTA
The DNA here is from genome assembly GCA_023529315.1 of Papaver bracteatum. NCBI lineage: Eukaryota > Viridiplantae > Streptophyta > Magnoliopsida > Ranunculales > Papaveraceae > Papaver > Papaver bracteatum. The sequence goes on along the minus strand of JAJJWX010004901.1, from coordinate 155,483 downwards.
CACGGCTACCCAAGCGAAGGCGTGCAACAATCAACGGTTTCCCTTCAATCCCAAGAGCAAATCTTAGCCATCCAAGGTTACCAGACAACGCATGGTAACCTTTGGCCCGAAACCCTAAGTTTGGCCATGCCAACGGCATGCCAACCTAGCCGCACCACTATGCTGTCCTTCACTACACGGATACCCAAGCGACGGAGTGCAACAATCAACGGTTGAGATTCAATCCCAGGAGAAAATCCTAGCCATCCAAGGTTACCAGACAACACATGGTAACCTTTAGCCCGAAATCATAAGTTTGGCCATGCCATGCCAACGACATGCCAACCTATCCACGCCACCATGCTGGCCTTCCCTATACGGCTACCAAAATAAATGCGTGCGACAATCAACGGCCGCCCTTCAGTATCAGTAGCAAATCCTAACCGCTGAAGGTCACCAAGCTAGCAAGTCTCCCAAGCTCGAATTTCCAGGCAACAACAATATGCTACATGTTTTCCACAAAGCATTCGAGGCATCAACACATATCACAAACTGGGGGATCCTCTTTCAGTATTGGTTTGGCGGTTTACAGCATGCGGCGTACACTACGCCCGTCATAAGGAAGTGTCATAAGGGTGAGACGGTTAGTAAATACAGGGAGTTAATGGTAAAATTTACCAACTCCTCCCATTTACTTACCTATTTTTCCATTCCTTAATGAGACCAGAGTACGTTTCACTTCGACTTGTATAAATAGGTCTTACCTATTTCTACCGAACAATAAGTTCATTCATGAATATATAACACTCAGAAAATACTTGCTAGCTTACCATTTGTTAGCCTTCCCACTTTTCTGATACAAGTCATAGTAACACAACTATTCTGGTCTCATCACTTTCCTCGCTTCCCTCCCCAAAACCAACCCATTCTCATTCACTTTGTGACCGAGGCAAGTCTGGAACGGCAATTTCTTGGTTTAGGCTGGACTTGTACAGATTGATCTCTCGGATCTAAAAGTACTCCCTTGCAGTACATTGTTTAGGGTTTAAATTTGTTTCTCACCCACACACCCGAAATTACCGAAACCAGCACAAACCATTTTCACCCTCAAACACCCGCATACGGTGCTCACAGTTCTACGGATGTCTTCTCCCAAGATACAACGATCATGCCTCGTAGTAAGTAGTACTACAATACTACTCGGCCTGCTAATGCTGAAAATTATTGCACTCTTAAATGACTATGACTCTTTATTTGAAAAAAAAAAGTTTATACTTCTCAAAAACTTGTAAAAACTCATACAAAACTAAAACTAGAGATGAGTATTTATAGAATCAATAGTGACTCTACAAGGTGTATTTTCACCAATAGGAGACTCACCATGGCCAATTGTGACTCTCCATAACACATATTCATGACTAGGTGTCTTATGGTGAAAGGGCATAACCCAAACACATCTCTAAGAGTGAAATATTTAAAATCAATTTTCACTCACATAAAATAATTTTAATAAAAAAATCCAACGATCCCCCACATGAGTGAAAATATTGACTCAACAAAACTTACAACTTTTACTAGCAAAAGAAAAATATATAATGCATCAGTAAATGGTAGCTTTTGGATTTGAACCAAACCTCATGAAAATCTACTAGAATTACTAGCCAATCAGTGGACGCGATGTCGTTGAAATGTCAGTCGTTGATGTAAATTGATACAATAAATCTCACACATTTTATTTCCATATAATCGTCAAATTCTCAGTTGTGTTCATTCCGGCCCTTAATGCTCTTGGTACTCTATGAGTGCTCTAGATTAACCTAGCCCTATAGTTATCATAGAAACGGCCCCACTTCTCACTTATATAGGTTAGTTAGGTGGGTATTTTCTTAATGTAACAGTTTTTTATGACTCAAAATTGTTTCAATGTTAATAATGAACTAAATGCAATTTGTTTAAGTGTTGGCTCGATAAGTTGACTAATTTATCTAATTTTCTTTTCTAGAGAATTCGACATGGTATGTTGGTGACTACACTATCATCAAGCTATCATTCACGTTAATACTAAACTATCGATGGAAAGAACTTGTCAACGGAAACGTATGCTCGCGGAGAATGGCATACAATTAGTGATAAAACAGAACATACCTTTAATGGGTACAAATCAAGACTGGAGTAGAAAAAAAAGAAAAATTTGAGGTGGAAGAATAGAAAGTGATTCTATATGATCAGCAAATCTTATGCATAGCATGAGGACGATGTTAGATTCAGAGATATTTGGTCACGTTCTTTCTAGTAATTTTAAGGACGATCTTTTGAGGATTTGATGATGCTAATGAAATTTTATCAATATTTATTTCTTATGAATTTAATTCATAATCGATGTTACTGATATCTCTCTATTAGGAATTATTTTTCTAGCCGAAAGAAACCATCAGTAAGATTGCATATGCGAAAAACCCGACCCAGCACATCACGACAGCATGTTTAGCATGTTTATTTTTCGTTATAGGACAGCAAAACACATCATCTAACACGGCACGTCTTAATCTCCGGCACAGCACAACACAACACACAACATGTTAAGCCCGTGACTTTGTGTGTCAGACTGTGCTGGCCGACACGATTTGCACCTCTAAACAGCATAGCGATATAAAACACCATTGCTTGCTTACAACCTCGCACATGGACCGCTTATATACATAAATTAATAGAATGTTTATTCCGTATTATAGTGTAGATTAAGATTTGTATGTATTATATGGAGTTTCAATGTCAGGCTATTTTCAATTTTGCATGAGAACAAATGAATGTTACGTGAGACCCTGAAACGATAAACTTTTCATGTCTTTTCACCCATAAACGATATCACCCATTCTGCTAGAAAATAGTCTACCATAAGTATATTTTACGGGACCTGTTGCCACTAAAAGTCATCAACATCCGTCTTTACACTAAATATTATATGCTCAATCTCGTACCTTAGCAATTCAAGACAGTGGTGATGGAGAAAATTGAAAAGTTGATTAATTTCAATCCAGAGAGATGAATAAATCTGGTGATCCACCCATCACCATCAGAATCCAAATATTAGTCATAATTTTAAATTCTTCTTTGATATTTCCTTCATATGACGTCCGAATTGGATGATTTTTGGCTCATTGCAATCATATTTTAATATCATACGACATGAAGGTAAAAAATCATAAGATTGAAACAATTTATTTTTGTGGTTCTGAGCGGCGACATCGAACACGGCCATCGACCGCCATCAAGTGAAAACTACATATCATATTTTATGTTCGTGAACTTACATCGATTTTCTATCTACAACATGTCCGTGTACAAAGTTTGTGAGTGCTGGTTCGATTCATAAACATCAACATGCTCATGTTCGGTGATTTATCTACAGTCCAGTTGATCGAACTGTTGTAGTCTAATTCCTCAGCAACTGTTACAATCTAGTTGATCGTAACTGATGCAGTCCAGTTTTCCTCACAACTGCTACAGTCCAGTTGATCGAATTGTTGTAGTCCAGTTCCCCAGCAACTGCTACAGTCCATTTCATCGTAACTGATGCAGTACAGTTTTCCTTACGAATGCTACAGTCTAGTTGATTTAATCAAGTAGTCTAGTTTCTCAAAGAATCGTTGCATCCGTTAATCGCAATTGTCGCAGTCTAGTTTTACTGATAATTTTTACAGTCTATCTGATCGCAGCTATTGTAGTCTAGTTCCACGGCAACCGTCCACAGTCCAGTTGAATGCAACTGGTGCATTCCTGTTTTCGTTCAACCAGTTCTTGCCAGTCCCACAGAAAATTCCAGTTGACACGAACCAAAAGTCATCATCACTAAGACGAGTCGCCAAGATAATTGCACAAAGTTTTTAGAGACATCTTCTTCAGCATGACGTCTTCATGAAGCTACCCCCCATTCACCAGAATAGTATCCGCGTGATGCTACCTCCCACTCACATCATAACGTCGTATCTCACACAATAACACTTTTAATATGGTGTATATATAATTTAAATATTTTCGCATCTTTTTATCTAATCATGCATAATTTTGTTCAGTGAGACATCTACAATGTGGCGAGCATTTTCACATGCCAAGCATGTGGAGATGTACACATTTCAATTCTGCGCGTATCTGGGATAGTGGGATTGGCCCCCTGAGCGGATTCCAAATAGCATACACCTTCAACTTCATTCCATGCGCGAGCAAGATGCAACAAGGCGATGCACCCTTGTACAATCATTGAGCAGCATGACAATCACTATCTTCTGGGGACGAGTTTCATATCACTTCAATGTAGATGACCATCACCTAGGGGAGAGATATGTAACACCCCATGGCCTAAAGTAACTCTTTTGAGGTGATATGCGTATCACTCCACACGCTTGGGGGTGAGTTACGTAGCACCTAATGCGATGTGAAATTCAGCTGCTGGAAATCGAAACAAAAGGTAACCTGAACTTCTTAATCCTCCAGTGAGTTACATGATTAAGAGGGGTCGAGCATACATCCTAATATTTTTATGAAATTATCGCAAATCGAAACGTTAATAACTGTTATAGTCCAGATGATCGACATGTTGTAGTCCATTTCATAAGAAACTGCCGCACTTAGTTGGATGTAACTGATGCAGTCCAGTTTTGCTTGTAATCGCTTTTCGATTGGATGCAACGATGCGATCCGATTTTTCAGAATCGCTGCACTCGATTGGAAGCAATCGACAGTCCATTTTGCTCGCAACTCTTATAGTTCAGTTGACCGAACTGCTATAGTCCAGTACCACAACAACTGCTGCAATTTAATTGATCATATCTCCTGCAGTCCAGCTGATCGCAACTTCTCCAGTGCAACTTTGCTCATTAATGTTGCAGTCTGGTTGATCGAAGATGTTTTACTTCATCTTTGCTCATTGCTTTTCCGCAATACAGCAAATCGAAGATGCTGCAGTTCAGCTTAGTTCACAGCTATTGTAGTCCAGCTGATAGCAGTTGTTGCAGTGAAGCTTAGCTTGTATCTCCTACAATCTATCTGATTGCAGCTGCTGCAGTCCAACTTTGCTAGAAGTTTTTGCAATCCAGTTTTTCTCATTACTGTTGCAGAACAGTTTATATGGTTCTCGCAGTCTAGTTTACATTAGTCATTGCATTCCAGTCCCATAGTAACTATTATGGTCTAGTTTTACATCATTGTTGTTATCCTGATTCATATAACTATTAACGACATATGAAGATTGATGTCGAAACCAATAGTAAATCCAAGATTACTAGGATGTCCAGTGGCACACAAAGTCTTTTACCATCCCAATGATTGAAGGGTCTCACCAATGGATGTCTTCTTTTCGTTCATAATTGCTTCATCTCAGCTTGTACTTGACAGCAATTTAGTACCAATAGCTACTACTACCCAGTTTGGTCGGGAATTACTAATAGTCTGTAAATTCAAGTTTCGCTTACAACAATAGTCAACATGGATCCTAGCATAATTCCTACAAAGATAGCTCATCTTTTCCAACAACTGTTACCAGTCTAGTTCTACGCAGACAATGCAGTTCAGTTTCGCATCAACCATTGTAGCCCAGTTTTGCATCATTAGCTGCAGTTCACTTTCAATAGTGAAATAGTTTCGCATTGATCACTGCAATCATGTCCACCAGTAATTGTTCGGGTCATCTGTCTCCCGCATTCATTGCCCTCTAGTTTCATGCAGCTACGCCGCTCCAGAACCGCGCTTCAATTCCAGACCAATTTGGTCTTCAGTTCAGTTTTTGTCTACAACAATATATAGTTCCTGCTAACTTGCTTCTCGTCGATCTTCCAATCACCATAACCTCACTTGGGGGCGTCATGGTTATGATTTCTATAAACAATGACGAAAAGTTGATGCTCGCTTCAACAACAACAATTCACACTTGGGGAAAAATTTGATCATTGGTCGTCAATGCTAAAGAGAGTACAAACTTCTTAACCCTGCAACAAGTTGACGGTTAAGAGGGGGCGATGTTTATACCATGATAAAAGTTTCCATATAGGGGACGACCATACATCCATCCAACACATCCCACCAGCCTTCCAGCCAGTCAAAGTCAACGACCGGTCAATAGTCAAAGTCAAGCTTCAGTTAGTGGCCAAAGTCAACCATTGGTCAACTGTCGAAGCCAAGTTGCTATTCTCTCTTCTAGCCAGTTTCCAGTCATGTTGCCAACCAATTTCCATCCATGTTACCAGCGGTGCTGCTAACCAGTTTCCAGCTAAGTACTCTGTCGCGTTGCCAGCCAACCTTCATCCATGCTGTCAGTTGTACTGCCAGCCAGCCTCTATCTAGTCTCCAGCCATGTCTCCAGTCAAGACTGTCTACCAGTCAAAGATCGATATTCGCAGTCAACGGCGAAAGTTAACCCTGTCAGTCAAAGTCAATGTTATTGGTCAAGCAAGCCCATGTCGATTTGGCATGTTTCCACCGATCCAGTGCATAAACCCTTGAAGAAGATTCTGGAAGTTTCTAGATGACTTGGTGACCAAGCTGCAGAGAAAGTTATGGAACATCCAGATGTCTTCCTATCCAAGTTACTTGCAGAGGAAGTTTATCTTAAAATTAGGGTTTAACCCATGTATTCAATTGTATAAATAGAGGGGAATCTCAACCCTAAAGGGATACGCCCGGATATTGGAAAAATACACCAACAAACCCTAAAAGGAATCATAAATCATTGTAACCCATACATCAATAAAATATATCTCCATACGGGGATTCTTCCGTGGATGTAGGCAGACCTTGCCGAACCACGTTAAATTCGTGTTTATCATCTTTATGTTTATTTTGTGTAACACCCTAGATCTGATCATCATCACCAAAATCATCGTGTTTAGTGCCTAGAAATATTTCTGGGTACAAACATATCTCATTTTCTGAAACGTAGGTAGTATATATATATGCCTAAAAATATCATTGCAACAAAAAATAAAATAAATGCATAACGAATTATGGAGCCACCACAAAGGATGCATAATATTTTATAGTCATATTTTGGTTCATGCGTCCACTAATTTGGTTATGTAACCACAAAAATGATGTATATATCTCAAAAATTACATTCCAACAAAAAAAAATGTATAACACGTTATGCAATCAGTGGTGTTTCGTTTCTTCGATCTACTCATCGCGGCAGCACTGTTCTAGTTAGAATAATGTTCTTGAGGTTTAATTAATCTTTGTTTTGGTTTACGTAGAATATGGAATGGGTGGAGAAGTGTCTACACGAGACGATGTGTATAGTTATGGGATACTTTTATTAGAGATGTTTACATGAAAGAGGCTAACTTATGACATATTTAAGGATGATATAAACATTCACAAGTTTGCAAGATGAATTGAGTTGCCAGAGAAAGTTATTGAGCAGATAATCGATTCACATTTCTTACTTGATACAGAGGGAGGACACTATAATGGTAATACAAGAGATACAATAAGACATACTTTGGCTTCCATAATTTAGATTGGTGTCAAATGTTCTTAGGATGACCTTCAGATAGAAGCAGCATGAATGGGTTATTGTTGATGTACAAACGGTTAGCAATCGGTTTCATGGTGCTGGAATGTAATATGAGAAAAGAACTCCTTTCACAATCCATAAAGTCTCATAACAATTAATGTGTGTCCTAGCAACGATGCTATTGGAACAAAATCCAAACAAGCTTCCATAATGATGTTTTCAAGCAACTCAAGCTCATCATGCAATCATGCTAATAAGTTGTAAAACAAAATAGTCACAAATATTTCAATAGTCACAAATATTTCCATCATGCTAATGAGTTGATCGAACTCTGTGAATCACCTCACTGACTGACTTGGGTATGGGTGTACAGAAAAATGCAAGTTGGATTAGCTCATTGGTGGATCCGAGCAGCAATGGAACTAAGGCCTTCCCAAGCTCCAAAAGCCCAACAACCTATTCTAAATGGGCTCATATTTCTGCCTCAAGCCCGGTATGTAACTAGTCAAGCCAATCCGTAACTGATTTCCTAGTTCCGTCATTCCTTTAAACCTTGGGTCCTTGACTACTAAGCAAAGGACTTCCATAAATAAGTTTGAGTCGGTTTGAGAAACAGATCATAAGCAAAGAAAACTCAAGTATATATAAATACTATGCGCCCCTCTTGTCTGTGTTTCCATCTCACCCACATAATATATCCCTCTCCTCTGACCCTATGTCTATTACATTGATTGCTTGCTTACACGAAATCTGTTCCGAGAGTGAACAAGAGGTTTTAAATAATAGTATGTTAAAGTTCATTAACTTTAAGTTCATTATTCTTTAAAACCTCTTCTTCATTGCTTGGAACATCTTTTTGGTTTCGTATTAAAAATAGGCTTGGCCAAGTCTATCCCAACATGGCTGCCGCAGGTTTGCTAGTCGGTGACCAAAGTGGTGTTTCTCGTTGATCAGGTATGCTTAAACTAGTTTTTGTGCAATTAGCTATTATATTATTTTTCAATCGGAAGTTTGTTTTTGATCAGAATAAGAGGGAAAACAGACAGCAAGCTAAAGAAGGCATGTACGTTTACCGTATCGTTCACAAGGTTGAGCCTGAAATTTTGGTAAGGTTAAAAGCTCTTGAAATTTTACAATCTTCAAAGAGCCACTGAAATAGGTGCGAGTAATTGCATGTGGGCGGATGTACCCTGCATATTCTATTTTTGCACTGGTTGAAGCTTGAAAGAACACAATATACTTCAGGCTAGTATTTCATATCTTAATAGTATAATAATGCATTAATACTATTAAGCCTGTGTTCCAAAGATCTTACTACTCCGTCTTATTAATATGGAATCTTTGTATTCGCGTCTTATTAAGGTGATATCTTCACCGTCGGATTAAAGAATATCTAAATACCATTAAGTCGGTTTAAAGAACAAGAAACAAGATTCCATATGGGCTCTATATAAATAAATCCGACGCCACTCCACCCCTCTCTATCTGTCTATCTCTCCGTCACATCTCATCACCATCTCTTTCCTTCTTTCTTTTTTATATTCTTTCTCTCCGCTGCTATCATAATGGGTTGCATAACGAGTAGACACCAGTTTAAAATCTGCCCTGATAATAAAAACGAAGATCATGTTGATAGCAAGAAAGATTGCAATGGAGAACAGGTTTTGGTCTTAGAGAAGAAAGAAGGAGTTGCTGATACTAGAAGTGATAAAGCCGAATAAGGGGTTTGAAGACATTGTCCGAAGGTATGAAAGTAATAACAGGCCGGATGAAATCTCTGTTGGAAGTTGCGTCAATATTTTGAAAGAACTTCAATGCGATGCTTCAGAGAAGGAATTTCAGATTCTTGTGAATTACTTGGACAGGGATGCTGATGGATTCGTTGGAATTGAAGAGTTTATCGCTTTCTTAACAAAATTCTAATTAGGGTTTAATTTTTTTAGTTTTATTGTTTCAGTTCCTGATCTGCATATTCATCATTAAAAAAAAAAAAAAAAAAAGTAGAATTGAAAAAGATCAAACTCAGTCACTGACTCATGAGTGTGAAAATCTGCTCTGGGCAGTATAAAGAAAGACTTAACCTGGATCATGTGGTCATGGGTGGATTCCAGCTCCGATCCATCATGGTATAACTTGGGTTTTAGTTTTATTGTTTCAGTTCCTGATTAATGAACAATTCTGGGTTTTATTGTGTTTCTTTGTCAATTATAACCCTAAATTTAATATGATTTGAACATTGTTAATTACCGCTTGATTTACAGATGAAACAACTACTGCATTAATTCTTGTTGGGTATCTTTCTCGCTAATTCATCATTAAAAAAAAAAAAAAAAAAGTAGAATTGAAAAAGATCAAACTCAGTCACTGACTCATGAGTGTGAAAATCTGCTCTGGGCAGTATAAAGAAAGACTTAACCTGGATCATGTGGTCATGGGTGGATTCCAGCTCCGATCCATGTTTAACCTTAAGGTCCTTAACTGCTTCCCAAATTACTAAGAAAGATATATGTGGAGCTCATGGGTGGATCCGATCTGGAACATAACCTGGGCCTGCCCACGCTCCAAAATCCGCAAAAAGTTTCTCTTTTGGGCTTAAATATTCATTTGTTTAGCCTCAAGCCTGGTATAATACTAGTCAAGCCGATCCATAACTAACTTCCTAGTTGCGTCACCGGTCATCCGAGCCTTAAAGGTGCATGATTTAAAAAGAGTTCCTAAGAGCATCCCACAGGCATCAGACCAAACTAAAAATACTAAGAGAATTGGGAACATTATTTAAATGGATCGGGATCTTTTAACAAAGGGGTTTGACAAACCCTTTAACAAATCTCCTATATCGTTGGATAAAGATAATCTGAAGGTCCATATTTTTGACGACGGAGTGACTTAAATGCATTTTTTTTTTGTTCGGCTCAGTTAGCCGAGCCAAATCTGTCATTTTTTTCCCTTAAAAATAAAATTAGAAAAAAGACTTACCTATATTTCCTCCACCAAAAAGAAAATACACAATCTCAATTAGGTTTTTTTCTTCTCTTTTCTAGGTCTTTCTTATTCTGTACTTGCTCCACCTCCTTGTTGATTCTTAAGATCATATGCGATCAAAGAGACATATGGTCATCACTTTAACTTCCTTATAAAAAAGTAAATAATGGTTACTGCATAATTGTTATGTAATCCACATTTTATAAAAATGAAGGTATTTTCTTTCTACATTGTTTCTATAGAATGAGATATTGCGACACTATACAATGTGGGTGCACGACAAAGATGTAAATCCTTCTTAACGAATACAATAATATGTGGAAGGTGATGGCATTTTCAGATGAAAAAAATCACAAATTTGTGGAAGCACGAAAAACAATGCGTATGCGTTCCAATAAATGCATGTCAGAAGATGTAAAGGATAGAAAAATTTCATAGAGAGAACCTTGAAGTTGAAAAAGTTTCTGTAATCCTTGAGGGACAACATATTGGATTTAATAAAAGAGATTGTTGGAATCATCTACGCAATGTTAGGTACAAAAAATTAGAACTTGGTGATGCCTAATATGTCATTGATTATGTAGACAAGAAACAAAGTGAAAATCCTCTATTCTTTTATAGAGTTCAAGTTGACGAACATGGCAGGGCGGTAAATTTTTTTAGGTGGATGCACGATCACGTTCATCATACGAACAATTTGGCGAGGTAGTTTTTTTCGACACTACATATAGTACCAATAAATATGAAATTCCATTCGCACCATTTACTGGGGTAAATCATCATCATCAAACTATCTAATTTGGGTGTGCTCTTTTACAACATGAGACTGAAGTTATATTTTCATGGTTGTTTAGCATATGGCTTGAATCTATGGGGGAGAAACATCTATCATAACGGACCAAGATGCTGGTGCTATAAAGAAAAATTTCCCAAATGCGCGCCATCGTTTATGCCTTTGACACATTAAGAAAAAATTCCCTGAGAAATTATCACAAATTTATTTTAAGAATTCAAAGTTCAAGGGCGATATGAAAAAATGTATTCATCATACTTACAAGATACCAGAGTTTGAAGAAAGGTGGAAAAAGATGATTATAGAGTTTGATTTGGGCGTCAATGATTGGTTAACTGATTTATATGAGATTTAAGAATCTTGGATACATGTCTACCATGAAAATACATTTTATGCGGGTATGAAAACAACGGGTCGCAGTGAAGGGGTGTTGATGGTGGTTTTTAAACAAAGGGTAAAATTGTAAAACCCCAAATAACCTAATGTCACCGGTGACACATTTATTAGGACATTTAATGCATATAGTCAGTAATTAATGGGGGGTATTTTTTCAAATTAGGGTTACAACGAAAAAAACCCTAATCCCCTCCGTGCCAATGGCAAATCATGCCAGCCACACCTAGCCCAATCTATCCGCGCCATGACAAACACACTCTGCCTTGTCCCTAGCTATACTAGACACACCAAACGCGCCAAAGCATGCCATGCTAGCCGTACCTCCGTGCCAATGGAAAATCATGCCAGCCACACCTAGCCCAAGCTAGCCGCGCCATGCCAAACGCACTCTGCCTTGGCCCTACCTATGCTAGTCACACCAGACGCGCCGAAGCAGACCAACCATGCTAGACGCACCTCTGTGCCAATGGAAAATCATGCCAGCCACACCTAGCTCAAGCTAGCCGAGCCATGCCGAACACACTCTACCTTGGACCTAGCTACGCTGGTCACGCCATGCCAAAGTATCGCCCGCACCTAGGCTTGCAAACCGTGCAACCTAGGCCAAATTGGTCGAGCATTCCATTGGCACATGCCAACATGCTCGCTGGTAGCTTTCCTTACCAGGCCATGGCCCTAGTGGCCGAGCATGCTATTGGCACATGCCAACATGCTCGCTGATATCTTTCCTAACCAAACCGTGGCCCTAATGGCCGATCATGCCATTGGCACATGCCAACATGCTCGTTGGTAGCTTTCCTTACCAGGCCGTGGCCCTAATAGCCGAGCATGCCATTGGCACATCAAACATGCTCGCTGGTAGCTTTCCTTACCAAACCGTGTCCCTAATGGCAGAGCATGCCATTGGCACATGCCAACATGCTTGCTGGTTGCTTTCCTTAACAAACCGTGGCGCTTATGGCCGAGCATATCATTGGCACATGCCAACATGCTCGATGGTAGATTTTCTTACCAGGTCGTGGCCATAATGGCCGATCATGACATTGGCACATGCCAACATGCTCGGTGGTAGCTTTTCTTGCCAAACTGTGGCCCTAATGGACGAGCATGTCATTGGCACATGCCAACACGCTCGCTGGTAGCTTTTCTTACCAGGCCATGATCCAAGTTGGCCACGCATGCCATTGGCACATGCCAAAACCCACGCTGATAGCCTAACTTGCAAACCGTACAAACTACCACCAAGGCATTCCACACATGCCATTGGAACATGCCACACATTCCACTAGCAGCTCTGGCACTGCCACTTACACTCAATGTACAACCTACCACCAAGGCATTCCACACATGCCACACATGCCACTAGCAGCTCTGGCACTGCCACTTGCGCTCGAGGTGCAACCCGCAACAAAAGCATTCCGCACATTCCCTTGGCACATGCCACACGCGCCCCTAGCAGCGCCACTTGCACTCAAGGAGCAACCAACACTCGAGACATCAACAAAAACTGGGGGATGCTTTCTTGGGGTTTTGGTTTGGCGGTCACAGCGTGCAGCGTACACTACGCTCGCAATAAGAACGACGTGAAAAGGAATAAAAGCGGTCAATTAAATAAGGCAGTAATGGTGAAAAACGTTTTCACCATAAACACCTGCGGTTACCACCTCCTCTATTTAATCCGAGACTTTACTCTATTCCTTAATGAGGACAGGGTACGTTCGATCTCACTTGTATAAAAATATTTCTCACCTATTTCTACCAGACAACAAGTTTTGGTCAGGAAAAAGACAACACTATCAGATAGACACTTTGCAAGCTCTCTCAAAAGATTCCATCACTAGCAATCTTCATAAGCTTCTACTTTTCTGATACAAGTCGAGATACTACCTTTCCAGAACTCTCTGTTCTCAACACCCTTATTCGCTATCCTCCCCAAATAAGCCCTTATCCTCCACTTTGTGACCGAAGCAAGTCTGGAACGACCATTTCTTGGTTTAGGCCGTACTTGTACAGATTGATCTCTCGAACCTAAAAGTGCTAAACGCGCAGCACATTTGTTAAGGGTTTGAACCAGTTTCTCACTCACCTACCGAATTTACCGAAATCGGCAGAAACTATTTTTACCCATAAACAATTGGCGACCACGGAGGGAGGATTGATCTTTCGGCTACAATATAAAATTCCAGTTTCCATTTTCAAATTTTGCGCAAGCATGGTCGGCTATCATACCATCTCCACAAATATTGATCCCACTCGAAGTCATGATAACTCGTCAATTTCTGGAAGCAGTATGACCAAGGAAGAGATCCCAAAACTGGTCGACCTGATGCGAGATCAGGAGATCCATGCCATAAACATGGATCTAATGAAAGATGCGATTAACAGCATACTCGACTTCCTCATCATCCTAACATCGGAGCTAGGTGGTTCATGTTTCCCAGGAGATCAAGAGCAGGGGACTAACATCCCGACTCAAATCAATGGTTTCGTCACTGACTGGAAGCCATCGGACTAGGAGGCAACCATGCTGGTAGAAAAATTATGTGAATTGCTACACCTCTCCAAGGACCAGCGAATAAAAACATTCTCTGCCATCAACTGAATAGCACTGAACGCATCACTAGTTCCTGCACCCACGGGGACTCCAAGGATCCCCGGAAGATCCACCAACAATATTGTTTTCACCGATGATGACATGATGGTAGAATACGGTCACAATCGGGCCTTGTATGTTACGGCTCTGGTCAGAAACATAGAGTTTCGAAGAGCGCTCATTGACACGGGTGCATCTTCCAATGTCATCACTCTCAAGACACTTAAAGCTTCCAAGGTGCGACCTAACGAGATTGTACGGCAACCCACTATGATGACGTATTTCGAAGGCAACCAAACTAGCACGTATGGATACATCAACCTGGAGCTAGCAATGGGTCCAATTCAATCAAGCGTGAATTTTGAAGTGATTGAAAAAGAACCAGAATACCACATGATACTGGGAAGACCGTGGCTGCACAATCTCAGAATCGTTCCTTCAACATATAACCAGTGCCTGAAAACAGTACTGAAAGAAGAGGTTGTTCGCATCCCCGCGTCACTGTCCCATATGCACCAGTCTACTGCGTAGAAGCACATGGGCCAAAGGAGGGTTCAAAAGGCATGATGACCAAGATTCACAGTTTTCTGCTACCGAAATGGACATCGCTCAGAGATAGCGACAAACTGGAGATACTCCGCAGAGGAGACCGCCCTCCCACCGTCTCCTCAGAAGGAAGACCCGCCAGACTCCCGCCACCAGGCGTAACCCGTTCCCGCACCAAGCAAGAGTGCACCTTTACCGCGGGACAAAACAAAAAGGGAAAACTCACACATTATCACCTTTGTTAGCAATTAGCATGGGAGACCATGACCCGGTCTCTCCGCCCGAAGGAATGTTTTCACAATAACTAGGAGGAATTTCCAGACGCCCCTCAGAAGCTGCAAGACGGGACCGACTTAACCACCGACGAACTCGAAACTGTCAATATAGGGAAAGAGGAATTTCCGCGACATATTCTGATCAGTTCGACTCTACATTCTGCGGAACGCTCAAAGCTAGTCGACCTACTCAAAGAATACCGGGACGTTTTCGCATGGACTTACGAAGAAATGCCGGGCTTGGATGAAAAATTGGTCACCCACCATCTGCACGTGATACCCGGATCCAAACAGCCTCCAAGACAATTCAGACACGATGTAGAAGAACAAATCAAGGCGGAGGTCCATAAATTACTAACCGCTGGCTTTGTCTAACCTATTCACCATCCCACCTGGTTGGCCAATATCGTTCCCGTTAAAAAGAAGAATGATCAAATCAGATGTTGTGTCAATTTTTGAGACTTGAACAAGTGTTGTCCTAAAGACGATTTCCCGCTCCCTAACATTGACATGCTGGTAGACGCTACCAGTGGACATGGTATGTTCTCTTTCATGGATGGATATAGCGGCTACAACCAGATAAAGATGTACGAGCACGACGCGAGTAAGACTGCTTTCCGAACCCCTCTCGGAAACTTCTATTACACCGTAATGCCTTTCGGTCTGAAGAATGCTGGCGCTACTTACCAACGCGCCATGACTACCATCTTCCACGATATGATGCACAAGAAAGTCGAGGATTACGTAGATGATGTGGTGGTTAAATCGAAGACTCGAGTGGATCATCCGGAAACGCTACGACAAGTGTTCTAAAGATGTCGTGAATACAAGTTGAAGATGAACCCTTTGAAATGCGCCTTTGGCGTCTCTTAGGGAAAGTTTTTGGGATTTCAAGTGACGGCCGCAGGGTTAAAAGTTGACCCAGTCAAGACGCAAGCTATCCTCATGATGCCACCACCACGGACCGTGAAAGAGCTCCAGAGCTTCATGGGCAAGGTGAACTACATTCGTCGCTTCATACCGGGGCTAGCATAGCTCATTACTGCGTTTACCCCTCTCCTGAAAAAGGGAGCGAATTTCACATGGACTACGCCTCAGCAAAAGGCATACCAGAAGATCCAGCAAACGATGTCCTCCCCGACAGTCATGAGGCCTCATATGCAAGGAAAAACACTATGTATTTACACAGCTTTTAGCGATACTGCCATTGGAGCCCTCCTCGCTCAAGAAGACGACAAAGGAATTGAATATCCCATATACTACTTCAGTCGAATGTTGAGAGACGCTAAGGTCAGATACCCCAAAGCGGAAAAGGCATGTTTAACATTAATTTATTCCATCCAGAAGTTCAGGCACTACCTCCTCTCCAACAAGGTGGTGTTAATATCCAAATCAAACCCTGTAAAGTTTCTCCTCTTGAAACCCGCCCTGGTAGGGAGGCCAGCTAAATGGCTCCTGCAACTGTCAGAGTTCGACATAACGTGCGTCTCCCCGAGGGCCATAAAAGGATAGATTGTTGCAGACCTGTTAGCATCATTCCCAGGAGAAAACACCGCGGAATTACGAGAAGATCTCTCGGGAGACCTTCCATATATATCCTTAATCAAAGAAGAAGCATGGCTACTGTTCTTCGACGGCTCTTCCACCCCCAGCACTAATACCGTAGGAGCGGGTGTGGTATTAGTATCTCCTACTGGAGAAGTCTTCTCGCACTCTTTCAATCTAGACTTTCCATGCACCAATAACTCAGCTGAATACGAATCCTTTCTCATTGGAATATCACTAGATAAACGAGTCAGGGCCATGCGTTTGGAGATAAGAGTAGATTCCAAATTACTAGTCAACTAGGTAAACAAGATTTACGCATTGAAAGAACTGACGCTTGCACCATACCAAGCTGAAGCACAAAAACTACTAAATTATTTCGCCAAAGCAACCATCACACATGTCGTCCATGGCAGTAACAAACATGCTGACTGCCTAGATACACTAGCATCAAAGCTACAATTCGAAGGATCCGAGGAAACCCTGACAATAAAATGGCGAACCATAGCTTCAATATGGCTTTCACAACCTGAAAAAGCCGAAGAGAATGATTGGAGAACTCCTATCATTCAAGAACTCAACAACTCCCTTTTCCAAGGGAAAGTCGACCTCAAGACTTTGCGAAATTTCTTTATGCATCAAAATATTTTGTATCATCGAAATCCAGACAGCTTTCTATCAAGGTGTCTTGGAAAAGAGGAAGCACAATAACAACTTGAACATGTTCATACCGAAGTCTGTGGAATAACATCAGTAGTAACCCTCTACCGTCGTTTACAACGACTTGGATACTATTGGCCGGAGATGGAAGCTGTAACACCCCGTATTTTTATCATGGAGCATGCTGAAAGATGCCCCATGGCCTGAGATGCAGCTTCATCTAAACATTCTGTGGGTTGGTAAGAGGTCGCCAGAATGGCGCATTATGTTTGGCATTTGGCCAAGGGCCAATGTTGGGTGCCAGGTAAGGCACATCACGTATGCATATTGGCTAAGGCCAATAAGGTAATAGTTGGAAGCTACATTGGCCAAGAGCCAAATCTTGCATCAAATGATGCATTAGGCCAGTTGGGTAGATGGCCTTGAAAATGTACAACCAACATGGCTGGACATCGGGTTGGTAATGCACATCCATCACGGCAGAGCATGGGAGTGGCCTACGGGTCAAAGCTAGAGTACAGCCATCCTGGCTGAACATCGAGTTGGCATAGGAACTGGCATGTGATCCAGAACTGAATCTATAGCCATCTTGGCAGGTTATTCAGGAAAATACATGGCAATGGCCATTAATAGTAAAACGGGAAGTTGATGAATGATTTTTCCTACCCTAATTAGAGTTCTAAAAATGTCAAATAAACATATATAAGGAAGGGTAGTTGGTTGAAGGTGCATATGCGGACCATGTACCAAGTAAGCTTTATAGCTTAGCCGGATGGGTATAAATGATGCATAAGGATCAATTATAGTTGCGTAGCCTTACTAATGGTGTATATGATGCTAAGGTATCACTATGCCATTCCACGGACTCGATGATGCATCACTTGGATGTATTTGACGAAACCGCCTATACGGACTAGGCCATTACCATTATTGCTTGGCCACGGCCTAGCAAACGAGTTGGAATAAATTGCTTGTCCCTTAGAGTATGAACTACGGTCTGTGCTTGATTCCTTTAGAGTAGGGAAGGATACGTAGGCAGCCACAATGAGTTGCATCATTGCCGGTCCATCACGTTGGCCCCTCATATCATCTAATCTCGGTAGATCGACGCAAGAGATGATTGTGTCCAGACTTGATGAGGCTAAGTTGCATGCCATTAAGTGGATGCTCATACTTCCTATCAAGTTATAAAGAGAGTTGGTAAGCTAAGTAACGTAGGAAATGGCAAGGGCTTGGTTCGGCCTGTGCCTAAGTCCACGGCTTATTCCTTAATCCTGGTGAAGACATGGCAATACGACAGTTGCTCAGCTAGTTATGGAATTCAGTGACGAATTCCTACGCTGAGGCAAAGCCATAGATGCATACGAAGTGCCTTGGCATTGGCCTTATGGCCATAAACCCTTTGCAGAACAAGGGTAAGCTGGAAAGGTGTGGAATCTTAAATAACTGCGTCATGCTCCACGAGCATGCCTGCAAGGAAAGATGAGCGTGCATTTTCCTAGGGATGAGGCCCGGATCGTAGATTCACTATAGTGGCGCACCGGGGGAGTCGCATCCTGCGGGGCGACGCGCCGAAGGCGTAATTTTCCGGTCCGTCACAGTTGGTATCAGAGAAAGTTCCGAGAAAACACTAGGGACTTGTGTGGAGTGGACTTGTCCACGAGTATTTCCTTAATGGAAAACTTAAAGTTGGAGATTAGGCCAACTTCTGCGCGGGAAAGAGTTATAACTGCTTTGCCAGTTACTGTGCAAATCGAGTTGAGCTTGTCCATGTACTGTGAGTTTGCCAGGCCTTTGTGGCACCCCGCTTACAAGAATCTGAAAGACCGTCTGGGACGGTGGGTAGACAATGGGATTGATCATCCCCACACGTTGGCACTGGCCAAGGGTGTGCATTGTCAGGCCCGGCTAGCATCCCACTTGCGACTGGCAACCCGGTAAATCCGTCAGGGACGGTGGCTTGCATCTCACTGCATTGGCATTAGAGATTGGTCCTCACAGTGCTGCGTTGAGTTTTGCCTTGTCATTTCGATGAAATCTTTCAACTTTTGAACTATAGGGATTCCTGGGTGGTAGTATGGGATGCTATCTAGGATACCTAGTCGAGTTATCCTTTTGGCATTCGCCAATTGCGATTCTTGTTAACGTTGTGGGAACTTTTTGGATTCCTGGGCAGGTGGTATGGGACATGTGCTCAGAAGGTATAAATTGTTGTTCATGATAACTTGAAGAAACCCGTGATTTTGGAGCATCTGGAATGGGACTTTTGCTCAAGAAATCCAACCGAAGAGATTGTCCACAATTTTTTTTATTTGGAATTTCGAGGACGAAATTATTTTAAGGGGTGAAGAGTGTAACACCCCGTATTTTTAGCATGGCGCATGCTGAAAGATGCCCCATGGCCTGATATAAAGCTTTATCTAAAGCTTCCGTGGGTTGGTAAGAGGTAGACTGGCTTAAGGCCAATACCACGCCAAAATGGCGCATTATGTTTGGCATTTGGCCAAGGGCCAATATTGGGTGCCAGGTAAGGCACATCGCGTATGCATATTGGCTAAGGACAATAAGGCATTAGTTGGAAGCTACATTGGCCAAGAGACAAATCTTGCATCAAATGATGCATTAGGCCAGTTGGGTAGATGGCCTTGAAAATGTACAGCCAACATGGATGGACATCGGGTTGGTAATGCACAACCATCACGGCTGAGCATGGGAGTGTCCTACGTGTCAAAGCTAGAGTACAGCCATCCTGGATGAACATCGAGTTGGCATAGGAACTGGCATGTGAGCCAGAACTGAATGTATAGCCATCTTGGCCGGTTATTCAGGAAAATATATGGCAACGGCCATGAATAGTAAAACGGGCAGTTGATGAATGATTTTTCCTACCCTAATTAGAGTTCTAAAAATTTCAAATAAACATATATAGGGAAGGGTAGTTGGTTGAAGGTGAATATGCGGACCATGTATCAAGTAAGCTTCATAGCTTAGCCGGAAGGGTAAAAATGATGCATAAGGCTCATTTATAGTTGCGTAGCCTTACGAATGGTGCATATGATGCTAAGGCATCACTATGCCATTCCACGGACTCGATGATGCATCACTTGGATGTATTTGACGGAACAGCCTATACGGACTAGGACATTACCATTGCTTGGCCACGGCCTAGCAAACGAGTTGGAATAAGTTGCTTGTCCCTTAGAGGATAAACTACGGTCTGTGCTTGATTCCTTTAGAGTAGGGAAGGATACGTAGGCAGCCGCAATGAGTTGCATCATTGCCGGTCCAGCACGTTGGCCCCTCATATCATCTAAGCTCGGTAGCTCGACACAAGAGATGATTGTGTCCAGACTTGATGAGGCTAAGTTGCATGCCATTAAGTGGATGCTCATACTTCCTATCAAGTTATAAAAAGAGTTGGTAAGCGAAGTTACGTAGGAAATGGCAAGGGCTTGGTTCGGCCTGTGCCTAAGTCCACGGATTATGCCTTAAGCCTAGACAAGACATGGCAATACGACGGTTGCTCAGCTAGTTATGAAATTCAGTGACGAATTCCTACGCTGAGGCAAAGCCATATATGCATGCGAAGTGCGTTGGCATTGGCTTTATGGCCATAAACTCTTTGCAGAACAAGGGTAAGCTGGAAAGGTGTGGAAGCTTAAATAGCTGCGTCATGCTCCACGAGCATGCCTGCAAGGGCAGATGAGCGTGCATTTGCCTAGGTATGAGGCCCGGATCGTAGCTTCATCAGTGGCGCACCGGGGGAGTTGCGGCCTGCAGGGCGACGCGCCGAAGGAGTAATTTTCCGGTCCGTCACAGAAGCTCAATCCCGATTACTCCAGAAGACGTGTCCCAATTTCCAGGCGCTCCCATGTCAGACATAGGTCCTCAACATCAGTCGCGCTGGGGACTGGCGGGAGCCATACATCGGCTTCCTTCGCGACGGAATTCTTCCTACTAACAAAGAGGATGCGTCTAAGCTAAAACAAAAGTCCAAAAGATTCGTGTTCCATGATGGGGTTTTATATCGCAAGAGTTTCAGAGGAAGTCTACTGCGGTGTTTGGGAGGTACAAAAATCCCAGTTATGTTAAGAGAAATGCATGAAGGCGAACACCACGGGAAATAGAAGTTGTTCCGGCAGATACACGAGAGGTACTACTGGCCGACCATGGAAGACGACACAGCTACTTTCGTTCAGAAATGAAGAGAATGCCAGATCCACGGAAACCTCATCCACGCGCCTCCAACACCCTTGCACTCGATAAGTATCCCGTGGCCCTTTTATAGCTGGGGACTCGACATCATCGGGAAGATCAAACCGACATCCTCAAAACAGCATGAATACATAATAACCGCGACCGAGTACTTTACCAAGTGGGTTGAAGCTGTCCCGCTGAAAGGAACCACCGGAGCCACAATCGCGGCATTCATCAAGGAACACATCATATGCCATTTCGGCGTACCTAAACGCGTCATCACCGACAACGTCATGACTTTTTCTAAAAATCAAGTACATGAACTACTTGATAGGTACAGAATTAAACAAGTCTTATCTACTGTATATTATCCCTAGGGAAATGGGCAAGCCTAAAGTACCAACAAGACTCTGATTTGAATCCTCAGCCGGACAGTACACGACAATCCCAGGACCTGGTACGAGAAATTGCCGATGGATCTCTGGGCATACAGAACATCTCCTAGAATCTCCATCGGCGTGTCTCCCTACTCCCTCGTCTACGGTACATACGCGATCCTCCCAGCAGAAATCAAAATCCCGTCTGCCAGAATCGCCGCAGCGAGTGGACCTCATTGGAATGAAACCGAATCACTCAATACTAGATACTACGGACTCCAGAAGATACCGGGCATAGGAACATGCACGATCATACAGAATAAGGATTTACAGGGCATACAACAGCCATGTAAAATCCAGGGTTTTCAAGGAAGCGGATCTGGTGCTAAAAACCGCCAAGCACATCCAGCAAGATGCGTCGGCGCCGAAGTTTTCCCCCAAATGGGAAGGGCTGTACATAATCACTAAAGCGTATGACATTGGTTACTACAAGATTATCAAAGAGGATGGGGAAGCTAGAGGCAGTCGTCAACGGAAAATATCTTAAGGCATAATACGCCTAATCACTTCTCCGAAACATGCTACATCAAAAATGTGAACGTCCAGACACCCTCTCTGGTTTTACTTTCTTTCTTGCCAATTATCGAATTTCAATACAATCCAACAGATTAATGGAATTTATTTATTTCTTTATTTCTTCATAAAAAAAAGAGAGGATCCTTCAAATCTCGTGATACAAATCAGAAAAGCCCATCTAGTAAATTATAATCCATACAAAACATCATCTTCAATCGACCATGATATCTTTCAGTGCTACTCTTCAAGTCTCGAGTTAACTATTCAATCCTCCGAGACTCCAGAGCCAAAGCTTTCTCCTCTTCCAGAATGTATTTTGTGGCAGGAATCATACCAGCAAGAATACCAGCTCTGTCGACCTTCGCATTATTAAGGCGATGCCGTAACCAGCTAATATTAAACTCCAAGGATTCACAGGTGGACACCATGTTATCCCACCTTTGAATGGATGACTCTGCAACAACACGGATGGACATATTCTCCATCTCAGCAATCATTGGCAAAAGACAGTTCACCACGGAAACTAAGGCAGACGAACATCACTTCACTACTCTCCTGGTAGAGATATGGTCGTATGTATTCCATATCCTCGTATAAATGACCATGAATTCTTTCCGCACCAGGAAACCGCCAACATTCCGATAATTGGAGGAGAGACACCTCATACGATTCCCAAATGACAAACCTGCATAGGGGTATTCATGACAAGAGAGCCCTAAATCAGTGTTCTCCAAGTCTGTAGCAATTAACAAGGTTGGATTCGAAGGGAGGGGAACGACTAGGTCATCCTAGTCGATAACAGTAACGCATTCTCCCACGGGATATCTCTGCACAAAAAGGAAGTTTTCCATTCATCAGACAAGTGGTAAAGCGAACGTCAGTCCACCAAAGAAGAAGAAAACATACCGGTATGATTTTCTTAACCCGAATAACTTTTGTTGGGATGCTCCTACAAGATTCAGGACTCATGCCTTCACCTAGAGAATCTGGTTGGTTAGAAGATGATTAGTCTCTGTGCGACATGACAAAGAGAGAAACTCGACGAGAAGAACCATTTCTCAAACGAGGGAGATGATGCAGTTACGTTGGGTATGAATACGGAGCCTTAAAGGAAAGGAAGCAACGAGAGACATAACGCTTCCAGATTTTAGCATGGGTAATGCCCTGATTGAATCCGCGCGCGTGAATGAATGCAAAATAAGGAAACTTTGTTATCTGTAGAAACATATACTCCCTCCTTGTTTACACCGATATCGCCGGCTAGCACAATAAGCTTCCTCACCTTATACCGGTCCCACCAGCTAGCATGTTCAACTTCCCAACGCTTCCCAAGACGCGCCAGCTAGCACACTCAGCTTTCCCACCTCGCGCTAACTCCCAAAAACTCATGTTGGTCCCACCGATCACGCCGACCTGTCAATGCCGCCCAAGTCGCAATGCCGCTCATCTTATTGTCTCTCAATGACGCTGACTTCCCAATTATGCCAGCCTCCCGAGCTGTGCAAAAATGCCAGAGGCAAGGGTTCCAAATCCTATTTATAAAGGTCAGAAAAGCCTCCTCAATTCTATTTATGATTTGTTGTTAATAATTTGTCACCATCTCATGCTTACCTCGCAACAAAGCTCTTGTTCCGAGCTAAGCAGGGGACTTAATGTTGATGGTGGTTTTTAAACAAAGGGTAAAATTATAAAACCCCAAATAACCTAATGTCACCGGTGACACATTTATTAGGACATTTAATGCATATAGTCAGTAATTAATGGGTTTTCAAATTTGGGTTACAACGAACAAAACCCTAATCCCCTCCGTGCCAATAGCAAATCATGCCAGCCACACCTAGCCCAAGCTAGCCGCGCCATGCCAAACGCACTATGCCTTGGCCCTAGCAATGCTAGTCACACCAAACGCGCCAAAGCATACCATGCTAGCCGCACCTCCGTGCCAATGGAAAATAATGCAAGCCACACCTAGCCCAATCTAGTCGCGCCATGCCAAACGCACGATGCCTCGGCCCTAGCTATGCTAGTCACACCAGATGCGCCAAAGCAGGACAACCATGCTAGCCGCACCTCCGTGTCAATGGAAAATCATGCCAGCCACACCTAGCTCAAGCTATCCGCGCCATGCCGAACACACTCTACCTTGGCCCTAGCTACGCTGGTCACGCCATGCCAAAGTATCGCCCTCACCTAGGCTTGCAAACTGTGCAACCTAGGCCAAATTGGCTGAGCATGCAATTGGCACATGCCAACATGCTCGGTGGTAGCTTTCCTTACCAGGCCGTGGCCCTAATGGCCGAGCATGCCATTGGCACATGCCAACATGCTCGCTGGTAGCTTTCCTTACAAGGTCGTGGCCTTAATGGCCGAGCATGCCATTGGCACATGCCAACATCCTCGCTGGTAGATTTTCTTACCAGGCCGTGGCCCTAATGGCCGAGAATGCCATTGGCACATGCCAACATGCTCGCTGGTAGCTTTCCTTACAAGGTCGTGGCCTTAATGGCCGAGCATGCCATTGGCACATGCCAACAATCTTGCTGGTAGCTTTCTTTACCAAACTGTGGCCCTAATGGGCGAGCATGTCATTGGCACATGCCAACATCCTCGCTGGTAGCTTTTCTTACCAGGTCGTGGCCCTAATGGCCGAGCATGCCATTGGCACATGCCAACATGCTCGCTGGTAGATTTTCTTTCCAAGCCTTGGCCACTACAAGAAAGTGAGTCTCTTGCCACACTTCTTTGCCACACATCTATGAATGATGTGGCACTAGGTGGGATTTAGCCTCACTACAAGATGGGTGTGGCATTAAGTAATAATGTTTGCCACATCCATGAATCACTGAAGCAAAAGATCAGTTCTTGCCTCACGTAAGTAAGTGATGTCGCAATAAGTGAAGTTCTTGCCACATACATGTGGCTACAGGTTTAAATAATATAATTATTAAAATTTTGACTCTCATTTTGCCTCACATGTGAGAGGCTACAGATATTTATTAAAAATTAGAAAATAAATGAAAAGAAGTTATTTCTCGCATATTACGTGCCTCCAAAACCGCCTGTACATCTCTTCTTATCCTGGACCTGGAACCATAAACCTTTTTTTCCACAACCAGAAACTGTTTATGCCTGCACCTCCATTTCTCTAGGGTAAACCCAATAATTTTTTCTCTCCATCGAAGCCTTCGCCTCCCTCACTATCGAAACCTAGAAAACGAACTCCTATAATCTTCTTAAATATTTTCGTCGCTCTCAATACCCTAGTAAACGAATTCACAGCATCTTCAACAATTTTTTCACTCTCAAAACGGCCAAACTAACTCATAATTCTCTTAACTTAAAGCCTCTAGCATTTCTTCTTTGATTTTTCTCAGAGACTTGTACCCCTGATTTATCTATGGATGATTCAAGTTGGGTTTAAGAGAATTGTTAATGTTATTATGGATTTAGGGTTTTAGCGTTTATGTTTAGTTTTTCTTTCTGATTTTATTTTTGTAAAAATTAGGTATGAGATTTGAAATAGAGCTTTCCCTTTGATTATTTTCTTCAATCCCATAATTGAACAACAGTGAGGTTGAAGATTTGGATGAAACCTTGAACCAGAACAAGGGAAATAAGGTAACTATTGCAATGTTTTATGTTTTCATTATGATTTTTATATTTTACTATATTCTAGTGCATTAGATTTTTCGAAGATGTAATGTGTTCCTTCCTGTTTTGGTTGATTTGATTTTATTAAGGTTGTATAAACATCTATTATAAGAGTAGTAGATTGAATGTATGTCGATTCAAAAGGTATTGGGTACCTGAACATACTTTCCTACCTAGTACAGTATATATCAAGTTTTTGCTAAGTCATCGCAAAACTAAATTTTAACGATTATGTTTGTTTGTTTTGTTTGCCACATGATTCGTCACTGTAA
The DNA here is from genome assembly GCA_023529315.1 of Papaver bracteatum. Taxonomy (NCBI): domain Eukaryota; kingdom Viridiplantae; phylum Streptophyta; class Magnoliopsida; order Ranunculales; family Papaveraceae; genus Papaver; species Papaver bracteatum. The sequence continues at coordinate 129,137 of JAJJWX010004901.1, read as the reverse complement.
TTTAAGTAATGAATGACAACTTTTTGATTTATCTATTTAAGAACTTGTTCATTGTAGATGAACTCTATAAGAAGTGATACTTATGGAGCAGCCTTACAGATCCGCAAATTGATAGTAAGTATATCTTCCTTCATGTTTAATTCATACAATTTGACAATCTGTTATACAAACATGTGAGTAAGGCTAAGGAATCTTAAACACGTATACCCTTGGAATACTGATAACACTTCCGTCAAACTAGTTTCATGTATCTTGTTTGGGCTTTGAGGGGAACAAAAAATCATTCCTTTTTTGGGATCATAGTGTACTTTCTTTGCCCCTTGTTGCTGATACGAAAATTTTCTAACAACTAATTATATATCGTGAAGCAGTCACCAATGCAGAAGATAACAAAAAAAAATCTGGAATATGCCTTTACATCAACTGAATGCATTACAGAGAGAAAATTCCTTGTGAACATACTACCTACAGGAAGACAGAAATGTGTAAGAGATGAAAGATGCCATCGTAACCATCCAACATTTAAGACCAGGGCAACTTTTGCGGAATAGTTGAAGACTTGAAGTCACGGTAATGCTTAAATAAAAAAAGATTCAACAAGTAATGCACTATTTCCATCTCCATCAAATGTTTGTATTTTATAAATCATGAAGCTTCAGTAGTGGAACAAAACTTACTAGTTAGTGCAAGTACGGGGTCTTTCGTAAGGTAGTCTTAATACTAAGAATTTCATGGTACTATGCATGATAGACAAAAAACAACTGACACATTTTTTTTGTCTCTACCAATGATACACGTTTTATTATTATTCTTACCATACACGCACTTGATTATATCCATCCAATAGTGACGATCTAACAGTCTACCATAACCAGGGATAGGAAACCATTCAAGCATCATCGTGTAAACTTATAGCTATACTACATAGATACACCCATACTCTACACTAGCTTGTCAGCATATGCAACCCTAGTGGTACATAGATACACCTGTAGTAAACTTGTCTGCTTTTGTTTTTTTATTACACAAAAAAACTTCTGGCAGATCACAAATGTTTCTTGAATATGTAGTTGAAATTCGAAACATCAGTCGCACTACTCGAAATGGAGGGGTTATTCTTTCTTGGCATGGCAGGTGGAGGAGTGATCAAATTTTAAAGCATGAGTACCCAGCAGTGAAGGATGTTTTCTCGCTGGATGAAAACTGGTCCCTGCTGTTCGCGACTATGAAAAGTGAGGAAGTCGCGGTGAAAGAGGCTTTTTGACAATAACTTGGTATCTTTTCTTCCCTTGGAACTGGTTTTGATAGTGTCTCATAGAAAAACTGTACTTCTTCTCAATGCATCATCGACAGTTTGCACAGGCCTAGAGATGTTCCCGGCCTCAAATCTTGCCGACTCTTACAATGATGCAAGCACAGGGAATTAATGTTTTAAACAATTCGTGTAAGTTGTGTTTGTCGGAAGCTGAATTTATTGAGCACAATGCGGTACATTGGTGTTTGCTGAAGTAATATGGTCATATTTTCCATTAGTGGTGAAATGGTGTTTACCTCTGTTGTTGACTTGGGTGCGATTTTTTTTTAGCCCCCTCAGTCGAATATGTCTAGTTTAAAGTTTCTTTCCTTTTGACTGAGGTTAATGTTAAATGTTAGAAATTGTGTAAATTGATCTTTTTTTTTCCTTTGGCTGAACTTAGATTCACCACCGTACTTTGTAACATATAAAATAGTGCTTTTCGTAATAATAAATTTCGCATTCTTTGTTTGAATTCTATTTTTATTTTATCAATTGCATACGATTCGGGTGACCCATAAAATTTGAGCCTGTTTATGCGGCACACAAGATGCCTTCTTGCCACACTCATGTGTGTGGCAAAAAGTTTTTAAAGCAAATAAAATTGGAAAAAAATACCTTTTTTGCCACATGTTATTGCCTCACCAAATGGTGTGGCAAGAGATTTTTAAAATTAAATTAAATTAAAAATTAAGATAATAAAAAATACCTTTTTGCCACATGTAATTGCTACACCATTAGGTGTGGCAAAAAACCTGGCTTTTGCTCCAGTGTATTAAAGGGGTGGCAATAATTTCTTGCCACCCAGGTTGTTGCCACAGGTGTGGCAAAATATTTTTATGTGGCAAAATGATTTAGCCACACGAAATTTGGGCTCTTGCCACATGAATGACATGTTGCAATACAACAATTTTCTTGTAGTGGGCCCTAATGGCCGAGCATGCCATTGGTACATGCCAACACGCTCGCTGGTAGCTTTATTTACCAGGACATGATCAAAGTTCGCCACGCATGCCATTGGCACATGCAAAAACCCACGCTGGTAGCCTAACTTGCAAACCGTACAACCTACCACCAAGGCATTCCACACATTCCATTTGCATATGCCACACACGCCACTAGCAGCTCTGGCACTGCAACTTACACTCAACGTACAACCTACCACCAAGGCTTTCCACACATGCCATTGGCACATGCCACACACGCCACTAGCAGCTCTGGCACTGCCATTTGCGCTCGAGGTGCAACCTGCAACAAAGGAATTCCGCACATGCCACACACGCCCCTAGAAGCGCCACTTGCACTCAAGGTGTAACCAACACTCGAGATATCAACACAAACTGGGCGATGCTTTCTTGGGGTTTTGGTTTGGCGGTCACAGCGTGCAGCGTACACTACGCTCGCAATAAAAACGGCGTGAAAAGGAATAAAAGCGGTCAATTAAATAAGGCAGTAATGGTGAAAAACGTTTTCACCATAAACACCTGTGTTTACCACCTCCTCTATTTAATCTGCGACTTTACTCTATTCCTTAATGGGGCCAGGGTACGTTCGATCTCACTTGTATAAATAGGTCTCACCTATTTCTACCAGACAACAAGTCTTGGTCAGGAAAAAGACAACACTATCAGATAGCCACTTTGCAATCTCTCTCAAAAGATTCCATCACTAGCAAGCTTCCTAAGCTTATACTTTTCTGATACAAGTCGAGATACTACCTTTCCAAAACTCTCTGGTCTCAACACCCTTCTTCGCTATCCTCCCCAAATCAACCCTTCTCCTCCACTTTGTGACTGAAGCAAGTCTGGAACGGCCATTTCTTGGTTTATGCCGGACTTGTACAGATTGATCTCTCGAACCTAAAAGTGCTCAACGTGCAGCATATTTGTTTAGGGTTTGAACCAGTTTCTCACTCACCTACCGAATTTACCGAAATCGGCAGAAACGATTTTTACCCATAAAACAAGGGGTAAATTCCTTTTTCAAATCATTGGTCTCATCAAAAACCAATCTCAGAGAATTTGTGGTTCGGTATGACCAAGCTGTGAAAGAAATTGTTGATAAAGGTAAACCTGCTGAAAAATCACATGGAGGCTTGTGGATACTATCTTCATACCACACTTAAAGGTGGCTCCAGAACCTATTAAAACCTCCCCATTGTTAGCCAGTACAACACCTCCATTTGCAGTTTCTTAAACTGGTTTCATATATTCTTCTAATAACCAGTATATAGCTCGAAATCTTATGTTGATCATAATTTGCAGAGTACAAGGGACACTTTATCCTTTTAAGTTTGAAATGAAAATTCATACAATTAGGGTATACAAAGGCACATACAAAGATCTGAAAGTATAATAGTTTTTGAAAAGAAACCAAAGGAGAATATAAGAGGAAGACAATAAACCTAAAAAAGATAACAGAGATCGTGTTTTTTTCGTGGAGGAAATATAGGAAAATCTTAGCTTTCATTTTATTTTTAGGAAAAAAAAAAGGAATTTTTTTGGCTCGGCTAACTGAGATGAATAGAAAACTGATGATTATGTCGCCACGTCATGGAAATTATGGGCCATTAGATTGTTTTCATCCAACGATATAGGAGATTTGTTAAAGGGGTTTGTCAAACCCCTTTGTTAAAAGGTCCCGATCCTATTTAAATAACCCTCAAAGTCATCAAACCAAACTAAAAAAACTAAGACAAAGGGAACATTATTTAAATACCCCTAAAATTCCCCCTTTAAAATATATTCTTATTCAAATTTTAAAAATACCCCTACCTTCTGATAAGTGGAAGCAACTAGCACAATTTTCTTTCAGAAGTGGACGCAACTTTATACAAGTTTATTCCAAAAAATGGAAGTAACTTTCTCAAATTGATTTCAAAAAAAAATATTTTTTACCCCTCGGGAATATTTGTACCAAAATCAAAAAAAATCGAGGGTATTTACAACATTCCCTCCATAAAAATTGGGTTTGAGGATGTTGAAATTGAGGGAACATATAATTTTTGTCATATTCTCCTAGACGAGCTTAGATAATAATCACACCTGGTTCCAAACGGGGATAATATTTGTACCTCAAATCAAACGAAAATATAGTGAACGCCCATCTTACAAGCGTTCTCTAAAAGTTCATCTCGATGGGGCGGACACAAAACATTCACCCAACACAGGAAAAGACAAAACATTCAGAGAGACCTTTTTACGGAGTCCAACTTTGCGCACCCCTATAAAACCGGGGTGCATATATTTCATATCTGGAGGATTTTTAGGTACAAAACCAGATTTTTTTTAATAAAACGAGATATTAATTCTCTCCATCTCTCCGCTCTTTCTCTTACTCTCCCAAGATCGAACTTTTCCAATTTCTTTAACAATTCAACAACTTCACATAAATTTTTACTATAGAAGAATATTAACCGTGAATATTTGACGTTGGAAAAAAAATAAGGAGTGTTTACAAACTTCACTCCAGTGTGTTAGCGGAGGATCAATGTAGTGACCCTCAAGCTCGTCAACGCTGTTAGACTGGTCAAGAGTTGATCAAGTGACGATTTAGCCGTTAATAACTCGATTAGTTTAACACGGGCATTAATTAATAGGAATTAATCTAACAACGATTTAGATACAAAACTAATATCGTTAGATAGATCTCGAAAAATTACGTGGAATAGACTACTTGATCGGGTCATTCGGATTTTGGACGAAGAAGATATTATCAGAATTATTCGAAGAGAAACGTTAACCAACTTGTTTTCCCCTTATCAAATTCTCGGGTGCCTTTATAATATTGGTCGGCCCTATCTACACGTATTGAGAGGATAAACTCTCATTTTCTCTTTTCCTTCTTCTTCATTCTTCTTTCTTCTTTCCTTTTCTTTTCCTCCTCTGTTCTTCTTCACCGAATTTCTATGAGAGTTTAAGTAAGAATTGATTGAGGGAAATCAACTGATGGTACTGATAGATGATTGAGAAGATGGGGTGATCGTTAATTTAGAATTAGAACAACTAGGGTTCGAATCATAGAGTCGAAATTAGGTTTTGTAGTTTCGATTGGTGTTCTGAAGATGTAGAAGATATTTTAAGGAGCTAGTGTTGATGAAGAATCATGGGTAGAGGATTAATTGAAGTTCTGGAGTTACTTTAGAGAAGAATCAATGAATTAGGGTTTCTCAAATAAACTTGAAGTTCGATTTAGTGATGTTTAAGAAGGATTGAAGTTGGGTTTAATTGATTGAAGAACGGGGTGGAGTTAATTTGATGTTGGAGCTTTAATTTCAGTTTAATTGTGAATATGAGAATTAGGGTTCTTGAGTCTCGACCTCAAATAAAGAAGATGTAATTGAAGGATGAATTTGGAAGTCTAGAAGATAAATTAGAGATGGGTTTCCGTGTTGTAATGAATGACAGTGAACTTAAGATGTTGGAATTGGTTGGAAGATCAGTGGAAGGTGTGTGTTGATTATGCAGGACATGGGTGATGTTTTGAATGCATCTGAAGCTATTAGTGGATGGTAGATGACTGAGGTAATTGTTCTTCACTGCAATTAAAGTTATTTGGTTCTTATTGAAGTTCCATGAGATGAATTAGCTATAGATAGTGGTGTTGTTGATTTAGGATACTGTTGAATAAAATTGAGTTTAAGATGACTAGTTAATATGATTACAGAGTATATGAATGTTCTGATATGAGGATTATGATTATAGGAATGGAGTTAATGGACTATAATGATGATGATATAGAGTATTGTGATTGTATTGCTAAGCAATGTTGGTGGAGTTGAGGATTGTTGTTCTGTGGTTGAGATTATATAATGGGATATGTGATGGATGAATGAACTGGGTTGTTAGATAGTTCTATTGGAACTGGAATTAAGTCACAGCTAGTGCTGATGTTGTTGTGTGATGGATATGTTTAGATGAATGTGATGGTGGTGGCTGTTATGATTGTATTACAATAGTAGTGCTGTAATTAACTGAGTTGGATATGGAAGCAGTAATGAAGTTGTGATATAATTGTTGTATGGATTGAGATTGGATGAACAAAATGGAGTTACAGTTGAAAACTAAGTAAACTGGTGGAGTAGATGTATTTGTGTGAAACTGAATTTGTAAGTGGAGATGTCATGGCTAATTAAATGAGATGGCAATGGTTGTGATGCAACTATAATGTGGACTGAGTTATGACGATGTTGAGTTGAAATACAGGGAAGTGTAACCAAAGATTGTTGGTGGTAAGAACTGGAGTGCACAATAAAATGCATATGGTTGAGCTAACATATGGAATAAGTTCTACTGAGTATTGAAGCATTGAACTGAGATATGATTTGAGTTAAGTTGAAGCAATTCATTGCTTAGAGGCAGTTGTGAGGACTTTGGAGTTGCAAGTGTACTTCAGTAAGAAGAATAGTATTACAAATAAGGGTGTTGTGTATGGTAGTGGATGGATGTTATTGGTGATGTTGCTTAGAGTTGGAATTGTAATTGATAGTTGCTATGAAAGCTTGGAAAACCTACAATTGCAAGGTAGGCATAGTTTGTAATTGAAATTTGTTGTTTATTTGAATGATTGAAATGTTTAATGTTTGTATTTAATTCTATTCTTGAGTTTTAGGCATGTTAATCATCCCAGTCAGTTTAGCTGACTCATTTTGACTAGCTGGCTCAGTTGTCTGACTGAGTTGAATCATATTGACCCACTGAGTTTCCCTGTTTTGACCAGTGTTGACTCAGTTGACCGAGTTAGACAATTGACCTGACCTTAACTGTTGACCCTTGACCGAGACTTGGACTTTGACCTAGACTTAAGATGTTGACCGTCAGTTGACAAGTGGACTGTTAGTGACCGTTTGTTGACCATATGGACCAGGCTTTGTTTAATGGGCATGTTTAGAGAACTTGGGCTGTTTGGGGGAATTGGGCTTAGGACTAGTTTTCTTATATAGTTGAATTGGACCTCTTATGGTCTGAATTAGTATCATGTTCCTTCTACAAAGTTGTAAAACGGACTATAGAATCAATCTATTTGGTTTAGTAAACTCTTAGTTATACTAAAGATAGAGAATAAAATATCATAAATGGGCCTAAAACCATTAGGCAGACTTGTATGATTCTTGTGTGAGCCATTTTGGCTAATCTTTTAGAGTGCTTGTCTGATTAACATTTAGTTGTTAACAACGATCGATTCCAAAGGATGAACCAGTGGATTTTGGATCTCGATATAAGCGTGGCTAGTCATCAAAAAGGTGTGGGAATGCATTTAATAGTTTTGTAATCATTGTTATTTCTTTTACGAAAGTCTTTATTTAATAAACTCATGCATTGTCTATTCATTTATTTCATGCTTTGTTTATCTTTATGATTGTCTTTGGGAAATGAGAATTTCCATCTATGGTATATTAGATACTGCTCCTTCAGAATTATGGCTAGGGCGATACACCACAATATTAATAATAGGTGTGGAAATGGGCATCAATATTACGGGTGTGTATACTAAACACCACAGACTAACTTGTCTTTATTTTCAGGTGTGTAAATGTCACCGCAGAAATTATAAGGTGTGTAAATGTCACCGCAGAAACTAAAGGAGGAGTTTAGGTCCATATACATGATTGTTTATTTCAGTGGTTTTGTTGTCTTCTAATGTTTGGGAAAACATGTAATGTTTTCCAAATCTGTTTTCCAAATATGCATATGATTACTTAGAAGTTAAATGTTAATTATTCCCCATTTCAGTTTCAGTGATAGAGCAGAGTTGCGCAGCGAAAGTTCCGAGAAGTTAACTTCGTTAGTTGATTATATTCTGATATGTTGATGGTGCTGTATATTATTTTGTAATACAAATGATTATTTTATATATATCATTGGAGAGGAATTCTTGTATATATATGTTTCTGAGCGGGCTTAGCTTTGAGTTAAATTTTTATAGCAGATTTCTTAATTGAAAGTTTAAGTGTTTGATTTGGATTCGTTAGTGCCTCTTTATTTAGTTTAATTCTTGGTTTAGTTAGCTGCTAGCTTAGGGGGCGCTACAAAGTTGGTATCAGAGCTCACTATTAGATCTTATATGGGAATAACCAGTGCCAGTTAGTGAACTAGATTAGTTATAACTGGGTTGGGTTTGTGAGATAAATTTTAATCACTAAAAGCTATCAATAATTAAAAAATTTATCTGATTAATTGATTTGTTTGTTGATTGTTTATAATTGTAATGAAGTAAAAATTGTAGGGTACACCAATGATTTTAGGATTTGATAATAATTAATCTAAAAAGTATGAACACGTAAACAATCTAATACTGTAATGATAATAGGGAAATTAGTAAAATTGATATAACTTGTAAATCAAATAGAAACTTATTGAACACATGGACTTATGTGAAGGATAAATAAATTATGGAGTAACCACATAAATGTTGATAGTAATTTTTGGGACTTATTAATATTTGTAATAGTAGTTAGAATAATAGTTCAACCATCAATATTAATAATTACTAATTGTAAATGATAATAATTTAATATGAGTGATAATAATTTTAATAAGATAATGTTAGCACACATAAATTGGTATTATATTCAACTTAACTAAACTAAAATTTTGTTAAAGAAATATAACGATAAAATAAATAACTGTGATGAAACAGCTATGGAAAAATTATTTACACTTATCTACAATTAAGTTTTGTAAAGTAAACTAAAATACAAATTATCTTTAATCTAATAAATGAACCAGTGAATCTATAAAATGAAACAAATGTACATGAAATAATGACAATAATATTCATATGATTAATGTAATATTGGAAATAAAAGAAAATAAATTCGTACATTAATAAGATACCTTACATTATTAGCAAAAATCTAAAGACTATGAGGATATATTATAAATTTTGTGTAGACTCAAATTTAAAGTATATTAAATTATCAACGTCAATATTTAACAAGATATAAAATATGAATTCAATATGAATAAAAAAATAATCTATTATATCTTTATGTGGGTGTAGAATTATATTTAAAAAGATTAAAGCTTAATGTATCAACCAGATTATCAATTTAGGAATAATGAGAATAATAACACAGTTAATAATATTATTTGAGTAAGTAAGCTAGTAACAGATTTATGGTATATAATATTTGTAAAATTTATATATGGTATCACAGTAAAGTTAAAAATATCAGATATTATAAATTGACGTAAAATTCAAATTTGAATTACTTATATTGATAAAATGAAATAAATAATTCAGATAGCTAAATTTCTTAAAATGATGTAAATTATTTATTTATCTTACGAAATAAATTTATCAGACTTACACCAGTTACGATAAAAGTTTAAAGACTAAATAATTTTAATAAATTAATAATTAGATAAATCTAGCACTGGAGAATAGTGAAGGTTGTGTTTTCTCTATTCGTAGGAAGGCATTGTTGGGATTGGCCAACCTTGACAGGGCAACTGCATTCAGAGATGACCGATCATAGAAATTTGTTGTAATTCCTTTGGAAGCCGATAGATGTAAGTTCACTTAGAAAGTTTTGTAGGATTCTTACTTGAAGCTAGAGATAAATATTTTATGAAATAGAAATTCGTTTAAGAAGCGTAGACTTTCCTTTGATAGAATCAAATTCAACATAGATCAACCTAAAGATACAAATTTTAGTTATAGAAGCCTTTTGGGTTTGTGCTTTATTTCTTATTTTGCGCTTAAACAAGAGATGGAATTATTCTTAAGGTAGGGAGTTTTCAAGACTAGAAGGCAGTTCTATTTTCGAGGACGAAAATGTTTAAAGGTGGGGAGAATGTAGTGACCCTCAATCTCGTCAACGCTGTTAGACCTGTCAAGAGTTGATCAAGTGACGATTTAGCCGTTAATAACTCGATTAGTTTAACACGGGCATTAATTAATAGGAATTAATCTAACAACGATTTAGATACGAAACTAGTATCGTTAGATATATCTCGAAAAATTACGTGGAATAGACTACTTGAATGTGTCATTCGGATTTCGGACGAAGAAGATATTATCAGAATTATTCGAAGAGAAACGTTAACCGACTTGTTTTCCCCTTATCAAATTCTCGGGTGCCTTTATAATATTGGTCGGCCCTATCTACACGTATTGAGAGGATAAACTCTCATTTTTCTCTTTTCCTTCTTCTTCATTCTTCTTTCTTCTTTCCTTTTATTTTCCTCCTATGTTCTTCTTCACCGAATTTCTATGAGAGTTTAAGTAAGAATTGATTGAAGGAAATCAACTGGTAGTATTGATAGATGATTGAGAAGATGGGGTGATCATTAATTTAGAAGTAGAACAACTAGGTTTCGAATCAGAGATTCGAAATTAGGTTTTGTAGTTTCGATTGGTGTTCTGAAGATGTAGAAGATGAATTAAGGAGCTAGTGTTGATGAAGAATCATGGGTAGAGGATTAATTGAAGTTCTGGAGTTACTTTAGAGAAGAATCAATGAATTAGGATTTGTCAAATGAACTTGAAGTTCGATTTAGTGATGTTTAAGAAGGATTGAAGTTGGGTTTCATTGATTGAAGAACGGGGTGGAGTTAATTTGATGTTGGAGCTTTAATTTCAGTTTAATTGTGAATTTGAGAATTAGGGTTCTTGAGTCTCGACCTCAGATAAAGAAGATGTAATTGAAGGATGAATTTGGAAGTCTAGAAGATAAATTAGAGATGGGTTTCCGTGTTGTAATGAATGACAGTGAAGTTAAGATGTTGGAATTGGTTGGAAGATCAGTGGAAGGTGTGTGTTGATTATGCAGGACATTGGTGATGTTTTGAATGCATCTGAAGCTATTAGTGAAGACTAGATGACTGAGGTAATTGTTCTTCACTGTAATTAAAGTTATTTGGTTCTTATTGAAGTTGCATGAGATGAATTAGCTAGAGATAGTGGTGTTGTTGATTTAGGATATTGTTGAATGAAATTGAGTTTAAGATGACTAGTTAATATGATTACAGAGTATATGAATGTGCTGATATGAGGATTATGATTATAGGAATGGAGTTAATGGACTGTAATGATGATGATATAGAGTATTGTGATTGTATTGCTAAGCAATGTTGGTGGAGTTGAGGGTTGTTGTTCTGTGGTTGAGATTATATAATGGGATATGTGATGGATGAATGAACTGGGTTGTTAGATAGTTCTATTGGAACTGGAATTAAGTCACAGCTAGTGCTGATGTTGTTGTGTGATGGATATGTTTAGATGAATGTGATGGTGGTGGCTGTTATGATTGTATTACAATAGTAGTGCTGTAATGAACTAAGTCGGAGATGGAAGCAGTAATGAAGTTGTGATATAATTGTTGTATGGATTGAGATTGGATGAACAAAATGGAGTTACAGTTGAAAACTAAGTAAACTGGTGGAGTAGATGTATTTGTGTGCAACTGAATTTGTAAGTGGAGATGTCATGGATAATTAAATGAGATGGCAATGGTTGTGATGCAACTATAATGTGGACTGAGTTATGACGATGTTGAGTTGAAATACAGGGAAGTGTAACCAAAGATTGTTGGTGGTAAGAACTGGAGTGCACAATAAAATGCATATGGTTGAGCTAACATATGGAATGAGTTCTACTGAGTATTGAATCATTGAACTGAGATATGATTTGAGTTAAGTTGAAGCAGTTCATTGCTTAGAGGCAGTTGTGAGGACTTTGGAGTTGCAAGTGTACTTCAGTAAGAAGAATAGTCTTACAACTAAGGGTGTTGTGTATGGTAGTCGATGGATGTTATTGGTGATGTTGCTTAGAGTTGGAATTGTAATTGATAGTTGCTATGAAAGCTTGGAAAAGCTTCAATTGCAAGGTAGGCATAGTTTGTAATTGAAATTTGTTGTTTATTTGAATGATTGAAATGTTTAATGTTTGTATTTAATTCTATTCTTGAGTTTTAGGCCTGTTAATCATCCCAGTCAGTTTAGCTGATTCATTTTGACTAGCTGGCTCAGTTGTCTGACTGAGTTGAATCGTATTGACCCACTGAGTTTCCCTGTTTTGACCAGTGTTGACTCAGTTGACCGAGTTAGACAATTGACCTGACCTTAACTGTTGACCCTTGACCGAGACTTGGACTTTGACCTAGACTTAATACGTTGACCGTCAGTTGACAAGTGGACTGTTAGTGACCGTTTGTTGACCATATGGACCAGGCTTTGTTTAATGGGCATGTTTAGAGAACTTGGGATGTTTGGGGGAATTGGGCTTAGGACTAGTTTTCTTATATAGTTGAATTGGACCTCTTATGGTCTGAATTAGTATCCTGTTCCTTCTACAAAGTTGTAGAAATTCATAAGACTTACTACGAACTATAGAATCAATCTATTTGGTTTAGTAAACTCTTAGTTATACTAAAGATAGAGAATAAAATATCATAAATGGGCCTAAAACCATTAGGCAGACTTGTATGATTCTTGTGTGAGCCATTTTGGCTAATCTCTTAGAGTGCTTGTCTGATTAACAGTTAGTTGATAACAACGATCGATTCTATAGGATGAATTTTTGGATCTCGAGATAAGCGTGGCTAGTCATCAAAAAGGTGTGGGAATGCATTTAATAGTTTTGTAATCATTGTTATTTCTTTTACGAAAGTCTTTATTTAATAAACTCATGCATTGTCTATTCATTTATTTCATGCTTTGTTTATCTTTATGATTGTCTTTGGGAAATGAGAATTTCCATCTATGGTATATTGGATACTGCTCCTTCAGAATTATGGCTAGGGCGATACACCACAATATTAATAATAGGTGTGGAAATGGGCATCAATATTACGGGTGTGTATACTAAACACCACAGACTAACTTGTCTTTATTTTCAGGTGTGTAAATGTCACCGCAGAAATTATAAGGTGTGTAAATGTCACCGCAGAAACTAAAGGAGGAGTTTAGGTCCATATACATGATTGTTTATTTCAGTGGTTTTGTTGTCTTCTAATGTTTGGGAAAACATGTAATGTTTTCCAAATCTGCATATGATTACTTAGAAGTTAAATGTTAATTATTCCCCATTTCAGTTTCAGTGATAGAGCAGAGTTGCGCAGCGAAAGTTCCGAGAAGTTAACTTCGTTAGTTGATTATATTCTAATATGTTGATGGTGTTGTATATTCTTTTGTAAACCAAATGATTATTTTATATATATCATTGGAGAAGAATTCTTGTATATATATGTTTCTGAGCGGGGTTAGCTTTGAGTTAAATTTTTAGAGCAGATTTCTTAATTGAAAGTTTAAGTGTTTGATTTGGATTCGTTAGTGACTCTTTATTTAGTTTAATTCTTGGTTTAGTCATCTGCTAGCTTAGGGGGCGCTACAATCAAGTTCATTCAAATTATGTCCGAGTAATGTGATTTTTTTCTGATATAATAAAAGCATGATCAATTACACTACAATCAAGACCACGATCAGGGTCAAGATTTAGTGTGAGAACGAAATTGAATTCGAAATGATTGCACGAAATGGTTTTAGTCTCTAATATCGACAATGGATCAGTTTGGGGGTTCGAAGTCGAAATGGGATTTGTTCCTGAAGTGAAACAAGATAGAAAGGAATCAATGCGCCTCATTTGTGGTGGTTCCGGTGAACATTTCCTACCGAGGAAATAATGAATTTGATCACTTCTTCTGGCAGATAACAACAGCAACAAATTTGGGGTTTTTTTTTTTGCATTAAGTTGTCGAGTGAAATTGGTGATTTTTTGGCATGGGTTTGTATGGACTGATTTGAATCGAGTGGAGATGGGTCTGTTGCTCGGATTATGGAGTCTGGAAATTTTTGGGTTTGCTGCTGTTTAAAGAAGGGGAATGGTGTTGGCTGAGGTTGATTAACGACATCAATCACTGAGATTTCATATGTTCAAAGAGATGCCGACAGCGGAGTTAACAAAAGAGATACGAAAAGAACTATGCATATATTCTGCTCCACCATCTTCTCCTTCCTCTTATAAAATCTTTTGATTTACATTTTGTTCTTGTACAATAAGCATATTTATATATGGTTCGAATTTAAATCCTGGACATCATAAATATGACAGCAACAAAACATGAAGAAGATGAACTCCATCAGCTTATTATCTTGATTCTTGACTGATAGTAATAAAGAGAGAGAGGAATTGAATATTTATTGTGGGGAAACTTTTCTTTTAATGGATAATAAAATCAAAATACCAAGAGTGGTTTTGGAACTAAAAATCCTCCAATGAGGTAATTTGGAATGTGCAACCCGATTTTAGAGGGTTCACAAAGTTGGACTCCCTTTTATGACTTTCCTTATATTTAACCAGAATAGTATTAATTAATGGGAATACTATTCCCCACTCCTTCTACCACACTACTTACCACTCGGATGACGTGTCATCACAACTGTCTAAAAACGTGGGAAAGAGAAAGGTGCTCGGTCAAACAATTGCACACCACGTCATGCTTTTTTTTTCATTGTTTTTCTCTCTCAAAATTTCCCTGCTCTCTTTAACATTTTCAGAAAAAACTCCTAATTCCTCTGAAACTCTTTCTCCTTCTTCATCTTTTTCTTCATCGGGTTTTTGCCGTTTCATCAAAGAAAAAATTTCATCTTCTTATAAAATCTTTTATTTTGAAGGAAGTAAGTAAAAGAATTTTTTTATATCAATTTTTTTATTTTTAGATTTACGTAGTCATCAGATACTGGTGGTGAATCTGGTGATGAAGCATATCGTGATTCCTCGTCAAAAAAAAAAAATCATAACGATGATGGTGTTGATGGTAGTTTTTGTACAACTTGTATATCATCATCAATTGATTCTCTTCTTAAAATTCTTATTACTGATAGTAACATATATATTAACAATTAACAATCCATTCACACTTGATACCACAACCATTATTATCATCATCATCATGATCAAATCAAAAATCGTTACCATCTTTAATCTAGACATACTTCTACAAAACCCATCTTATTTGATTCCAAGACCTAAGACTAATAGTTGATTTTTAAATTCAAAAAAGTTTGTGTGTGTTGTGTTCTTCTCGGTGGCTCTTTTGATTTATGACTAGATTTGAGCTTGAATTTGAATTAATTGCCATTGTTCTTCTGTTAATCAAATATGAATAGGGAAATGCTTAAGTTCTTGTTTATTGAACATAATTTGTTGCTAATCGATTAACACATAATTTGTTGCTAATTGATTTTCAGACTTATATGTAATACCAATATATCCTATATAGGAAGGTTGTGATTTAATTTAGGGTTTTATGATCTAGGTTTGAGCTTTGAACGTATTGTCATGGATGTGTCTGATTATGCTCTCATGATAATCAAGATGATAGATTGAGTAAAGAAGATTCAAGAAAAGATAAATTCTATTACAACAGAATTGTGTTACAAAGAAAACAAAAATAGTTAGCCATAGAGGCATTATTACAGACACATATATATCACAGACAACCAAAACAGATGTCTTACTCAGACAGGACACAGACTCAGTCAGATTAGCCAATGGTACTCAAGTCAATTATAGACTTTACTTGAGTTTACCACTAATATTCCTATTAGCCCCCCTCAAACTGATAATGGGAACAGAAATCAGTTTGAAAAAGAAAATAAAGCTAAGGAACTGCAAATGAAACATGTTTAACAGTTTCCAACCCACAAATTGGGAAAGAAGAAGAAGTAGTACAATCAGGATTATGTTGACAAATTTCCGTATTAAAAGAAGAACCAATTGCAGGACTAACTAAAGAAGTACTTGCTGGAATTATTGAAGTAGAAGCACCAATGACAGAAGAAGTACTTAAAGAAGAACCAATTGTATGACTAACTAAAGAAGTACTTGCTGGAATTGTTGAAGTAGAAGCACCAATAACAGAACTGTCTGAAGTAGCATTAGATGATCCAAGCAACTGAAGCAATAAATAATTAAACACTGGAGCACATAAACCTTTAGTAAAAATATCAGCCAACTGATGTTCAGAAGATATGTGTTGAATTCTGAGAAAACCACTATGCACCAGCTCCCTGACAACATGATATTGTATCTTTATGTGCTTGGTCCTGTAGTGTGAAACGGATTAGCATAAAAGTATATGGCACTAGTATTGTCACAGTAGAGTGAAATAGGTAATTATAACGAAACATGTAATTCTGACAATAAAGAAGAAATCCATTCCAATTCAGCTGTAGCCACATACAAATACTTATATTCTGCTTCAGCTATTGATCTTGACACTGTGGGTTGATTTTTAATAGACCAAGAAATTAAAGAACTTCCAAGAAAAACTGTATATCCACATGTAGACCTATCAGTCTCAGGACAACTACCCCAATCAGAATCAACATAAGCTGTTAACTTGTCAATATCTCAGGACAACTACCCCAATCCAATAGTTCCCTTTAAGTACCTAAGAATTCTCTTAACCAACAACAGATGAACATCTGTAGGAGCATGCATAAATTGACCCACATAGTTAACTCCAAAACAGATATCTGGTCTAGTTATACACAGATATTGATGCATTCCAATAAGAGTTCTGTAGATAGAAGCATTAGGTAATAATTGACCTTCATGAACTGAAACTCTAGGACCTTTAGAAACCGGAGTAGTGCAAAAATTACACTCTGTCGTGTTTTCCTTTTCTAGTAATTCAAGTGTATACATTTTATGTGTCAATAAAATGTCATGCTGAGTTCTAGTGGCTTCAATTCCTAGAAACAAGTGTAAATCACCCAAATCTTTCATAGCAAAAACAGAACTCAAATAGTTCACAAGATGATCAAGCAAAGCAGGAGAAGATCCAGTAAGTATAATATCATCCACATATAGAAGTAATACCATCATATCTGCACCAGCAACTTATACAAACATAGAAAAATATGATATTGTTCTAACAAACCCATAAGAAAGTAAGGAAGAACTAAACTTTTGAAACCAGGCTCTGGGTGCCTGTTTCAAACCATACAAGCTTTTTTTTAAATGACAAACTTTGTTAGGAAATTATTTACTTTCAAATCCTGGTGGCTGCTTCATATAAACATCTTCAGTTAAATCGCCATGAAGAAAAGCATTTAAAACATCCAATTGCTTAATCACCCAATTCCTAGAAACTGCTAAACGCAAAACCACTCTCACTATTATTGATTTAACAACATGACTGAAAGTTTCACCATAATCAATACCATCCTGTTGATTATATCCTTGAGCAACTAATCTGGATTTTAACTTATCAACTGTCCCATCTGACTTGAGTTTAACTCGAAAAACCTATTTAGAGCCTAATATATTCATGTGAGGTTCAGGATATACCAAATCCCAAGTATTATTTCTATGTAAAGATGAATTCTCATCCCCCATAGATACCAGCCAACTAGGATCTTTCATTGCTTCTTTAAAAAAATTAGGCTCAGAGGAGTATGTAGAAGATAATTAAAAGCATAGGGAAAAGAATATTGGATAAAATGATGTACTGCATGATCAGGAAAGTTTTTGGCTTAGAAATACCTCTTCGAGATCTTGTAATAATGGTAGAATAAGGAACAATAGCTAATGGAATAGAAACAACATCTTCTAAAACATGAGAAGGAGTAGAAGAAGCAGAAAAATAAAATTCATTTTCTGAAAACACAACATGTCTGGAAATATAAATCTTTTTAATCAAAAGATTATAACATTTATATCCCTTATGTAAGTTACTGTAGCCATATTAGAATTAAGACGTAATGAAGATTAAATTTATATCTTTTATCCAACATGAAATAAAATATGTTAAAAATGTTATTATCTCAAAATTCCTTGAATATTCGATATATGCCTTATATGAGAGCTTTAGTAATCCATATGATATTACTATCACATGGTAAGCTTCACTGATATCCATTATTTCAAAAAATATAGAGATATGCATAAAGTCAAGATCACTACTCGTAGGTAGTATGTCTTAACATACAAGACCAAGAGTATGAATTTCTCCCACTGATCTTGAGGTATATGCATAAATCTGTAATAATTTCATCCAAAACTTGAAACATTTATAGTTTTGTTGAATTTCATATGCCATTATGGGAGGCTGCTTAAATTTCATACTTTGATTTCTAAAATTTGTAGACTAAAAGCTATCATTAATAAAGGCTATTTTCAAATTTAATTAATGAAACTCTTAGGTCACTGTGTTACTAATAATACTATGATAATTCTGAATAAGTCTTTCTTTGACACGTGAGAAAAACTTATTTATAATCAATGCATCGTTTCAGAGTAAAATCTTTGGCAATAAGTCTTGCTTTATACCGTTTAAAATTGCTATTAAAGTCGCATTGGGTCAGAAAGACCCACTTTCATACAATTTATTTGTGTCTTTCGAGCAATTAAACAATATCCGAGACTTGACTTTCAACCAATGATTTTTTGCTCACATAGCATTAATCCATTAATCAAAATTATTACACATAATATTTATAATCAATGTAATAATTCTCGTAAGAAAAACACTGAAACAACATGAATAACTTTCTTTCAATCTCTGTTGAGACCTTCTTAATGCTGGTTCATGTTGTTATAAAAAAAAATTCTTTATTGGCAGTAGTTATATTATGGAGTATTGGATTAATAATTTGTGGTCTTTCATTATCTAACATTCTGATAATGAGAAGATTCACAATATTTGTAGAAACCTTAAATAAATGGATCATTATCATGATTTTTTGAAAAGATATATCCACGTACTCCCACTAATTATGCCATCATTAACGAATTTATATTTTCGGTTTCAATAAGTCTCATACTACGGTTAGAACGGTAAATAATACCATTTGGATTATTTAGCAAAACCAATGAACCAATAATAGTTTCCAACTCCAATTTTCATTCTTTGGAATGTAAGACATCACCTCCAACTGAACAACCATAACTTAAAGGTGATTTAAACTAGGTTTCCAGCCATTCTAGTCCAAAGTGTGCCTTTGAAACTGCTTTACTCGGAAATCTATTTAAATTACATAGTTGCTGAAAGAACATACATTCACTGATATGTGGTCATTATGCATAACTCATCATGCTTCTAACCATTTTCATAAAAGTATGATTTTGCCTTTTGTTATACACCATTATGCCAAGGATAAGTTGGCCTTGTGTATTGAGAAACAAATCCAAACTTTTGGAGATACTACGTAAAAAATTTAGGATATTATCCTGTTTTGTCATACCTTTCGCAATATTCACCACCTTTATCAGACTTTATGATTTTCACTTTCTCTATAATTGCCTCTCAATTTTAATAATGAATGTCTGAGAAAACATCCACGGATTGAGATTCATAATGCAATTGATAAATGTACACAGTATCACGAAAAATCATCAGGTGATAAACAATTTTATCTTCCAAAAAATGGACCATTAAAAGTCTACAAAATAATCATAATCAACAACTAATAAGAACAAGAAACTGAAATTTATAATAGAGATAAATGACAATTAAGATTACAATAGTTTCTTACCTTCAATAAGATTTTCCTGTGGGTAAAACCTTATCAAGGAACAATGTGAGACATGAAAACATTAGTACATATTTTACCTTCTCATACACACAACATTATACATTTTGTTTGTTTAATACCACAACTTGAATCACCTGTGGGATAATCTCGTCCTATCATGTATTAACAAACTCAAATAATTCTAATGTTCAACCTAATACATCGGAATAATAGTCACATGTGGGTAGCTATTATTTTACATGTATATGAAACATTTAGATAAACTTAATGCTTGTTTAAACGTGTGAACCAAAAATACTTGTAAGCAGCATTGTTCTAATCGTTAAGTCAAACTAAAAGGACTCCAAATATACAATACTTACATGATAAGAGTTTAGTATCACTGTGGTGATAACTAAACAAGCCAGCAAATATGTACAATTCAAAATATCACACTAGCTTTTCTTGTGACATTGCATGGTCCTAATCAACGATATGGACATCCTTGATCTGATCATAAAATTAGTCGGTTATAAATAATTATGAGTAACCCTGAAACATTAATCATAAGCATTTATTCAAAAGCATCTCATATATAATTTGTGAAAATATCCAACACCCTTTAATTAAAAAAATATCCAAACGTGATGAACCTTTCATAAACCAAAATCGATCATTACGCAAGTCTATAAGTATAATTCAATAATAAAATTTCGTGGAAGAAAAATCTTTGATGTATCACTCATTTAAATCTGATACAAGCTCAAACATCATGATAAATAACGGATATAAGATGAATTAATATGAAAAGTGTTAAATACTCAATGAATATCATTTTCACAAATATGGAGAAATTTATCAAAAAATAAAACCTCAATTTCCATAGAGGATGCAATAAGTTTTGGCCAACATAATAAAAAATATTCATGAAAATTATAAAAAATCGTAATAGGCTACTCAACTCGATAATGAGTTAATTTATGTAAATTTTCTTTTATGCACTTTTAAGAAATAACGTAAAATCATGTGTCGATTATTTAGTTACGATAATGTATGATCAGATATTGTACACTTCATTGTTATCTTAAACATGTGAACTCCAATTACATGTGGGTAATTGTTGTTCTAGTACATTTAAGCAAAACGATATTATAAGCACTTGACATAATAACGATTATGACTGGAAAAATTATTTGACATCACTTGTGATGATAGCCAAGCAACTTAAAAATAATTCCATAATAACTACTAAACCTTTCCTTTACGGCTTGGCGTATTTGCGCTTACAATAAAATTATTATTATTGTTAAGATAAAACACTCTAGTATCACTGTGGTGATAACTAAAGAATTATGACCTAAGAATCTTAAGCACAATAATTTTATACGTACAATTTAAATTATCAATCAACATTGGGAGAAAAGTGAAACATAATGACACAAGACACCCTCAAGATTCAAACCAACTCATATTCATAATGTATTATCAACAATCATATCAGTCAAAGTTTTCTTAAATATGTGAACTCCAATTTCCTGTGGGTAAATTTTGTTCTGATATATGTAAGAAAAACAAGATTACAAGCATTTGACAAAATTATGATCATGAACAAAAGTGATTTGCCATCACTGTGGTGATACCAATCAACTAAAATAATGTCATTATCAAACTAAAATAATGTCATTATCGCATGATGTCGATAACTACAAAATCTACACTTTACGGTTTGCAAATTCATGCTTATGATAACATTATGATTATATTGAGATATAACACTCTAGTATCATTGTGGTGATAACTAAAGAGTCCCATAATAATTTTAAGTATAATTCCATAAAATTTAAAGAAAAAACAATAATGTGAGAGAAACTATTCCTTAATGCACAGGCGCACAAACCATATCATAACGTACACACAAACTTTATAGTGTCAATCATGGATCGAATTAAAATCTAATAATCAATTCGGTAAGAAATCATTTCAAATTATACGATAGTTTTCAATAAAGCGGAAGCATATTAGTTGATTTACATTTCTTAAAATAAAACCATTTTATAATTTCTTAACACCTTTTTTTTTTGAAGCATGGAATTTAATTAATTAATAAGATGGAATTACACGTGGGAATTTTGCTCCCCTGGTGTCATTTAGTACATTTTCTTTCAAAAAAAATTGGAATCGTATGTTCCCATAATTTAGTTTGTAATACTCCCTGTTGGCTATTGTCTGCCGCATGATTGGCGAGAGCGTCCGCTGCTTGGTTGGCTTCCCGATAGATGTCGAGAATTTGGTGATGGGGAATTTCCTCGAGTCTATTGGTGATTTCAGCAATCATGTCCCGCAGGTACCATGGAGGCTCTGTCCGTTGCGTGATGAAATGAACAAGGGTCTGTGAATCTGATTCAATATAGATTTTAGTCCATTGGTAGAGTGTGACCATTCTCAACGCCATGAGTAGTGCTCATGTCTCTGCTAGCAAAGTTGTAGTGATTCCTAAAGGTTGATCCATTGCGACAATGACTGATGTTGTCGAGTCTCTTCAAATAAAACTTCCCCCGGCGGGTCCCGGGTTGTCCGCGAGCAGCTCCATCAGTGTTGATTTTGATCCAATGAGTTTATGGTGGTCTCCATCCAACTTAAATTGTTCTAGTCGTCTGGTGTGATGCAGTGTCCTGTGTTGTGGCGGTCATGCCGGGCAATGGTGGAGGTAATACTGAATTTTCCCAATTGTATTCCTGGTGCATGTGGTTTGCCAATTTGACTATGTCGGAAGGAGCCTGATGTTTTATTCCATAGATCAAATCATTCCTAGCTAACCAAAGAGTCCATAATGTAAAACATAAGGAGTTTGTTGCAGCTTTAGATTGGTTGAATTGTAGCAGTTGGTTGACGGTGGTTGAAGGGTTTAACGGTTGAGGTCTTTGGTGTAGAAAGGAAGGTTCTGTTTCATGAAGGTGGAAGAGTAGATCCCAAGTTTCTTTGGCGAATCGACAAGTGAGAAGGATATGTTTAGCTATTTCTGATGCAAGATTACATCTAGGACATAGGTCATAGGTAGTAAGGTGAATTTTATGTAAAAGCGTGAAGGTAGGTAAGCCTTCATTGATAGCTTTCCACAAGAAAAGCTGTATTTTTGGGGGGCATTTGAAAGTCCAGATGTGAGTCGAAGGTTGTAGCTGAATCATAGGAGTGTTTGTAGTGTATTGATGAGATATCACATGGTACCCAGATCTAATTGTGTATTTCCCAGATTTTGTGTAATGCCAAATAATTTTGTCTGGTGGACCATCTTGCGGAAGGTAGATGCTAACAATCCTGAGTATGGCCGATTGCGGTAGCAGAGTCAATCGGTCATGGATCCAAGAATTTGAGGTGGTATCTATAAGATCAGACACGAAATGGAAATTATGGCATTGGTTTTGATTGAGGGGTGGGTGATCCGGGATCCAATTTGAATTTCCTGTGCCTATTTTATGAAAAATATGGGGTGTGATATAAGATAGAAGGGAAAAGAGTTGTTTCCAAATTGGGCTGGCCGAGGTTAGGGGGGGGGATTGGTTGGATTAGAGAAAACGTTCATTACTAAAATATTTTTTTCTCTACACATGGATGAATAAATCGAATCTGGTTGATCATGAATTTCTTAACACCGTTATTAAAATTGATTTTAATTGTAAACCGGTTCAATTTATAAATTTGTTCGGTGATGAACAAATTTAAATTAGCTTAGGCTGTGTTTGATAGGAGTTAATTCCATGGAATTAACTATCTTTCCATGGAAATAGCGTGTTTTCCGTCGTTTGGTCAAAAATTTGTTTTCATGGAATTGCAATAAAAGCGTGGCCTAAAGTATGTTTTAAACTCAATTACGTGGAATTCCATGGAAAGTCTTTCCTTGCCTCCCCCAAGAAACTGATTCCATGGAAACACTTTCCATGGAATTGTTTCCTTTCTCTGTTATCAAACACAGCCTTAAGTTTGAACCATAATTGGGTATAACCTTTAATTACCAAAAAATAGAATTAAGCTAGCAAAATGGGCAATTATACCTAAGGCCCAAGTTCTGTAATTTTAAAGACACAACGTAAAATAGTTTTATGGGTCCATTTTCCTAAACAAACAAAACATGCCCTTGCATTATGGGCACCGACGCTCATTTTCTTAATCCAACCGTCCATCAGTTAACGCTATTATAGCTCTCGGAAGACTAAAAAATAGTACAGTAAGAAGAAGAACTCAATGGACCCGTTTAACTGTTTAAGAGTTTTATATTCCATTAATTATTAATAATTCACTAACATGCCAAAAATGAAAATATTTCAATTTAAAGCTATTACTGTTATTAGCCAACATTCCTCGTATAATGATATCAGCAAAACAAAAGTCCAACCTAAATCCACAGGCCCATAATCGTACTGTTCTCTTATGTCTTTCCAAACATATGAAAGAAGGAAAGGAAACCCACAAAAAAAAAAAACTAACGTAGCCGCAACTTTGTCTGTACTCTATAATTTGATTTCAAGTTTTAAGTATTGAAAATCATTACGTGATTTAACGACTACCCAAATGAACGGAACTTGATGTAAAATTTAAAAAAAAACTTACACTACAGGAAAAATATACATCTACAACTGGGGTTCTACAACTCTTTGCTAAATATCGTAGAAAGTCTTATATAATTTTACAACTGGTTTCAAATAAAGAGTTGTCGTATATTATCACTACCAACCCTTAGGACCAAGGGGTTGCACTAAGAAAACAAACGACAACTCCTTAAGAAAAAGAGTTGTGACGACATTTAGCTATAACAACTATGTTTTATAAATGTAGTGACTTAGCATATCACAATTCTCACAAGAGTTGTTGAAGAACACAAAAATATGATAATGAAGGATATGTTAGAGGGGAGATTCGAACATGAACCTATTGCATGGAAGTCTAGCTCATCAACCATCCTTTCAGTTCACAAGTTTTGGTTTTTTTTCATTTTTTTAAATAGAAACCTATAACACACTTATAAGTGTTGTTGAAGTAAAAATATATAATGTTGGAAAAAATGAGGTTGGGGGGATTCGATCCTGAGCCTCGGGCATGGAAATCTTCACCACTAACCATCCGACACTATTTCAGGTTCTGTCAAGTTTGTGGTTCTTTAATACACTAACTTTATGACAACCCTTCATAAGTGTTGTAAAACAAAATGTAATGCTCAAAAAATAATGCTCAGGTGACTGAGCCGCAAACAGCGCAAAGCCTTCTCCGAAAATTACTTATTTCTGATAAGGGTAGTATGGTCATTTTCACAGTCTTCGTAATGTTTATTGCACTTATTTCGATCAAGGGTAATATGGTCATTTTCATATTCTAAATTTTTTACTTTACCTATTTCCGATAAGGGTAGACTTGTTATTTTTCACAGTCTCCATAATATTTATTGCACTTATTTTCATTAAGGGTAATATGGTCATTTTCACATATTGTAATATTTACTTTACCTATTTCCAATAAGGGTAATCTGGTCATTTTCACAGTCTCCATAATATTTATTGCACTTATTTCCATCAAGGGTAATATGGTCATTTTCAAAGTGTAATATTTACATTACTTATTTCCGATAAGGCCAGTCTGGTCATATTAAAGTTTCGATAATTATTAATTGCACTTATTTTCACTAAGGGTAATATGGTCATTATCATAGTCTGTAACATTTTTTTTTACTTATTTCCGATAAGGGTAGTCTGGTCATTTTCACAGTCTCCATAATATTTATTGCACTTATTTCCATTAAGGGTAATATCATCATTTTCACATTCTGTAATATTTACTTTACATATTTCCGATAAGGGTAGTCTGGTCATTTTTCACAGTCTCCATAATATTTATTTCACTTATTTCCATTAAGGGTAATATGGTCATTTTCACATTCTGTAATATTTACTTTACATATTTCCAATAAGGGTGGTCTGGTCATTTACACAGTCTCCATAATATTTATTGCACCAAATCTGATAAATTTCATCTCCGGTTCACCAGAATAAGAAAATCAGGTCGAACTTTAGTAATCTTTGAACCGGTGATGTTCAAATCTGATAAATTTCATATTCAGTTCATCCGAATGAGAAACTCAGGTCGAACTCTAGTAATCTTTGAACCCGTGATGTTCAAATCTGATAAATTTCATTTTTAGTTCATCCGAATGAGAAACTCAGGTCGAAGTCTAGTAATCTTTGAACTCGTGATGTTCAAATCTGATAAATTTCATCTTCAGTTCATCCGAATTTCAAGCTCACGTCCAAATTTAGTAATATTCGAACCTGTGATGTTCAAATCTGATAAATTTCATCTTCAGTTCACCCGAATGAGAAACTCAGATCAAATTCTAGTAATCTTCGAACCTGTGATGTTCAAATCTCATTTTCAGTTCATCCGAATGAGAAACTCAGGTCGATATCTAGTAATCTTTGAACTCGTGATGTTCAAATCTGATAAATTGCATCTTCAGTTCATCCGAATGAGAAACTCAGGTCCAACTCTAGTAATCTTTGACCTCGGGATGTTCAAATCTGATAAATTTCATCTTCATTTTTACCCGAATGAGAAACTCAGGTCCAACTATAGTAATCTTTGGACCTGTGATGTTCAAATATGATAAATTTTATTTTCAGTTCATCCAAATGAGAAACTCATGTCCAACTCTAGTAATCTTCGAACCTGTGAAGTTTAAATCTGATAAATCTCATCTTCAGTTCATCCGAATGAGAAACTCAGGTTCAACTCTAGTAATCTTCGAACATGTGATGTTCAAATATGATAAAATTCATCTTCAGTTCATCCGAATGAGAAACTCAGGTCCAACTCTAGTAATCTTTGAACCCGAGATGTTCAAATATGATAAATTTCATTTTTAGTTCATCCCAATGAGAAACTCAGGTCCAACTCTAGTAATCCTTGAACCCGGGATGTTCAAATATGATAAATTTCATCTTTAGTTCACCCAAATGAGAAACTCAGATCCAACTCTAGTAATCTTTGAACCTGTGATGTTCAACTCTGATAAATTTCATTTCAGTTCATCTGAATGAGAAACTCAGGTCCAACTCTAGTTATCTTTGAACCTGTGATGTTCAAATCTGATAAATTTCATCTTCAATTCATCCGAATGAGAAACTCATGTCCAACTCTAATAATTTTTGAACCCGTGATGTTCAAATCTGATAAATTTCATCTTCAGTTCATCCGAATGAGAAAATCAGGTCCGAAGGAATCTTACATGTAAATGGATGAATTCATCGTTCTTACCAAGTTTCCGACTTATAGTAGTCCACTCCTGGCCATGTTTCAACCTAGGAGCCAGGGTATGCATACAATACGCTAGAATAGGGCTTGTTTGAGGTTTCGGGAAATATTCCTAGGGAATCTTACTTGTAAATGAATGGATTAATTCATCGTTCTTACCAAGTTTCTGGCTTATAATGGTCCACTCAGGGCATGGTTTCAATCTCGAAGTCAGGTTATGCATACAGTATGCAAAAATAGGGTTTGTTTAAGGTTTCGGGGAATAGATTGTATGCCATTATACCAAATTTGAAGTTCGAATCGACATTGAGCTTCATAATTATCGATTTTGATGATGTATCATCCTATGTTTGAAGTCATAACCCTCTCAGAGCTTCTTGGTTCATATTTTGTAAGTCGTTATACCGAATTTGAAGTTTAAATCGATACTAAGCTTCATATTTATCGATTTAGATGATGTATCATGCTAAGTTTAAAGTCAGAACCCTCCCGAATCTTCTAAGTTCATAATTTGTATGTCGTTATACCACATTTGAAGTATAAATCAACATTGAGCTTCATATTTATCGATTTCGATGATGTATCATGCTAGGTTTGAAGTCAGAACCCTCCCGGAGCTTCTTGGATCATAGTTTGTAAGTCTTTATACCAAACTAGAAGTTTGAAAAAACACTGAGCTTCATATTTATCAATTTCGATGATGTATCATGCTACGTTTGAAGTCATAACTCTCCCGGAGCTTCGTACTTCATATTTTGTATGCCATTATACCGCATTTGAAATTCGAATCTACACTGGGATTCATATTTATCAATTTCGATGATATATCATGCTAAGTTTAAAATCTGAAACCCTCCCGGAGCTTCGAACTTACTTCGTGACCTATGTGAATAGTCGAAATTCAAACCCGAAGCACAAAGAGAAAGAACAAAGAAACACACCAATTATCGAATTCACTTCTTATTTTTTAGCTTCATTCTTATACATTTTGGATTTTTTTATATCAGAATGTCGATAACAATGTCCTAAATTATTAATATTTTTTTTGGATTTTTTTCTTCATGTCGAAGGTTGATAATAAACTGAATACATTAGTTCGTATTAGCACAAAGAGAAACACAAATGCTTCTCAATCCGTATGAGCATCACAAATACAATCTTAACCGTCAGATTATTTTCTCAATCCGTATGAGTGGATCAAATGAAATCTGATCCGTCCATCATTTTCATTCACCAAACCTCCTGTTTTTCTCTATCTTCATCTCCTCTTCTCTTCGTCTCATTCACACTCCACAAATGACCGGTGGCGTTACTTGAGAAAACTAATTCACTTAACCCATCTTTACTCATCATCGCCATCTCCTATCCCTCTCTTCACCTGCTTCACCAAATCTCTTTAAAAACCATAATTCTTTTACATAAAATCAAACCATTTACTTCCTATGGTTCTCCTAGGTTAGGTTAGGTCTTGGTCGGGAAGAACACAGACCCAGGGAAGACATGAATTGTGCTGCTACCAGTTGTTGTTCGATGTGGGGTTTTGATTTTAACTTTGGTGCCGTGAATTAAATGGGTTTAGATTTGAATTTGAGAAGAGAAAGTTGTTGTCTGAGGTTGATATAGGTTTGGAATTAGTGAGAATTTTGTGGAGTTACTCAGCGGAGAAGTGAATCATAAGGAATTGGGGGTTTTCTGTAATTGGAGGTGGATTTAGTGCTGCTGTTAAGAATAGAAATTAGGGTTTGGTGGTTCAATCGGGGGTTTCTACGGAGAAATTTTGAAAGAAGGATAAGAATGGTTACAACAGTTCTTATTAGATAAATGAGATTTGAAGCTGGTAGTTGCAATGGCTTTGAGATGTGAATTATATGATTTTGCTGATGCGTTAGGAATTGGCAGCATGGGTTAGGCTCGAGAATAAATCGAGCTTAGCAGAGGCATGGTGATTATCATGGGTTTGAGATGAGAGTGGCGATTTCGAGTTTGAGACTAAGGAGCAGCAAGAATAGGAATGAACAGATGGGTTAATTGAAGAAAGAATTGTAAATGAATATGTTGATGGAAGAGGTGAATATGCTGATGAACAGAGGGAAGTTGTGGATGGTTTCGACTGCTGCCAATAAGTATTTCGAAGGTCTTGGAACAATGGGTTTGGATTGTTGTTCAAATTTGAGTTGGAGTGGAAATGTTTAAAGGGTTTTTTGTGATTCAAATCATTTATAATGGTAAGAATTCATGGCTTTGTTATGCTACTGAGGAAGGTGTGAAGATTTTGGGTCTTGAAGTTTGAAGTTTGAACCTGAGGCAGGAAAAAGCTGAGAAGATGAGACTGTTTTGTTGAATTGGAGAAGATAAATAAAAGAGAGCTTCAATGGAAGATTTATTAGTATTCAGCTGTTGTTGATTCACAGGGAAATCAAATGGAATACATGTAACGGTGTTTCTGGCACCTTCATTGTTTTAACACTAATGGTGTTTGATTTCAGCTGTTGTTGATTCATTTGTTTTAACACTAATGGTGTTTGATTTGCAATTTCGGGTACCTGGAGCTAGAGTTTTGTATCTTGGGGTTGCTTCTGGCACCATTGTCATTTGCACTATGTTTGAGGTAAAGATGAAATTGGTATTGATATTGAGCAATGAGGATGAGACATTTGCAACTGCAAGTCAAGTTGTATGGCTAGAAGAAACTGAGCAATGATTTGTCAATGTTGGTGAGTTGAACTGCAGCTGAAAATTCCCCAGCTTCATTGCTTCAATGGTGGTACAATCAGCTGCAAAAATCCCAGGAAATATACAAAGAGAGGTGGTTACAAAACCAATGGGAAAAGGAGGTCCCAAAAAAGCTCCTGCCAAGGTTTGTTTTTGTCTGAATCTTGTCTGAGTGTTCCAAGTTATTTCAATATATCATTCATTTGTAAACCAATATTTGTTTGTGTTTTATCAGTATTACAACGGTAGCAAAATCTGCACCAAGACCTGCACCTTCTTTTGAAACCAGAAATTGGGACAAGAAATGAGCTCGGTAAGTAACTCATTTCCATTTGATCATTTCTGTCATGCTTTGATTGTTAGCTTGATTAATGAAATGATTTTTATGATTGTGTCTTTCATGCTAGTGGCGATACGGAGTGTACAAAGTCTTATTTTATTGCTTATATGTTTGGTGGTTGGAATTTGTAAATTTTGATTGATCTTTCCATGGTTTGATGAATTTAACTCTTGCTTTTCATATGAACTCATCCTTAATTAAATATCCCAATGTTGTTTGAGTGCTCATTTCCAATCAAATCATTTGACTTGATAAAATTTGTATTGCTGGTCTGTATTAATAGTTTCTTTTGGAATAATGGAATGTCGTAGGACTAGGAGATTCCATCACTGGTCTGCCAAATCTTAATATAGGTTAACATACCATGGTGATAATGTTGTCATTTCATTGTGTGTTAGTGTTTAGCTACTGTATACGCTTGGGTATACAAAGAAAGAAACATTTATATCATACTCTTGCATAGTTAGCTACACTAACCATAATGGTTAGACAATAAAGTGGATTGTTTATGGAATATGTTCTTGTTGGGATAATTAAAAACGTGTCTCCATTTGTGTAAGTCTACACTTAGGACTATTACTAGCCGCATACCCTTACTTTGGTCTGTAAGTGTTAGATCACGTTTCAATACATTTGGTGACTATTGGTATATATGTACCATTTTTAGATTGATACGGAGATCACTGTCTCATTTATTTTTCATGAGTGCTAGATATACTTAGCAACTGATTTGTGCTTCGAATTTTGAAGTAAGCTACTGTACGTAGACCCTAAATGTTAGCCACTTATTATTCTTATACGTATAAGTCTTGAGTAATGATATCTGATGTTGACTACATGGGTTCGAAAGATAAACAGTTAGGGAAGCTAGAGGTTTTAGTGGTACCGTATTGATCTCAGTAACATTTCTAAGGAGAGTTGTAGTAGCAACAAGTTCCTAAAGACAAACACATTAAGAATGGAATGGTACCATGGGACTAAGAGCTAAAATCATTTGTAGTTATTGATTAATCATACGCCATGCCGTTTTCCATGTCAATCCATTTATGGTGATGTTACATTAGTGTATCAATGGATACATTTCAATTTTCATGTTTTACTGAATAGAACATTTTGTGGTTGTTTGTAAACTTGGAAGGCGATCAATTGTTTATCTAAAATTCCTTTGAGTGTTTGAAAGTCCCCATTGAGTATGATATTAAGGTGAACTGTATATCTAAGTCATCATGAATTAACACTTGGATTATGTGTTAGTATAACTATGTAAGTGGAGAGCTACCTACATGAATTATAGATTAAGTGCATTTCATAACTAGTGGGTGAGATCGTCACCAGTTTGAAATATCATTTGAATTGTACTCTTAAGTGCAATGGTATGACATAAAGTGCTGTTAGTAGATTCCATGAGACAGAAATATCATTTGAGAGGCCTGAAAGTTATGAGATACGTTGCAATACATACTTAATAGGGGTAGCAAAACATTGCTAAGAATTCTGATTTTGGATGGTCTTAAACCCAAAGTTGGTAAATTGAGGCGAAGAGAATATGTGAATTTGGCCCAGTTGTATTTTGAAGATCATTATCCAACATCTCAATTGTCGAGGGGTGTGATAAGCATCTATCTGCATGTAAAAGTCTTTAATACTTGTATGTGTTGTACATTTGCTGATTCAGTATAATAACATCAACAAAAGCATGCTCAAGCTTGCGTTCTTCTGGTTACAACTTGCATATTATGTGATATGGCAGCTGAACGTAGTTGAAGTTGTCAATAAAGCTAGATGTTTCTCTTTTGACATTGTTGGCATAGTGCTAGGGCACCAGAGGTTCAGAATTGCATAAATCTAGATGTTTCTCTTTTGATGTGTGAAGAAATGCAGATGTAAAAGTATCTCATAATTTGTTGTTATTCATGTAGTTCCAAATTCTAATGGATGTGTCGTTCTCTTCTCTTTTTTGGTTATTGCAGTGGTGGTGGTGGACGTATAGACAACTACAGAGATGGAGTTTCTGGGCCTGATAGACATCGACATGGAGGAAACTGTCCACGCCCTTACTGATGGAATGCACAATGATAAGCTCATGTGCTAAGATATGCGAAGTATAATCTATCCTTTTTTTGTAGTTATTCGGGAAACTTTGAACTTTTGTAACAAACATCTATATCACTGCCAATTTTTGGATGTGTGTTTAACACTGGCAGGTTAACTTGAATAAATGTAAATGTATTACACTGACAGGTTAATGCGAATGTGAAATAGTTAATGTGAATGTGAAATACTTTCGGCAATTCGGTTTCAGCTATAAATTTTTTTCAAAATAGTTTTATAAACACAACTTATAATAAAAGTTGTATTCCATATTTCAACTACACAAATCAGAGGTTATGAAAGAATGTCTTTATGACATAACTAGGTGATGTCCAACATAGTTCTACAACTCTAACAAGTGTCGTGCAAATCTTATTCATAATACTAATAAGAGTTGTTCTATATTTCTACGATACACATCCTAGGTTGTCCAAGATAGTCCTCCAATTTTAACAAGTGTTGTGTTAAGTATTTCTAAGATACACATCCTAGGTTGTCTAAGATAGACCTTCAACTTATACAAGTGTTGTGTTACATATTTTTACGATATGCATCCTTTGTTGCGTAAAATAATCCAACAACACAAGCAAGAG
Organism: Papaver bracteatum; assembly: GCA_023529315.1. NCBI lineage: Eukaryota > Viridiplantae > Streptophyta > Magnoliopsida > Ranunculales > Papaveraceae > Papaver > Papaver bracteatum. The sequence goes on along the minus strand of JAJJWX010004901.1, from coordinate 96,347 downwards.
TTGTGTTAGGCTTTTAAAAAAATTTTGAAAGGGAATCACAACTTTGGCAAAATATTGTCGAACCATGAACCACATCACACTTTACAACTCTTAGTCAAGCATTGTAGAAAATCTTGGACTTTATACAATACCCCACCTACACAATGCATAAAATTGTGTTGTCGTTGGTGTACGACAACACTAATAAAGTTTCGACAATGATGATTTTTCCCGTAGTGAATCGCAACCAAAAAATATTATATTAATGCATATTATCAACGGACCATCACGAGTTCTAAACACAAGCTCTAGATGCCAACTATAAGTTTTAATTTTTATAGATACTTAATTAGGATCTTTGAACTTCATCATAATCACATAATAAAATATGCAAGAATAGGTTTATACAGAATACCTGGTAGCGCTAATCCGTGTTATGATACTGATCATTTTTGTAGCGGCGGTAATACCTTGTGGAGGTCATGGTTTCTCCTTCTTCACCTCTTATGTTATGAATACTAAATTCTCGAACCCAATACTGAGGGATATTGTGTTCCTTTTATAGGTAGAAGGAGTACCAAGTTCCTAGGGTTTAGTATAGGCATTAAATCTCGACTGTCCATCAAAGAAGAGATATTAGGAATAATATAATCCCATAAAGGAAACCGGATATTTAGTATAGCAATAATCTAGATTACCAAGATTATTACATGGTCCCAAGGGAATATTTCTAGTCATACAAAAATATTCTTACAAAATTAGCATTGACTAATTTATCTAATTTGCTTTTCTAGAGAGTTGGACATGGTATGTTGGTGACTAAACTATCGTTAAATTAGAATTCACGGAAATACTAACTTCATTCCATACATGCCAATATAAACTAAAATAATGGCTAAAAGATAAAGAATTGAGGAATTGAGTTGAGTTACTTTTCAAAATTTATAGCAGGATATACATATGTCTCATTTTATTGAGATGTTACAGGAAACTGTTGCCAAATTTTTTTTTGGATTTAGGACACTACAAGAAAAGCGGCTTTCGACAACACAAAGAAACCGTTGTCGAAATGGTACGACAACGATTTTCCAGACGTTGTTGTATGGGGGGTTGTTAAAAGTTTCTTCACTTCGACAACGGTTATTCTCCATTGCAGGAAACGTTGTCATACATAACCCAACGACAACAGCTTTGTTACATTGTGAGATGTTGTCACAACAACAATGACAAAACGTTTTCGAAATATTTTTAGATTTAAAAAAAAAATTAGAAATATATCAAATATGAAATTTATATATATATAAATAAATATCAATTCACTTCTTTACATTAAATCAATATATTCATAATTGATCACAAACAAAAGACAAGGTCAACAAATCCCAGCAGCCTAAGATCATTACCAGACAATGAATATTCACCAGAAGTTTCAAGATGGACTTATGTTTTGAGCTCGCGTTGCATGAGAGCAGAAAGCTTCCGGACATACATAAGAAGGCATGCACTCACTTAATGTTGAGAAACTCACTAGTGCCCAGAAACTCCGGCATCACTTTGTCAATGACCTATTCCATACGCCGCTTAATAGAAGACTCTGCTGATTTCTGCCGGCATTTGCAAGAAACCTGAAATCCCATGGATATCCTTTGCAAAGTATGTACTGCAGAAATCGAGTTCATTGACATATCCTTTGATACCTCCAAGATCAATCCTGCATACCAATCTTCCACTACACTTGCTAAATTAAATTTATCTAGATGTACCACAAGCATGTGGAGAAACAAGAAACTATCCTGAAATGTTAAAACAATAGAAAATACAAGCAATAGAATCATAAATTCATGACAGTTGCATTCTCCCTTACCCAGTATGCATTCCACATAACACATTAAAGAAAAAAATCAATCACTCGCACTAATCGATGGGTAACACTGGTCGATAAAGTCCTTTCGTGATTTTCCAAAGTGAAAACATTGCCTCGCTGCACAAAACTCTAAGCAAATACAGAAAGATCAAGTCTGGGTCATGGGGACTCAAAAACTGCAGAAAATAATAACGTCCATAAAAGGACTTTATCGTAAAAGTAATACGTACTTAGTCTGCGCTTGATGCATAGGCACAAATTGCACAATGTCGCTTTTAGTCCTAATTTTCAGTAAACTTTATCTTTAATTGGAACATCTTCGACCCTACACACCTGTGAAAACAAGGTCACATATAATTAAACACCTACTACTGAAATGGAGAACTAAATAGACTGGAGCAAATCAAAACTTAAAGCCATGTTATATTGAACTTTGAATTGCATTTGTGCAGAGTGCAGTGGTGATAAACAGAAATAAGTATACTAATCAAGCACTGTAGATTACATGACTTGAGGTTACAGAACTAACGAATACCAAAATCAATGTTTCTATAACGAATTTGACATAAGTTGCTAAGATTGGGTGTCAAGATTTTGCGACAAAAAATGAAGTCTAGCGATCTACTTCCAATTTTCTGTCCTGTAAACAAATCATGATGGAGTGATAAGAGTGACCTGAAAATAGTGTGGTGTGTAAATCTTGGTGGAAGAACACAAGTAATTGGACAATTGTTGTTAACAATGTGTAATTTAAAATAACAATACCTTGTTATGTTGGATGCGTGCAATTTGAGTCCAGTTCAAGGCTTGTTGTATTGGTGGGTTACTCCATATCATCTAAAAAAGAACACAAGGTTAGCGAGATTTTCCAATAAATCAAGAACATTATAGGTTCAACTCAAATAAGGGCCTTGCTAAAGTATTACTCGATGAATCGCAATCATATGCTGAAACTCAAACTGAGAGTCTAGCTAGGAAATAATAGTTCTGGGACAACCATATATGATGCAGATGATGGTAATGAAGCTAGGAAAATACAGTGTGCGAGACAACAAAAAAACACATTTTCAATATTAGAAATGGGTTGCGAGAACGGTAGTTTCTCAGTCAGGAGTCCAGCCGATGAGTCGAAGAATAAAGAACCAATTCTCATCCAACCTAATACATTCAAGAAATCTAACTCATTAATAGAAAAATGATTACATGTATACCCCAAACTCTCTACCAAAAAAGGAAAATATTAAAATAAAATGGATTAAATGCATCCTTTATGAAATCCTTTCTAACATATCCAAAAGCCTAGTTGTTATAATCTGCTAGCAAATTAAGTAACCCCTAATTATAAAGACTGGAATTTTAAGGAATTTCTACTTACCAATGAGCTTATCTTGCTGCCTAAACAGATAAGAATGACTCCAATCTGAAATATACAAAACCAGAACAACAAAGGTCATTTGAAACTAACTTTTACTCTCTCGAGGAGCGGATATATCAATTAATTTTTATACACACAAGTAAGGGATTGAATCAAACTTACCAATGTTGATATGCACATTTGGATCCATTTTGCAAAGAAGAAAATTACTCTGAAAATTTAAGATTGAAAGTTAAGATCAGATTTTGCAAAAATAATCCGGTAAAACTCAAATACGAAGAAGAGAAACTGTAATTCCTAACGAAACTGAGCTCAATCATGGAAAACACAAAAATTAGATGTATGATGATAAGTTTGATATGTACATAATATATCAAATTTAAGCTCAAATACCATGAAATAAATTAGAAAGCAACATTCAACAGACATTAGAAACAACGTTCAAAAGACAAATCTGTTTGCCTAAAAGGAAGTCTCTGGTAATGTTAACCTAAACTTAATGAAGCTGCAGAACTGAATCTGTTGATATTATAAATATTATTCAAGAGAGACCCAAGTAACGATCTTATCTTCAACTGACTTAATCACTAGCATCACTAATCTAGATGAGTTTCCCACTTTGATGCTTTATCACTACCTCTCATAATTTATTTTCTTCACAGAGGAATCACATAAAAAATTATAATAAGTTCACATATCATAAAAAATCATAGTTATGCTTCAAAAAATCTAACTAATCAAGACTACCTGAGATATATCCATGAATTGCTAAAATTGTCAATACAATTAACATAACCATTTCAGTAACACATCATTAATATATTTTGGAACAAAAAATTAGATATATGGAAATCAATACTTGCATGAGATCTAATTCCGGAAATGAAGTAGTACATCACATCTAGCTAAGCACTTAAACTTCAAAGGGTGGAAATAAAAAATGACCAATGAAAACCATTAACAAAAACTAAATACATACACCATTAGAAACCAATTTCGGCAGAAATTAATGTAAACCATTAAAGCCCAAAATCATACAAACAAAATTAAAAAAACAAATAAAAAGAGATTAATTTCTACTGTGAAATCAAAAAGAAAATCAAGGAAAATATAATTTAAAAACCCCAACTTTACCTGCTGATCTTGATGAAGGCAGAGAGGATCCACTTGATGTACTTATTTCCTCCATTAAATCGAGTACCCACTTGATGATAAGATTAATGATTGCCTATGCCTTTTTCCTGTTAGTTTTCATGAGGTATTGTTATTACAACAAGTTATGATGCGGATTTGCAGAGTTTTGATGGGGGAAAAGATAAAGCTTATTTATTTTGAGTGGATCTGAGTAGTAGACATGGTGAAGAAGAACAGAGAAAAGGATGAGGCGGAGAGAGCAAGAGAGGTAGAAAATAGAAGATAAGATTAGGTTTTATTTCAAGGGATGTTGTGCTGCTAATCTCGGGAAATGCTTCACGAGATCAAGGGCTCCGATGACAGACGTGTGTTTCTCGCACGTGTATTTTCTTAAGTGAAAATTGTTGTCGGGAGGCCATACCATTCAACAATGGTTTTTAATAGGAAGCGTTGTAGAAAGCCTATTAATCAACAACGTCGGCGCTAACGTTGTGATACACCCGTTGTCAATGGCTGTTTTTCTTGTAGTGCGATAAAGAACAAGTGGTACACTAATAGCTAGCAAAGAGTCAAAGACGGACTCGGATGAATAAGCTCAGGGGTTTTGAGGATTTGGTGAAGAAGCGGGAGAAACCCACCACCAACAAAAAGTCAAAGATGGATTAATTGCGATACTTCTCCTCTGTCTTCTCAAATGAAAGAGAAGAATAGTAGAACTATATCTCATACTTCAAAAAGTTTGTGATAATCAAACATACAACTATTATGTTTTAACACTAACCTCTGATTTCATAGGAGCTAGATCCATCTTTCTCATTCGACTCCAATAAACCTTCTTTCATAATCTACAAAATCAAAACAAAACCCATCATCAGATCTTCAATAAATCAAAGCCTTATTTATGAAAAATCCCAATAAACAGAAAAATAAATAAAAATAGAACGTGATACTTAGTTGAATCAAGGGGGTGAAAACCCCTAAAATCCACAATCATTCCAGAACCCCAACATCATTTTTTCTATAGGAAACATATATCAACAGATCTAAAAAAATTGAATTAAAAATAAAATGAATAAGTTGGGTATTAGAAGATTTACCTTATGAACCACCACTGATTATCGACCGGTCTTCTAATAACTCCTATAACAAAAATCAAAATAGTTACGAAACTCTAACCACAAGCAAATGAACAAATAGTAATTGGAAAGAATATATCATACCTAACTTTACCTTATGAAGTTGAAGAAATTGAAAACAACGAATTATATATAAAAAGAACAATTGGTTACAACCCTAACATTAAAAGAAAATGGTTTACTAAGAAAATAGTTTTTAAGGTTTTAGATTCAAGATTTGGGTTTAAGAAAAAAAACCGAAGGGACTCTAGTGATTTTTGTTTCTCAGAACAATCATACAATAACATAAACGAAGTTCTTTGCTTGAATCCTTGAATGATCTGTAACAAAAACTTAGGTAAAATGAGAGAAGAAAGAGAAGTTTCTGGTGTGGACTGTGGAGGGGAAAAATAAGAAGATAAAGCCAATAATGAAAGAGAAACTATAATAGATAATTATACCTCCTTGAAAATATCTACCATCAAAATGTCATTTTTCATATGTCGTTACAGAAGTCAACCAAAGTCCATACCACGACGAAAACTTTGACTTAAGTCAAATACATACTGAATGTGTTGTTGTAGAAGTCTACCAAAGTCATGCTGGAACGACATCTTGACTTTAGTCAGCAAGACTTTTGATATGTTGTTGTTTCCCGATATGTTATTTGTATCATTTTATTGTGCCTCAGATAGCCCATTTTCCACCAGTGGATCTAGGGTGAACTCTTAGTAGATTAGGGTGAACTCTAATCTGCTTCCTAATCAAACAAGTGATTACTCCCTCCTGTTCAAAATAAGCCTATTATTACACACAAACAAGCCTATTATTTACACACAAACAAGCCTATTATTTTGAAACGGAGGGAATATAAAAAAAGAAGCCTTGAATTGGTTTAGTTGATGTTTGCACGAAAAATTATCCCGAGATAGAAAAAGAGGTTCTGAATAATGTAGTATGTTAAAGCTATTAATCAATTATTAAATTAGGAATTATCATTAGGGATTGTTGGAAATGTATTCTTTAAAACAAAATTCTATTTCTATTATTATTTTTTATTAAAATTATTTTTCATAATATTAATGATACTCATAAAATAAATTTATTTTTGTCATAAATTCCTTGATCGTTTCATGTTACAAGAGTAATTAATGGTTTATATTAAACCATATTAATGTTTTCATTAACACTTTATTGAAAACCTCATTGACTATAAATCAGATTTTTGGTTGAAAAAAAAAATGGTAGAGATTTTTTCTTTGATGTTTTGGAGTTTTGTTTTTTAAAAAATTAGAATTTTTGAGAGAAAGAAAACTGGTGTATGATTATCACTTGTTTTCTACAAATTTTATTATGAGCAAGAATAGAAGTGTACAAGTATCACATACTCTCAAGTGCAAGAGTGATTGTGAAAGAGAATTTACTCGGCTGTTTTATCCTGGGGACGACGCGACATGGAATAACTGTTTACATAATTTTGGGCAGAGCCGCGAAATGTCTTAAAGAGAGCGACCTGGTCGTGACTCAGCCATAACATTATTTGTTGGGTTTTTCTTTGTGATTATTTTGCATGCGGATTTCGGCAATTGTTCCAACAAGGATAAATGTACCGCGCATGTTTAATGGCTGGTTCACCCATTAGACTGTGTTAACCCGATGTCTAAAACTTAAACTTTGGACCAAAAAAATTAAGCGGGGGTCTGTATACGTACGGGATATTTACCGATAGGAAAGTAGACTAGTTCAATTCTATACAAAAACAAAATAGTCAAATTATTTAGATTTTTAATTTTCGAACATTAATTATTAATTCAAATTATTTGTTTAATCTAATCAATAATAATATTACTTAGTTTAGTTAATCTAATTTCTAATTAATACTATCGAACGAGGGAGTTCTAGCCACATGATTCCCATTTGATGATACAATTTGTCATTTTGTGAGTTTTTAGAACCAAATATTTGGATCCCCTGTAATAATAGGATTCAAAAAAAAATTTATATACCTTATAGAAAAATTTATGTGGGGGTATAGAGGTGTATGAATGGGTTAAATCTTTAGCATGGAGTAATTTCAGTGAACCTAAAGAACTAGGTGGTCTAGGATTCAGAAAAAATTAGAAAATTTTAATAAATCAATCGAAAACTAATAATACTGTAATTATCTAGTTTCCCACTAACGGTACTCGTACAGATTCTTGATCCCACAGAAGTCTTTAAACGAGCGGTCGTAAGAGATTTCACCTAATTAGGATATTTTCCTCACTAAATAGATGGCTCCACCAAAAACAAGAAGAATTAATTGGGGGATATGGGAATTAATTGGGGGATATAGCTACGGGACAAAATAGGTGTCCCAATAGCAATTCTGGGTGACCCCCTATGTAATTATTTTTTTAATTCCTAATCTAGCCCCCACTAATTAGGATTAGTGATTAAGTATAATTAGTAAAATGTTAAGTATTTGGGGGATAAATTAGTGTGTATTTTTATTTGTGTTTGGGTGAGAGTAGGAGGGAAAAAAATATTTGAGAGGAATTTCTTTTTTTGAAAATGGGAAGATGATTGTGATGAGATAATTACTGATAATAAGAGGTTGAAAAATTGATTTTTTTTCTTTGAATCCACCATTTTTGCAGCTGAAAAAGCTTGGTGCCGGCATGGTATTCAACCAAAAACTCATGCCGGCAATTGTTGGAAATGTTCATAAATTGTTTGCCACTATCCGGGGGGGTTCGGGTACGATTTTTTTCCTGGTTTTGATCTTCTGAATGTTGATTTTTTTCTGGTTTTGAACAGGTACCGGCATGGTAATAGTTTTTTCGAGCGTGCCGGTACCTGTTCCGGCATAGTATTTTGCTTAAATACCTATGCCGGAACGAGAATGAAAAGTATCCGAATGTTGATTTTTTTTTCACTTGACTACCGGCATTGATAGGAAATTATCGGGCATGCCGATCACCGTGTTCCGGCATATGGTCTTCATCAATTCCGGCATGGTATTCCTCACTTCCATTTTGAATTTTTCCTGGCTTTAAAAAGCTTGGTTCCGGCATGGTCAGTTGATATGAAGACCATGCCGGTATTGTTTTCCGGCATAGGAAATAAATATGAAAACTATGCCGGAAAAAAATACCGGCATGGTCTTCATATCAACTGACCATGCCGGTACCAAGCTTTTTAAAGACAGGAAAAATTCAAAATGGAAGTGACGAAGACCATGCCGGAATTGATAAAGACCATATGCTTGAACACCGACTGCGGCATGGTCTTCATCAATTCTGGCATGGTCATCATCACTTTCAGCATGATCTTCATCACTTCCGAATAAAAAAAAAATTTCGTTTCCAAAGTGAGGTGAAGAGAATTTGATATAGAGTGGGGAGAGTTTAGAAGATAAATGTTTTACTTCATAGTCTAATTCCTTATTACTATGATCATTCTATTATGATCATGTCACACCACTAGAGTATTGTACAATATGTACAATATATATAGCGTCACAGTTATGTTTTCAATATATATAACACGAATGAAAAAGTTCAAGTAAATATTATTAACCTCAAGTGGAAGGATGGTGTCGTCGTTGTAGTTCGTTACTTCTTCACATTCTTCAGGTATTCAGAGTAATACTTGTATGTTTCAATATTCCTAGACTTTGTAGTCTAACCTAAACGAAGTTGACTCTAGTATTTAATCAAGAGACTCTAGATGAGTTTTGATACTAAAATACGATAACCAAACTTGACATACCAATACTTGGTGAGTTCAACCGAGCTATTCTCTAACACACACTCCTCCAAAGAGTGTATATTTGGCATATTCCTTTTTTTGATTGATTAGTTATTGTGGGCTTTATTACCCTTGATGTTTAGAATTTTGATCTGTGTTACATAACTCCTTGAATTAAAATAATTATGGAGATTGAAATATTATGTGCACACTAGCTAAGAAGTGTGCACAAAATCAGACTCTTTTTTAAGTGTCAAATTTGTAGTATTGAAATTTTGTATGCTTGGAGTTTTAGTTTCATGCTATTTTCAATTTTGCATGGGAATAAATGAATGTTATGGTACACTGAAAAACAATAAAATTTGCATGTCTTTTTACCTATAAAAAGTATCTCCTTTTTTTAGAAAAAATAAATAAATCTCCCTTTCTACTTGAAAACAGTTCACTATGACTATATTTTTCGGTACATTTTACCTCTAAAACTCACCAAAATCTCTCTTATCGGTTAATATTATATGATCAATCTAGTAGTGAGTTAAAATTCATCGATTCAAGTATGAGATGATGAAGGAAATTGAAAAGATACACGATTATCAGGAGTCGGCGCGCAACCTATAAATACGGGCACCCTTTTACTTATGTTTTCCTTTTTCAATTCTTTCTCTTCCCTTTCTCTCGCCCCAGTCCGAGTTTAAGTGCCACCCTTCAGATACTTAGACCCGAATTCGAAGGATTGGATCCCATCCCCGATGTACTTAAACTTGTGTAAAACCTGGGTGATGGAATGTGGCATAGAAAATATTTTGTTTAAGAACCACTTGTTAATTTAATATTTTTATTATAAATTCCATATGGTTATAGGAATGTTTTAATTTACTCGAATGATTTTATCTTAGTAAATAAATATTTTTTCTTGATAATGTTATTTGAATTATGGCTTTGGCTATGTTGAATGTTAGCAAGTGACACTAGTTGATTATTAAGAAGGATTTTTATTAGATGGAGAGAAAAAATGGATCCGAGGAAAGAGAAAATCGTAGTTGACTCGCTGACTCGTACCTAGTCGATATATTATCTTAAGTTTGACGAAACTATCCATACTAAATACACCCATCAACCAAGAAAAATGCACACCCATTCTCCAAATAATTCCACCACCGATACGCCACCATTTCCTCCACCACCTACGACCGAAAAAAAGAAAATAAAAACTTCGTAATCACTCCTATTCCCGAATGATGAAAAAAACTGTAACTAAATCATCATCAAACAAACAACATACAAGGAGTGTAAAAATTTTTATTCCTAACATAACAAACAACAAGTGAAGAACGGAAAATGACGTATCTTTAAATCCAAGAAAATAAGCAAAAGAATCAACAAACCCATTAAATAGATGTGTACCTAAACCTAATTCTCTATATAATAACAGAGTTTTTTCGAGCGACCTCATTCACCGGAGCTCCTGGTTGATTCTCGCTTCTGGTTGATTCTGGCCCCACCATTTACTTTTTTTAGTAATAAAATATTGAATTTAAACTAATAAAAAATTCAAAAATATTATTATTTCCAATAATAAGATAGTTAAATCTTAAAAAATAATTTTCCATGAAATAGCTAAATCTTAAAAATCTCGAAACATGCCAGAAATATATCGATAGTTAATCACGATAATCAACAAATTAAATCACAACATGATAATCAACAAATTAAATCAATCATGCTTAAAAAAAAAAAAAATTAAATCATGAACATCCACGATTTCATCGTGATAAATCGCATGAACATCACATGATCATAAAATAACATCAAGTGTCCAGTGTCCGTATACAATCTTAAAAAATATAACTTTCCTAATTACATCCCCAAACTATCAATTAAATCGGAAAAAAATATCTCTTAAAAAAACTTGATTAGCCAGGTCATGAATCTCTTTTCCGCAAATCTTTATTAGTGTTCCTGCATAGCAATTGGAATTTTTGTTAGTATTTTGGATGAATAATTTAGAGAAAATATTATGATCTAAATGAAGCTATACAAATCAAACAAGCATGAAAAAAAAAGCCTACAAATCAATAATCAATAGTTGTACTAATTTGCAAAGATTAATTTTTCTTAATTTGTTTTTCCCTATAACTAAAAAAAAGAAGAAGATATGTTTAGATATTTTGTGTGCAGAAACAACCACGGATACTAATTGCGGCTATTTTGTATGAGATATTATTTCTTGATTTGAGGATTTTTCTACTATTTCCTTATTCTGTCTAATTGGAAAGGATTTTTTTACAAGATATTATTTCCTTATCTCAGATTTTTTTTACTATTTCCTTATTTGCAAAATAAAAAAACTACAAACTAATAACAGACAAAAATATTTCCATAAGTAAATATTCAGTGAATATTAAGAATATATTTTTTTTGAAGCAAGGATTTAGTTTAGTGAACCATAAATAACAATATTGTAGATATTTTCCAAAAAAAGAAATCTATAATTATATTTTTTTCGCTTTTTTCGCTTTTTTTCATTTTTTTGGTAAATATGAAATTTTTATTCCAAAAGTTATAATACACAGACAAAGATTAAGGAAGGAAAAATGTTTACAACTTTTCTTAATAAATACAAAATAAATTATAAAAATAATGTTATCTTCTTCTAAAAAAACGCTTGAGCAGAAGCAAACCCTAATTCTTTTTGCGTGGATTCTCTGGTTGTTTGTTTTCTTATTTCATTTCGTTTATGGATGCTTATGAATGAATTATTGGTCAGATATTCGGTTGTCATTTGTTTTGCAGGATGTAATGGAAACATGGGCAGTCGATTGGCGATGCTTCTATCCTTTGAAAACTGAAAATTGGTATGATAAATTTTATTTTTCTTCTAATTCATGTCAAAAATTGTTAGGATTTATGAATGCGAGATTTGCGTCTTTTTTATCAATGCTATTCCCGTTGAATCGTTTTCGTTTATTTTATTTTATTATTTGAAAGTTTTCATTAAAATTATTAGTTTTTTACTTTTGAATCCCTGGATTTTTGTGATTAAAATGGTAAAGAAGCTTCGATTCTGGAAAAAATGGTGGTAGAAGAGAACTCATATCAGAAGATGTAAACTGTGAAAATTCCACATGTTGCGATTGCTTTAGCCATGTACGAGCTCACATATATTTAATAGAAAAGGTGCACGTATTAAGGTTAGGGGTGGGACTTGGGTTGGTTGGGCGGGTTAGAAGACTTGGACGAGGCAGACCCGAGCTAGGAATTCTTATCCCAGATTGCCCATCGAACCCGTGGAACCCATTGAGGGGTTTCCCAAGTCCGCCCAAGTTATGTTCCTCGGGTTCCTCGGGTTGGCCCAAGTTCCGCTAGACATACAAGTTTGTTAATGTGATAATAATAAATTTAGTAATAATAAGATTTAATTGCTCCATTTATTTTAAATTTCCAAATAACTAAAGATTATTTATAATAATATAAACTCTTTTCATATCAAATGATTAATGAGATATATATAATTTATATTTTCATTAATAGATTTGAAGAGAATGTCTAAAATTTATCTAAATATATGATATACTAATTATAAAAAATGTCTTATATATAGTTCTTCGGGTTGGGCGGGTTGTTTGGGTTAGAAATATTTGTGCCCATGCTTGCCCAAATTTAACTCGGGTTCATAAAATTTATGCTCAAGCTTGCCCAAAGTTTTGAAATACGTTGCCCATGTCCGCCCAGCATTCGGGTTGGGCATGGGTTGGGTGGGTTGACCCAACCCAAGTCCCACCCCTAATTAAGGTAATATCATTTCATTATCGTGTGGGATTAAGATCACCGTGATTAGCAGTTCTGTTGGGTTCTTATTTTAATCTTTTGTGAATTTTATTAATTACTGTATATATTTCTAGGAAGGAAAAATTGGAAATCTGAAGAAGTTTTTGAGTATTGTTTTTTTTTTTTTTCATCTTCTTAAACAGTTCAAATGACCTTTTAGCATAAACGAGTAGTAAGGGAGATTTATTTCTCACATCATTGATGTTTACCTTGGTAATGCCTTTTTTTTATTCTGATTAAGTATGTCAGTCGAGTAAACATAATATACCCTTTGGAATACCAAAATTCTCCGACCCTTTGATATTATTTTTGATCGAATTAGGAAAAAAAAACAAGAATATATATCAGATTTCCTTTCCCTAAATTTATTGGAATTTTTACTTCATTATCACATAATAGAGTCTTAATATTAATTCGTAGATTTTTTTGCCTTAAATATGATCCACTATGAACAGGTAACCAATTTTCTTTAGTAAACCGAATATTTATATTTCTAAATTAACATTATTTACATTTCTAATATTATCATTATTGAACAAAACTAACAAAACTAATTTGCCTTTTTTGGAATACAAAGATCCTCTGCCCTGCTATATTTTCCTTTTGGTGAGACTTATATTTACATTTCTAATATTATCATTATTGAGTAGAATACCAATATTCTCTACCATATAAAAAAGAAATGTAAAATAATTTAATTTTAGGAATAACAAGTATTTTAAGTATAGTAGATATTACATATATTTATAAGAATCAATTTTTAATTCTTTATATTTTAAGTATGTTTATAGTAAATATATTTACATATATTTGTAAGAATCAATTTTTTTAATCTTCTCATTTTTAAAGCAAGGCATGATTGGTTTGATTTGGATAAATTCCGGATCTGCAAATAAAAAGTATCTTTAATTAAAAAATTCAAAGTAGGTAGAAATATTTATTGACGGAAATAAATATGTATATACAGATCAAAAAAGTATTATGCTAAATTTAGGAATGAATTAATGATAAGTATTATCAAAAATTCCGAGTCTGTAGACCGTATTATTCTCCGAACAGTGACCTATTGGAATGATACTCATGAATAAGGTTAAGATATATTGAATTAGAGATTCGCTTTTATTTTTTCTTATGAATGAATTGGTTTTATTTTTCTTAGGAATAGATTTGTTTAGATGGGATTTTTTAAATCACAAACAATTCTTTGTTGGCTGCATAACTAAAAAAAATTATACAATTTTATTGCTATAAAATTTTTTACCTTTAGAGTTTGTTTTTGTTTGACAATAGTTTATAGGAAATATAATTTTGATCAGAGTTTATAAAATTTTAATTTTCATGTTTGGCCTATTTGGTTCATTTTATTTATTGGGATTACTTCTGTTCGGTATAGTCACGTAGTATCAACCCAGTACCAGATGTGGAAGTATCAATATCGATAGAAGCAATAAAATTTAGCAATTTGACCGAATTGGATGGACGTGCAGAAGAGCTTCTATTTAGTAGGTACGTAATATGTCATGCAAGCATTTAATATTCCATAAGCAATGAACAGACCCATGCATCGCACGGGTGACAAACTAGTATAAATAACAATAAACGAGAAGGAAAAAGATTCCATTATAAATACTAAAGAGCGACATATATATTGAACAAATCATGTGAGTCATAACATCAATAGTGTTTCCTAATAAGAACGACCATACTGTGAAGATTGGGAAGATTCAAGGTCGTGATAACTCATAAACATGGTCGATCGTAAAGTTTTTCACATCACCAAATATTCTTTCATGTGAGTCTTAATTTTAATTGGTTTTTTAATTTTTCTACATATTCTTTTTTTTTAGGGTTTATGGATTTCGATTGAATTTTCTAAACAGAAACAAGATTGAGTGCCAAATCATTGAAAAATATTGAAAGAGTAGAATGTTTTAAAATTTGGAAAAATGTTCATAAAGTTGATCATGGTGGTAATTTAGATCCTTCCTAAAGAAACTGATACACTCGCCTTTTTTTTTTTACAGTCATGTTTTTAGGTAAAAGAATCTATTATTTTGATGTTATTTTTATTTGAATTTTAATTATGTTGCGTGTTTATCATGTTTTACTGAATCTTGTTTATATCTATAGTAAGACTCAACTTAAAAAAATTTGATCATGAATTTTTTACCCTAGGTTAATAAATATGTTTAGGTTGCAAGTTTATGAACATATGGTATGTCAATAAAGGTATTTTGGCCCGAGTTAAAAAGAAAATTAAACTATGACTTCTTTCTCTCTATCTAACAAAAATCTTAATTTTTTGGGTTATGCACCAAATATTTTTAGACAGAGAGTAGAAATAAATCATATCTACACTCTGTAATTGTTCGTCTGGATTTGAATACAAGTCAACATTTGAAAATTTAATTACTCTTAAGAAAAGAACTAAAAATATTTATTTTGAAATCGAAAATAAATGTATTTCAAGAAAGATATCACCTTTAGACTTGGAGATAACTTCTATCTATAATTTTAAAAATTTCGTCTAACACTAGCATTGAAGATGCTCTTATCTTATATGTTATATCTCATTAAAAAGGAATCACATTAAATGCGTTGCCTCCTTAAGTTATTACTTGGTTAACGCGAAGTTTTAAAATAAAGCGACATGAGTGTTTGTACCATAACTAAAAATGCCATATAACGGGCCCAATTGGTACTTGAATCATCTTTTGGCCCTCATCCAAACTCGCTAACCAGTCAACCGAAGCATCCCCCAGCCTTCCCAATATTACATGAAGTCAACGCCCGGTCAACGGTTAAAGTCAATGTCTGGTCAATAATCAACGTCAATGGTAAAAGTCAACACCATGTCAACGGTCAAAGTCAACCATCAGTCAATGTTAGGGCCATGATGCCGATGGTGCTGCCATGCAGTTTCCATCTATTTTTCCAATGGTGCTGCCATGCAGTTTCCATTTATGTTGCCAATGGTGTTGCCAACCAATTTCCAGCTAAGTACTCTACCGCATAGCCAACCTTCATCCATGCTGCCAGCCATTATGCTGTCAGCCAGTCAATCTAGTTTGCCAGCCATTATGCTGTCAGCCAGTCAATCCAGTCTGGCAGCCATTATGCATGTCAGCTAGTCAGTCCATCATGCAAAATTAACACAAGGAATCATGCAAACAGTTTCATGCTAAATTTATTCAAGGAATCATGAAAACAGTTTCATGCAGAATTTATTCAAGGAATCATGCAAAGGAGGTTTCATGCAGATTAATAATAGCATGCAAAGGAGGTTTCATGCAGTTAAATTCCAGGAGGCATGCAAGGAAAGTAAAGACCATCTATGTTCAGGATTGTATAAATTGTGAGAATGTAACTCTAACAGGGGTGTATTGGATTGAGAATTGTAAGGATAATTAGAAATCCTAAAATTACCGAGGTATTCGATTAAGATTCATAAGGAATCACTAAATATCTATGGTATTCAAATCAGATTTTTTAAGATTCCACAAATATCCTAGGTATTCAATTCACTTAAGATTTACGAGGATAGTGGAGGGCCCAAGATATATTAGGATTGTAGTGGATATTTGTAGTTAAAATATGCATATTATTATCTCATTATAATCTCAACCCCCAAACCACAAGAGTTTCATGGATTCTAATGGACAAATTTTTTTCTTCTTTTTTTGTCACAACACGCTATGTTTTTCTACCACCGCCACCAACCACCACCATCGGCCACTAACACCAACCACCATGCACCACCATCCACCACCACCACTACCAACTGCCACCACCATCACCCTCCACCATACACCACCAACCAGCACCAACAATAACAACCACCACCGCCGACCGCCAGCACAAACCATCATCCTCCACCATAAACCATCGCCACCACCAACAATCACAAAACACACCACCACAACTTAGGATTTTGAATGGAAAATATGATGACCTTATTTATTTCAATCGTATTATGATTTGTTAATCCACTTCTATTTTTATAAATCCTAATCTCCATTACAATCCAAAGTTATATATCTATAAGAATCTATAAGATTCATTAAAGAAACATTATAAATCCACTAGATTCAGGTAAAACTAATATCTAATATTATCCATATAAATCCTGATCCAATACACCCCTATAAATGAGGGAGAGCCAAGAGAGAAAAAGGGCACTATAATT
This sequence comes from Papaver bracteatum, assembly GCA_023529315.1. NCBI lineage: Eukaryota > Viridiplantae > Streptophyta > Magnoliopsida > Ranunculales > Papaveraceae > Papaver > Papaver bracteatum. The sequence goes on along the minus strand of JAJJWX010004901.1, from coordinate 79,134 downwards.
CTACATATCAATAAAATATTACTCCCCAAGGGGATTTGTCCGTGGACGTAGGCAGCCAATGCCGAACCACGTTAAACATGTATCTCTTTATTTGTTCTTCAATTCGTCTCCTAACCCAAAATACTCACCAAATTATCTATTCATTTTGCCCAAAAGTAATTTTAGGTACAAACAATGAGATTAGATAATTATTTGCTAAATTAATAGTCATACCTAGTTCACCTTAATAGATTTTTCATCGTACGTACATAGGTCGTTTTGAGATTAGATTCTTCCACTTTCCAACCGTATTTAACATTTTTAACATGTTATCATCTATGCCCTAGGTTTAGAAGGTGTGTGGATATATTTCAAAAAGTAGAATTTCAACTAATAGAAAAGTTAATGTTTTGTGAACCAATTTTTTCTCGATTCGACTACTTTAATTGATTTTTGGAAGCTAAAAAGTAAGAAGTTAGTTTGGGTATAAAATTTTAAAACGACTTATTGAAGTCATTATAACTGGTCATTTTACTTTGCGATCACATTGACATGGTTGGGATTTCTTTTTTCTGATTATGTCTAGTTACTATGATGCTAAGTTATTTGAATGTCCATGTTTCCTATTTAAAATTTCTATAACTGTAGAAAATTCTCGAGTCAATTCTGTAATCGATTATGATCTCGTATCGGAGAATTACTGCCGATATATTTGAAGCATTACCTTTTTATGGGAAAACAAACTTCTAGGAGTAAAAAACCAACTTTTTGTTAAACTCCTGTTTGGATAACAATGTATAAATAACATTTCGATTTATGGAAATCGAAAGGTCAAAAACTAGGTTGATATGGCTGTTTCAAAACGACTTTTATAGGTCGAAAAGTACCTTTTTCCCGGAGCCTATAAGTTGAAAATTCGAAAATTAGGGTGGGATGGCTACTTTTATAAGTCGAAAAGTATCTATTTTTGGGAGCCATTTCTTTTGGCTTCCGACTTCTATTTGTGCTCATTTATCAAAGTATTATTACTTCCGATTTCTGTTCATACGGAGCTTCTGCTTTTGATTTCGAAACGCGCCGAAAGGGCGTTTGAATTTGCACTCAAAAATTATTTTTCGACTTCTGAATGTCAAGAAATCAGAAATTAGTTTGACAATAATTTTTCAGTCCAACTTTTAAAAACAAAAAATTCAGTTTTTTGTAATAGTTCGCGAGTTACAACCCCAAGGGTGTCACTATCCATGCACAAAAAATCCAACAAAACAAATTGTTCACAAAAACACCATTTAACATAAACTGTCTATATTACCCCTCTAGTTTAAATCACCCAACTAAAACAAAAATCAACCCCACATTTAATTTGTTATTATATTATCACCGCCATTAACAACACTCCACCAGCAGCACTACAACTGTGCCACTACCACTAACCACCACCGCCATCACCCACCACCACATTCGCCTACCACCACCACCGCCACAGACCGCCGCCTACTAACACCAACATAACCGCTGTCGACCACCACCACCGCGCCACGACCATCACTGCACCGACACCACCATCGTCCACCACCGCCACTGACCACCACCGCCGTCAACCACCACCACCGTCGATCGCCACCACCACCACCGTGCCACCATCGCCATTGCGCCACCACCACCACCAACGCCGCCGCCGCGCCACCACCGCCATTCCACCACCAACGTCATTCCACCGCCACCGCCATTCCACCGCCACCACCACCACCGTCGTTGCCAACCACCACCACCACCACTGTCGCCGACCACCACCAACCAAAACCAGCACCACCTCCAACACCTGCCGCACCGCCCACCACCACCACTGCTGCCCACCACCACCGCCGACCACCAACACCACTGCCGATACCTTCCATTGCTGCCACCGACCACCTCCGTCTTCGACCACCATCGTCACCAGCGCCACCACAGTAGCACCACAAACCACCACCCCCATCATCTCCATAGCTAAAATTTAATAAAATGAAAAAATATGATGAAACCAAAACTTATTTCATCACCAAAATGAAAAAAATATGATGAAACCAAAATTGGTTCCAACAATAAACTATAATTTGGTTTTGTCGACAACTATGAAACATGAAACCAAAATTTGTTGATGGTGCCAATTCAAATTCAAAAGGGTCATCCTGGGTCTGAGAAGTTTGAGAAGGACTCAAAGGAGCAATTTGTGAGGGATGAATCTTGCGGTCTGGAATAACTCCCAAGCTTCTGAAATTTGACAGACGTGCAACACTTCCACATACACATCTGTTTACAACCACAGGTTGCTGAAGCATTGTATCTTGCAAAGCATCATTGTAAGAAGGTAAGGTGGAATTCACTTCAGTTGTTGCTGGATGCGTTGGAAATTCAGCATGGATGCCATTGTCTAGCTATATGTCAGGTTGTGAAGCTGATACTGAAGCTTGGTTTCAACAAAAAATCTATTATTATATCACTGAAAAATTGGTTTCGTCGATAAAAATTAGATGAAACCATAATTGGTTTCGTGCAAATGTCTATTCAACTGCAAGAAAAATTACAGGAGGTATTATGCGTGTCCGTTGATAAAAAGACATCATTGAAATGTCATAATTGTCATGGCATGCCTACATGTACATTGAAAAAAATAATCAAAAAGATGATAAAGAGACGCAAATCAAAAGAACACCCATGGCGGTTATGGGAATGATACGACAGTGGCGCTACCCAAATACTAAGATATGCTTAAGAAAGCAGTACGGAAGATGGGGACAACCCGTGTACTACTGTTCGAATCAAGAAAATATGTTAGGGTAACTAATGTTGCTTAAATTGGCGCTCTATTGCAAACAAATTTCAATCACATACGAAAGAACAACATAGATGAATAAGATTTTATCATACTGCAGTTGTGCATTTTACCATGCTACAGTTGTGTAGACATGTTCAAAGATGCTACAGACACGCAAATCATTGTTCATCTACTGATTTGCAAACCAATTAGTTTAGATGGGCAAATGAACAATGGAAGTGAAAATATTAGACCTACCCTAAATATTATATGCACGTTCCTCCCCTCATAATTAGCTAAAATTCTCCAGCAAGGTTATCCTAAAATGATACTAAAAAAAAACAAAAGATACTTAAAAAAAAAAAAAATGAAACCATTCAGACCATTGACCTGAACAAAACCCACACTGAAAACATTTCTAACTCCCACTAACACATCTGTCATCACCATTAGTCATATATTATAAAAAATTTGCTGTAATACCAGTAAGTACCATAATTCAGTCAAAGTTCGAGGATACACATTACACAGTAAGTACACAGAAATCCTAACCTAAATTTTGAACTTGATCAAGAGGTGATTAAAAACTTCCTATCATGCATAGCTGATCTAATGTTACGCCCACAAGAATATTATACACTAAACTTCAAGAGCTAAAGGAATAATTTGAAAAGATAAAAAAACAAACTTGCCATTTATTATGGAGCACACATCATAATCACAAGGGAAGATGGAACCGACCTCGATAGCAGAAAATGTGAATGTCACTTTGAGCTAAGCATTCCATGAAGCAACAGGTTCTACTTTTTGAAGAATTTTTTTTTTACATTACTTCTAAACTCCACCCCCACAACTGCAATGGAAGGATAAATAGCAATGGAACGATAAAAACCTTTGAAATAAAATTTAATAGAGAAATTACCTTGCACTAACTCCGTTCTAAGACTCAACTGCATTTGAAACCAGATCTATTAACACCAAAAATAAATATTCAACATTTCTTTGGGTTTTCAATTCCCCAATTCCAACAAAACCAGATCTAAATATCAATTTAATTAAAAAAAAAATCAATGAAGTAACATGATTTTAATTACTTACCAACTTCAAATTACCATTCTAAAATTCATTCTCCCAACACAATAATAAGATGAAATTGAATCCTCGTCAATTGTTCATTTCTACCATGAGATCAATTCGCCACTATCACCACCTTGGTTTTGTTAATTGAGTTTGTAATAACAATCGAATACCTAAATCATTTCGGCTCACTTTCATATTCCATTATATTACTATCAATCGATTCATCTTATTTTTTGTGGTGGCGGAGGGAGAGGAGGAGGTGTTGTTGGTGGGGTTGGGGTAGAAGACAAGAAGGCGGTGTTGATGGAGATGGTTGTTGGTTTGCTGGTGGTACAAAAGCAGGAGGAGAAGGTGATGCTTCTGGTGGTGAACGGGTTGGAGGAGGTGGTGTTGATGTCAGATCTCAACATCGTAACTGGTTTGGTTGCGGCAGAGGTGTTGTTAGTGGCGATGTGAAATGGTAGTCGGCCAAAAAAAGAAGAAGGGGGTGTTGGTGGATATGAAAGAGGAGGAAAAGGATGAGGTGTCGGATCTGGAAGTGATAGTGGTTTGGTGGTGGTGTCGCGGTGGGAGGCGGTGGTGTTAGGGGAAGGAGGAAAAAGAAATGAAATTACCAAAGGAGAAGAAAGTTTTGTACGCATATAGTGAAGGTTAGTTAGGATTGGGAATACATTAAGTAATGAAAACTAAATTTAATAATTTTAAATGGAAATGGGATTTTTATTTCATTTTTATTCGATATGGTTTCTAGTTGTGCCAAATAATATGATTAGTGTTTTTATAACTCAAGTAATATCACCTTGGTTTTTTATAGCTTATTTTAAAGCAAAATAGCAATATTGTTTTTGGCACTCCAACGTGCTAGCTTCGGAATGTTTTTGGACATACCCCATAAGAAGTACTATTTGCGAGGTGTTGTGCGGTGTAGTCCACCGACAATTCAAACTCTGATTTTCTTGCGATTTCCGCTGGAGCCGGTGACATACCAAAAGCAGTTACCAGAAATTGACTCACACTTTGGCCTTATCACACCATTAATGCCTCTTCTACTACTTACCTAAAAAGAAACAGAGAGTCTCACAAATACAGAGAGAGACCATTCTTGCTCAAAATCTAGGGTTTCATTCGCAGGTATGTTCCTCAGATTTCTAAAACTAGGTTTTTTTAGCAAGTTTTTGGATCACGATTTTGTAGCAATGTATGATTTTGTTACCCAAAAAATTGAATGATTTGGGGTTTTCCTTTTAAGGGTTTTGTGATTTTAGTACTGGGCTCAGGTTCTATTGTACTGATCATCATTATTATGAGGAAAAACACTCTTTTTTGAATCGAACGAATTAGGGTTTAGGGGTTTGTGATTTTAGTGTTGGGTTCAATTTTCCTTGATCTGATTGTCATTGTTATGGGTAAAAGATACTACCTTTGGATTCAATTGTTCGTGTTCGGGTTTAGGGATTTTGATTATTCATCTTTATTATGACAAAATTCAATCTTTTTGATTGACTGATTTTGGGGTTTAGGGTTCTTTGATTTCATGATTTTGTTGTTGTTGTTTTGATTGATTGATTAGGCCCCATTGTTTTTTTCTTTCTCTTTGATTGAACGATTTTGGGATTTAAGGTGTCGGATTAAGCGCCATTGATTATTTTTTTTCTTTTAATTATGGTACATTTTCTTTTTGAAAGTTGTCCTGTGTCTTAGTTGAGGTTATCCTTGCAGGATATCTCTGCTGGTGAAGTTATGAAGATGACGAAGAAAGAAACAAAGTATACTGTTAATGATGATAGTGAAGAATCAGATGAAGAGATGACTGATGAAGAATCAGATGAAGAGAAAATGGATAAAGAATCGGATGAAGAGACGACTGATGAAGAATCGGATGAAGAGACGACTGATAAAGAATCAGATGATACGGTTTGTTCCATTTGTGATAATGGTGGTCGTGTTTTATGGTACGCATTCTATTCTTGGTTGTGGTTCTCTTTTGGTCATCAGTTTTGAGTAGTCTATCATTGTTGGAGAGAGTACTTTTGCTTACTTTTATACTTAATCTGCGATAGAGGATAAGAACTGATTTTGATTTGACATTTTGACTCATAAGAATGATAGAGCGCTTGCATTTTTTATTGCTGGAAAGTCAATTACTCATGTCTTAGTAACCTTGTTGTTTGAGATAATTTTCCTCTGACATCTCGTTTATTTTGTTGTGTGGATACAGTTGTGATGGGGAATGCAAACGATGCTTTCATGCAACTGTTGGAGACGCTGGGAATGAATCAAATTGCAAAACACTGGGCCTTTCTAAGGCTGAATTAGCCGTATGTGTCTTTTTATATCTTCATTTAATATTGTTGTTCTCTTATAGAGTTGTCCCCCCCACCCCCACCTAATTTTTAAGTTATTATGGTTTTGTGCAGGCGCCGAAGTTCATTTGCTTGAATTGTCAGCATAAACAGCACCAGTGTTTCGCGTGTGGAAAGTTAGGCTCTTCTGATTGTTCTTCTATTCAAGAGGTATGTGGGCTCTTCTTAATGAAATATGCTTGGAGTATCATCCATCTGCTCTTATTTACACATAATGTTTTAGACAATAGCTATGTGGTCACCACGTTACGAATTCAGACTTAGTTGCCTGCAATACATAATTCTCTTATACCGATCCCTTATTATACTACCCTGTTAGTTGTATGTTACAGGTTTGGACATTATCTTTTTCCCCCCTTTGTAACCTATTGCTTCACAGGTGTTCGGCTGTGCTTCCTGTGGCCATTTTTATCATTCCAAATGTGTTGCCGACCTGCTTTATCCGGGAAATGAAGTGGGAAGTAAACACCTTCAGGAAAAAATTGTTACAGGGGGGTCATTTGCTTGTCCTGCTCATAAATGCCATGAATGCAAACAAGATGAAAACAGTATGGTACGTGACCTGCATTTTGCAATATGTCGACGCTGTCCGAGGGCATATCACCGTAAATGCTTGCCGCGGTAATCCTTTTTAGTCTCTTATATGATATAAATTTATTTTAGTATCTGTATTGCTGATGCAAATCGTTACCTGTTGCAGGGATATCGCTTTTGCAGGGAAACGGGGACTTGTGAAGAGGTCTTGGTGCAATTTGTTGCCAAGAAATCGAATTCTAATCTATTGCCTGTAAGCAATTTTTCTATGTTCCTTTCTGGTTTATATGTCTTAGTTGTGAAAATGAGTTATCACGCTGCTTCTTAAAGAGATAATATACGTTAGTCAATTGGGAGGACATGTGGTCGGTAGAAAGGTTGATTCTCATTTAGGATGATTACTTCAAAAAAAATTATCCGAATTGAAAGCTTATTAGATTACATGGAGATAAAGTTGATCTATTTTGCTCAGCCGAACCTCATTGATAGTTTGTCAGGTGATCATCTCAACAAGGGGAATAGTATACCATCCTCACTGAAAAGTCATCCCGTGGATGGTTTGTTGTTGGGGCTAGAGAGGTGGAGTCATCCTTCCTCAGTTTTTGCATAGCGTTTTCACATAATGGTCATTGTTTTATTGATAGGAATCACGAAATCGAAAAAGGTCAGGCAACACCATCTCAAGACCACATTGTATTTCCTGACGTAAAGAGGAAAGCTCAGCCGTCGAGCCAACAAAAAGTTTTGAAGAGGAAGAGAATGATTTCTGTAGAGTTCCAGAGAAGTGTTTCTGCGAAGAAAACAAATCAAGTTGAAATGCTAGCTCCTACAGAACAAAGTAAGTTCATAGAAAACAATGTCAAAAGATATTCTGTTCAAAGTCTGGATTCTACAAATGGGTTGAGCACCAACAGTGCCTCCGAGACTACTCTGAAGGACGGTCTGAAGTCTTCGATATATCAATCTCTCAAGCAGCAAAAGGTACATACGAGCTCAGTCGGTTCAGAGACTCAACTAGGCGCTGAAGCAAAGCGGTAAGTAATACTATATACTATACTAGTGTATTTTGACAATTACTGCTGTTGGGACGGTTAGAGTTTATACTTGCAATCTACTCTGATTGTGCTACTTGGATATTTTTTGAACAAAAATGTGCAGAGCGAAAAATCTAGTTGTAGCACCATGTTCAATGACATTGGGTGACTATAAAAAGGAGTATAAAAATAAAGTTAAACTGGAAAAGTGTAAAGGTGTAAAAACTACTAATTCCCAGGAAAAGGCAGAAACAACTGATCGGGTATGGCTTGCTTATATCCAACTGGTATTGCATAGTATGCTTTAAAATGTTTTGAGTTTGTTGTTTACAAACTTTTTTTTTACTTACAATTTTGCAGGCTGATCGAATACTTGATGAGTCAAAAGATGTTTTTGACCCAAAGATCATCAACCAGATAACTCAGTGCAAGGTAATTCCTTCTTTCGACACTCGCTCAAAACTCAAAAATGGAAACACAAGTTTTGATCTTTAGGTTTAAGTACCACTTTACTTTTTCCTAAACCGTCTACTTTCATATTGTACCTTTGCGCTAAACTTCTATTACCCCCCAGAATGTGCTTTATCATGTAAGGCAGTATCCACTATTTTGCGTTCTTGTTTCATTCTAACAGTTGTCCCTATCATGGAAATGCATGAATAACGTCATATAGTTTCACCACGTTATCTGTCATAAGTCTCTTTGTCTTTGACAAATTGCGTAACATTTGGAAAGAAATTAGTGAGGATGGAACTTTTATGTAGTTATATACCTTCTTGCATTTCCGACATCAACAAATTGCAGAGAACCTTATTGACATTAAGCACTGACCGACCTCATCTAATTGTCATGAAGCAAGTCCAACTAATAATCCTCCAGGAGCAGTGACATATATAAACAGTTTATATCGACTTAGAAAAGTATATAACAGATTGTTTAACAACTTAATCTGGTTGGTATTAGTAGAAATTGGAAACCTCGGTTAGTTTGGCCCAATATGGACATTCTATCATTGAGTGACTTGGTTGTAACGAGACAGAAACTGAAGGTTAGGAGGTTATGATTTTTCTTAAATGCATGATATATGTCCATTGTGGTATTCTTTTGGGTTCAGCAGCCTTATGAGTCACATTTTTTGCCCCAGGTGTGTCCATCTGTTGATTTACATTCTGTATCTGTAATTATGCTTCTCTCTATGTAAGTTTATCTTCAAGAAACCTTGAGAACACTAAGACCGTGGGTTTTTATGTGCAGGTTGTTGATAAGCTTCGTGCTTATGTACACAAAGGCGACACCGTAAGGCCTTATCACTTGACCTCTTCTCTTTTATAAATTTTAACTTATAAGTTGTTCTCGCTTTGGATCTATTATATAGATAAACATTATTATGAACTTAGACAGAACTAGAGGACCCAGATTTTCGTTGCTTATAGCTTCTCTTAGTTTGGTTAGTTGGTGAATTCTGTAACAACTCAGTTATTAATCTCGCTATACTGTTAAATTTATAGATGTAGATGGGAAATTGAACATAAGTTCTCCATGATCGCAAGGTTGCTCATGTCTTGTCCAAATCATGTGCTACCTAGTCCTTTACTTGTATGGGGCAGTAGTGATATTGTTTTGAAAGTTTATCAATTTAAGCTTGCAAGAATGTTTTATGAATTTTATGAAGTTGGTGCTGGTTTCTTGCTCTTGTAATGTTTCAGAGACTGAATAATAAATTTTCTATTACATGCTGTACTTATTTTCATCGGATTTGGGTTTCATCTTTCTGACATATTATGACCTACTTTCATTATTTATCAACTCGCTTCCTTTATTTATTTTTTTAATAAAATAAAATTTCTCGATTCTTATTTTTCATTTGCTGCAGGTAGTCAATGTCGCCTATAGTGCTAATGACTTCACTTGCTCTATGAAGCAAATACTTGAAGGATCCGGGAAGGATTGCTCATTTAAAGACTATGATATGGGGCAATCCAAGGTACATTCCTCGGTTATTTTTATCTCTATTTGAGTTAATGTTCTTTCTGTTATCATTATCTCTGTTTAAGTTAATGTTCTCTATCATTATAGTAACTAAAGAGCCTATCAGCTTTCCAACATGTTATTGTTCGAAAAAGCAAATACACTGATATTTTGTGACCCGTCGCTGGAAAGCCTGCTCTGAAACCATCTATGACAGTACAAGCCTGTGGACTTGATTCTCCTAGAAAGACGAGTTCCAAAAAAAGGGTTGTTGAAGGCATAAACGCTGCGCAAATCCAGAATGACCAGCTGATTTAAGACTCCCTAGATGTTGGAGTAATTTCAAATCGTCTGGATCTTTGAATTTGCGCCTTGTAGCTTTAAAAGACAAACCTTTCATTGAAACTTAGTTTTCAAGGAAACTTAGTTCCATGGGCTTCTACGTTATCTGAGTGATGGTTAGGTTTGTTTAGCTTGTTCGAATGTTCTCGTGTTTGGTGGGTGAGTTCTGTGTGGCTTCACTGGCGCTAGAAAAAGTCTAGAATCTGTATCCATTTCTTCTTTCTTCGTCTTCTGTTTCCATGTATAAGGTCTTGCAAGCCCTATTCAATGAGAAGCTTCAGTGTGTCTTTAGTAGCTTTATATTTTCCGGTATTAGTATATGCTTATTGATACTTTTCTGTAGAATGTCGGTACTGTTGATGACTCTGATTGGTTGAGCGTTGGTCGATTGGCTACCGGATCCAAATTGGTATGGACAATTTTGTTTCATTCCTGATATTTCCTGAACTAACTATCCTGTGGAGCTAGTTAAGTCCTTTACATTTGTTAAATTTATCTTCACTTTGTTTGCTGTCTCTTCTTTCTGTTTTCATTTCTCAGATCATTTGCCTTAATGTTCCTGTTGGGATCAGTTCTTTCGTTGCTAACAATTCAATTGACAAGGCTCTTGGTTTCAAGCCCAAACTCCTTGTTCTGTTTGTTCCGGCGGACACTAAAAGGTACTTTACACTCTTTTTCTCTCACCCACACACATCCATGCTCCATCATTAATTTTCGTTGTGCTTTGCGCCAGATTGGGAAAGAAACATTCATACGAGTTGATCTGGAATGATAGTGAGAGACTCTCGAGTAAGGTGAGACACAGGCTCGTATAGTTCGCTTAGTAATTTTTTTTTTGTAAAATTATATAGTAGTGGCCATTGGCCAACATCTGCACTCTGTTCCTTTCAGTGCCCACCTTCATCTGTGAGAATAAGCGGCAACCAAATAAAGCTATGGAACTCAAAACCACCAGTGGTTTATTTCTGGAGCCGTACGGATTGGTGTCCTGAACACAAGAAGATAGCTCGTATGTGTGGTCATATACCAACGAGTCGAAATGATTCAAACGTGGAAGCAGGAGAAGAAAGTGAGCAAGAGCAAGAGGAAGAAGAAAAAGAAGATCAAGAAAGTGAGCAAGAGCAAGAAAACCGTAAAAAAAAAGTAGTTACCAGTGTTCTGTCAAATGAAGTGCGTTGCGCCTCCCCCAATAACCAGAGATCAATTGTTTCTTCAGCTGATGACGAAAACCAGGACCAACAGGACAAGAAAGAGAAAGATGAAGCACACAACGAAGAGGACAAAAGGCGTAATGGTGTGCCTCCAAGTTCATCGGCTCCAGGAGAAAACCAAAAGGCATTTGTCCTTCATTTTGCACCTGGTCCGTATATACCATACTCACATGACAAGCATTCATGTTGCGGTTGGATCTCTGATGATGAATAACTTTAAGAAGATATATCCAGATATCATTGCACATTGTGCTTTGGTGCTCATTTTTTTGCATGTGAACTCTTATCTTTGGGAGAAAGCTGGCTCTGTATATAAATCTTCATCAACGCCCGTCTCCCCAGAAGGTTTCTCTGTGCTTGTACTTTTTTGATGCAACAATATCAGCCTAAGAAATTGGGGAATTTGAGAAGCAGTGTGAGATTGGGCCCTGCTCAAATTTTGTAATTATGTTATCAGGGTTTCTTTCTATAGTTTAATAATTATAGCTCTTAATTATGCTCATTTTCTTTTAAAGCTTTGATTGTTGCTGGTTAGGAATAAACAAACCTCAACTTGTCTAAATAGAGGATGACTGCGACCACCGTTACCCATTTGATGATGGGAATTTTTTTACACCTTGTTTGTTTTCTTCTGACTCATCTAGATCTGACTGAGATTACTTAATTTATCTTGTTCTTACTTAATATTTTAGTTTTTTGAGTAAGATCGAGTCAGAAAAAAACAAACATGCTCTTAGATCATTTATCCACTTGCCAAAATGGAAAAACCTTTGAAACTTGCCAGTAGTTGATTTGCCGGTGGAACTTTCTCCTACTTTTGCCTGATGGGCATCACAAAGACAATCGATTCTAAAAATGGCATAAGGCATGATGTGAATGCAAACACCGACTGGGAGTCTGAAGTGTTGCAACTTCTTGTCGCGTAAACAGTGAACATTTTATACAGGGAATCCTAACAGCTTCGGGTAAAAAAAGCAATTGGGTCCCAGTGTCTAATCAAAGTAAATGAGAGAGAGCCTTGGGTAAAAGAGGAAAACGGATAGGAGGTTGGAGTTAATTACCATAAAAGAGAGCGTTAGAACTTTAAATGAATAGGTAGAGACAGCTGAGAGACATCATAAAATTAACTGACCGGTTTTGTGCTGAGAATGGAGAAGAAGAAGCAGATGGGTTCACATTTCTTCAAGATAATCTGCAATTACATTATCCAAGATAGACGTCTAGTAAGTTCACTTCTCTGTTATCTTTATCTTCTATCTTCATTGGTAGTGTTTCCGATTATTTGTAGTATTTTCAATATTTTGTTATGCAATCATCCTTTTGAGTATTTCTAGGCTAGTTCCTCTATGAATTGATACTGGCAATGAAAATGGTTGCAGTCTTTAGCTGCAACCATGTCAGAATGATGGCAATACCATCTGAGATATGCATCTGTTTTTTCCTTCTATCCCACTTATCTCAAAAACTGAACAGAATCTGAACAGTTCTGTATATATCTTTCTTTTTTTCTGTGTGTCGTACAGGAACTTCCAAAAAAATTTGTTAGGATCTATGGGGAAGAACTTGGTAAGGCCGGACTGATTGAGGATCCTATGGGTAAGATTTGGCCTGTGGAAATAAGGAAAGCCCAAGGTGAAATTTACTTCCAGAGTGGCTGGCAAGAGTTCATGGAGCACTTCTCAATCTCTGTTGGGCATATTTTGATTTTCAGATACGTAGGGGATTCCCATTTTCATGTATCTATATGTGATACGACTGCATGTGAGATAGATTACCCATGTCATATGAAGAATACCACAGGAGAAAAACAGTATTGTATGGAAGATAATCAGAATGCTGCAGCTAACCAAGCTGGACCAACTTGTGCTGCGAGTAAACGCAACCGATTTGAAGATTATCAAAAAGACGGAGGTTCAGCCAAACGCAATAAGTTGGATGGATTTGAAGAGAACACAGGTAAACCATGGGCTTTTAAATTCAAGCGCCATCTTCAAGTGGTGACTATTAGCTCTGATGGTGAAAGTGATGATGAAGATTGTCAAAACACTGGAGATTCTGTTGAACACAGTGAATCGGAAGAAATTGAAACAATCAGTTGTAGACCATGTGCCAAGCGCCATCCTGAAATGGTGACAATTAGCTCAGAGAGCAGTGACGAACGTCCTATGGGTACCCAACATAGATCTGCAAGTCACAAAGGAAAATACAAGGTTGCGAAGAAGGTTAGTTATGCAGCACGTAAAGCGGATGTATCGGAATGTAGATCTGGAAAAGCAATGAGTGCCAAGGAAAAAGCTAGAGCATTCAAATCTGAGTTTCCGACATGTACAATTGTCATAAAACAATCTCATTTTCAGAAATACAATCTTGTGGTATGATACCCTCTCTGAGTTGTTTTAACATTTGATTGTTTATTACATGTTGCTTATGATCCAGAATTTTCATGTGCAGCATGTGCCTTGTGAGTTCACAAGAAATTTTTTGACAAAGGCAGGTGATGTCACTCTTAAAGATTCAACAGGGAAGAAGTGGCCTGTCGAATATTATTACAGTAGAAGGGGTGGTACGAGTTCGTCTGCCAAAGCCCATCTGTATAAGGGTTGGTACCAGTTTGTCTTGGACAACCATTTGAAGGTTGATGATGCTTGTGTTTTTGAGCTGGTTGATATTGATAATCTTGAGATGATGGTGAACATTTTCCGAGTCTCTTCAGACATGGCCTTCAACACAATCGATCCTGATAGTGAAAGTGATGACGAGCACACAATGCCTACCCAAACTAAATCTGCAAGCCGTGGAGGAAACCGCAAGATTTCTAAAACAGGTGAAGTGAAAGTATATTGCCCCAAGCAAGATGCTGGTCGTGCAGCAGTCAAAGTGGATGTATCGGAAAATAAATTTCAAAGAACAATGGGTGTTAACAAAGAAGCTGCAGCATTCAAGTCTGAGTTTCCGACATGTACAATAATCATGAAACCATCTCATTTGCGCAAAGGCAATACTGTGGTATAATTCTTAACGCCAAACTGTTTAACCCCAAATTTTACAAATTTCTGTACCAAGTATATTTTGCTTATGATCCTACAATTTTTACGTGCAGCATGTACCTTCTCAGTTCGCAAGAAATTTTTTGACAAACAGAGGTGATGATTCGGTCACTCTTAAGGATTCAACAGGGGAAAAGTGGTATGTCGGATATAAAACTTATTCGTCGGAAAAGATAGCTATTCTATCTAAGGGGTGGTCGGTGTTCGTCTTGGACAATCATTTGAAGGTTAACGATGCATGTGTTTTTGAGCTGGTTGATATTGATAATCTTGAGATGAAGGTGAACATTTTCCGAGCCTCTCCAGACATGGTTTAACTTATCGGGGGTAATAGCCTTCCTGCTTTTTGTGCATTTTGTTATCTGTTTAGACGAAACCTTGTATGTTTGTGAACTAAAATCCGAGTACTGTCATTTAGTTATCTGCTTGAACATGGAGACACTTGAAGTATTAATAGATATTTTATCAAATTATGGTCTGAAAATGATCAGTATAATCAATTACGAATGCAGGTACATTTCTCTTGAGATGAGAATATGAATAATTTTTGATAGAATATCTGATATTTTAATTGAATGCGTGGATAAATTCAATAATCCTACAAGCTTAAGCAATATAAAACGTGAAACTCTAATTTTGAGAGACAATCTGAAGCAACTTAAAGTGAGCAGTTACTTAGCCACGTCCATTACCGAAACGAGGTCAAAAAGATTTGTTAAAAGCAGCATTGCATCAAATGTATTTTAACAAAAATAAATTACTCCATATCAAACAGTAAAAAACAAATGTTCATAGGAGGAAAATCATTCGTATATATACCAAACCAGCAAAACCGAGAGACAAATCTGAGACAAAACAATTTGTGAAGACTGCTCCAGGCTATGTATGTACCGGATGTAGACATTAAAAATAACACTA
The DNA here is from genome assembly GCA_023529315.1 of Papaver bracteatum. NCBI lineage: Eukaryota > Viridiplantae > Streptophyta > Magnoliopsida > Ranunculales > Papaveraceae > Papaver > Papaver bracteatum. Next base: position 63,864 of record JAJJWX010004901.1, on the reverse strand, counting down.
GGGAATCTTTGGCCAGTCGGGGGAAGACATAGACGAAACAGACGCTATAAGGAAATACTCTGGACCGTCAAAAATTTCCCTGGCGAATTTAGGGACCAGGCAAAAGGATTTAGGGGCCAGACTAAAAGACAAAAAAGGTCACCCGAACGTAAAAAGGGGTCATCCCTTAACCGATTAAGCCGTATTGGCGAAACTACCCTTACACATTCGGAAGTTAATGGCCAAAATTATCTTCCGAATGTAGTGGTTCAGGAGCATATTGCTGCCACGATTTTTTTGATCTTCAAGAACCTATTTTTTGTGTTCTAATTAGTCCACTTCCGGCAGAGTAACCCAATTTTCGAGCACGTTGAAAACATCATCGTTACTTAAGAACATCATCCATAATCGGTAGATAAAGTAGGTCATTATCTACCGATTATGTTTCTGCTAGTGTAAATCCAAGAACATCATCCATAATCGGTAGATTGTATAGATTTTTAACTACCGATTCGGAGTTATCCTCCGAATGACACAATTACAAAATCTCCAAAGATTAGTGTTTTTCGAAATTCAGAATTTCGGGCCAATCGGTAGATAGTATATATTTTTAACTACCGAATATTCTTGGTTCGAAACCAACTACGCCATGGCTCTAGGCGGTTCCAATGGCCATTGTACAAGGTTATCCAACACACATTCGGGAGATAAGTGAAAACTCTTACTCCCGAATGTCAAGTGGCCTGTATTTTTTGGAATATTGACATTCGGAAGATAAGTTAAGGATATAACCTCCGAATGTAAAGTGGCCAAAAACTCCAACCATATGCACTGACTACCATGGAACCACACCGAACCATCATCGAGCCTTGGCACGTCGAGGATTGAACCACAACATTCGGAAGATAATTTTGGTCATTAACTTCCGAATGTATAAGGGTAGTTTCGCCAATACGGCTTAATCGGTTAAGGGATGACTCATTTTTACGTTTGGGTGACTTTTTTGTCTTTTAGTGTTGGCCCCTAAATCCGTTTGGCTGACCCCTAAATTCGCCAGGAAAATTTCCTCCTTGTTTCTCCGACATGATTTTCTCCATCCCAATAATTTTTCAAGACATAAATTTTGAAATCTGCTTACAAATGGTAATTTCAAGACTAGGAGTTTGCACTAACGCACAACGCCCTTGTGGCTCCCATAACACGCTCTTTATCTCCATTCAACTTCAAGGCAATTGGCGAAAAATTGTCCTTGGTAATTCAAAGGAAATTTTTTCTGCCGTTCACACTACGGGAAAAATCATCATTGACGACACTTTATTAGCGTTGTAGTACCCCTACGACAACGCTTTTTTATGCATTGTGTAGGTGGGGTATTGTAGAAAGTCCAAGCTTTTCTACAATACTTGACTAAGCGTTGTAAATAGTGTTGTGATTCATGGTTCAACAATATTTTCCCAAAGTTGTGATTCTCTTTCGATTTTTTTTTGAAAGCCTAACACAAGCCTTGCTTGTGTTGTAGGAATATCTTGGACAACACAAGTAGGGTATTGTGGAAACATATGTAACAACAAATACTGGTATTACGAATAAGATTTGCACGTCACTTGTGTGAGCTGTGGAACTATCTTGCACAACACATAGTTATGTTGTAAAGAAAGTATTTCACAATATCTGGGTTGTGTAGTTGAAAACTGGAAGACAACATTTATTAGTATTGTGAATACTACTGTCATTACACTTCCTAGAGTTGTACAACTATCTTGGACAATACCTAATTCGAGTAGATATTCTTTCACAACCACTAGTTTGTGTAGTTGAAATATGGAATACAACTCTTATTAGACATTGTGTGCATAAAACTATTTTGAAAAATAAAATTATAGCTGAAACCGAATTGCCGAAAGTATTTCACATTCACATTAAGGTGCCAGTGTAACACATATACATTCATTCAAGTTAACATGACACTCCAATTGCATTACCTAGCTAACTTCAAATCAAATCACCTAGTATGAAAGTGTGTTGCGTAACAAAAGAAAAGAAAATGATAAAAAAAAAATTGAACATGACCAAAAATATATAAATCGTAAAACGCAGATATTTCCATCCCCTACAAGTATGGCAGTATCATACACTTCCTTGGATTTCTCCAAACTATTCAACTTGCCTGAATATAATTTTATTACTCACCAATTCCTCCCCTGCAATGTTTTCCTAGCATTCATCTAATACATTCATTTCATCTCTTGCTCTATTTGTTGCAGCTCATATCACCCATTACTCCAACCAATTCCTCCCCTACAATGTTTTCCTAACAATCATCTAATACATTCATTTCAGCTCTTGCTCTATTTATTGCTGCTCATATCACCTTTCAGCTCATCAGACTCACACTTTGTTCAACCTTTCTTGAACCATCTCCTTCACTACTTTCAAGCCATATAGCTCATCAACACGGCACTTGGTCTGTACAAATGCAATGTAATTCTCACTCAAACCATTCAATCTCACACTCAACAAAGAACCACCACAACTGATTTTTTGGCCTCAATCTCTTCATTACCGGGACTTCAATTTCAACACTCCTGCTGCAATACTTAACACCACAGCATCTTCCTGTAGCCTTCACTAACTTCCCATCTAACCATTCAATTCATCTCACCAACATCACTCACTTTCTCCGGCAGTAAGCATAAACCACTTAACCAAAATCCAATAAGGGAATCGATGGATACCAAGTCATCCACAATTGTCATCATAATTTGCAACTTCTTGATACCATATACAACTACGACAAGTTTGGCTGTGATAGAAATACGAGAGAAACATAAGTACGTTAAGACGAAGGTAAGATGTTTTTACATGATCAGTTATTTGATATAAGACTTTCCCCATGTGAGGCCTTCCATCTGGACACTCCTCACGGTTTCCTCAAGCTTTGCCATATCTGTCTCGTCATCCCATGGATTCACATCCAACAAAATTGAAGACTTTCCGACTGAGAGAAAAAGTTAAAATGACAATTATATATGGTTCTTGGCAAAACCCACAAGACCATACACAGAACTAATCTCCTTAGTTTCAAAAGAACAATTTAAGGGGAGCATACTCGCACTCTTTTTTTTTTTCCGGAGGCTTTGACAGATGTTGCACGTTCTTTTGAAAATGCTCCGAACTGCTCGTCAAAAAGATGATTCTTGCAGTCAAAATATCCACAAGTTAGTCTAGAGAAACAACCTAATAATGATTCAAGTATGAAAGATCAATATCTTATAATCACCTTCAACAAAGTATGTCTTAGAAACAGCTTGATCACAGGCCCTCCTAACCTTTCACCACCGCCCTAAGAAAATCATAAATAAAACGCTGGGAATTCTTCTTCTAATGCTTCTTTAGCTTTGTTAACCAAATCAAACGCTGCACACACAAGCCTGTTGATACTTGCATTTTTCTCAGAATTATTGTCATCTGTTGGTAAGATCAAAACAGAGTCATCACAACCCTGCACACACAAGAAAATACATTCTTCTCAAATAAGTAACAAATTTAATTGCAAATCATACAAATCTAACAAAAACAAAACATAAAGAGATCTAGCCCATGAATCCATTAAGAGTCCCTCCCTGATGATTCAAAGCATAAACAAGATCCACTTTTTCGTCTAACATTTTCAGTGTATGTAACAACATGCACATTCTCAAGAAAGATTTTAAGAACACCTCTTGATAAATGAATTTCTTCATAAATCAAACCATTGATCTTGTAGATTTCACTTTTATCAGTTAGATTGGTAAGTTGAAAAGGAAGCCATTGCTACTGAATGCCCAAATGAGATGCCAGAAACATATTTATAACAAACAACAAATTCATAAAATTGGCCGTAGAATTAAAGAGAGAAATATGTAAATAACTACCTCAACTGCGTCTTCTAGAAAATGAAGAAGACCTTATTAGAACCAGCAACGGAAATTCCTCTTTTTAGTATGAGGCCAAACCAAAATGTCAATTTAGCCATCTTTTAGATGTCATCCAGACAACCAATCAGTAATATGGTGTCATTTACACAAAGTCAAATGTTCATAATTTAATTGAACAGACGCATCAAAGAGGCTACACATTGTTCTTCCAGTAACAACGCTCTCTTTGCAGTGGTATCTACGTGGAGCACCTTGTTCAAAGTTAATTCTCCATCATTGCCGTTTTCTATTATTCAAAGGAACACGCACACACATTGCGGCAGGTGTGTAAAGGAACACGCACACATTGTGGCAGGTGTGTCAACATTGAAACGGAAGAACCCACACTAATACCCCTACAATTTCATCACTTAAAATATATGCATCACAAATCTGCGTAACTACATTATATTTAACACCACCATGCGTGTTTCGTATGACCATGCCATTTCCTCATCTTTGGTTCTATATTCTGATTAAGAAGAAAACACCACTCATATGTACCAGTGACTGACAAAACTAGAGTTAATTTTCCCTTGAGTAATTAGAAAGCACTAATTATCATTAGTGGATTAAAGTGAAAACCCATCTGGACTTTTGTAAAAGAACAACCAAACAAGGTATTTTACTCTACCATTTTGCACCCACCCCACCCCCCATCACAAATATGAAGAACACCTCTTTTTATTTTAAATTTCTTTATAAATCAAAACCACTGATTTTTACAAGTTAAATAGGTTAATTGAAATAGAAGCCATTGTTACTGAATTCCCGGACGAGAAAAAAGAAATTCATAAAAATTGGCCGTAAAACAAACTAAATTTTTTCATGAATCGAAACCACTGATTTGTAAAATTGAGTTTTACAAGTTAGACAGGTAAGTTGAAAAAGAAGCCATTGCTAGCTACTGAATGCCCAGACGAGAAACAAGAAAGAATTCTATAACAAGCAACAAATTCATACAATTGGCCGTAAAACAAACTAATTAAAGAGAGAAATAACAACCTGAACGTTGCAATCATGGAAGAACAGCTGAACAATTCCTGGTATGGTTCTATTATGAGCTACATGTGTCATTTTTTTAACCAAACAACATCAGACCCTTTTATTCTACTGATTCTTAGACCTTAGATCCATTCCCAAAATCGAATTCAGATAAAAACCTTGATATGTAGATCCAAAACCTCCACATACCCATCTGCTCTCCCATTAGGTAATTCAAACACAAACCCACTCTCCAATATCGTTCTCTCTCTCTCTGATTTGCAGCTTTAATTTCTCATTTCCAGTATTCAACAACCGCCGTCTCATTCTCGATTCTGTCCTCATTTCCTTGTATTTCAGTTCACATCCAACTATGGAAGACTTCAATCCATCACCAGTAACACCATTTCAGATCGAGTACGAACCAGAATTGGACAACAACCCATTTTCTTTCACATCTCAACTCTTCTATACAGCCAGCAATCGACGGCAGCAACCCTAATTCGAATCATTCAACACCACCAGTTGTTCTTCAATCAACAGAACCCAAATTATACCAATTGCAATCAATCCACAACCAATCACAGAACCATCTCGAACTCAAGACCAAATCAAAGAAACCCAATTTCAGTTTACGTCAACAACCCCAAATTCCATTAAAAACAGTGAGATAAAATCCCTAATTTCTTGTGCTGATTTCATCCAAGACTTTTACATCTATGATTTGAAACATCTATCAGATTAGCCCACATATCGATCTCGCACCACATTTCTCATTTTATTTCATCTGTGAATGAACCCTGAAATGGAAAGCAACTCCATCAATAAACTTCTTCACCTGTACCCGATGATGAGACCCAGAACCGATGTCTCCATCAATAAACTTCTTCACCTGGAAATTTTGGGTTATGAAATCTGAGTTTCTGAGACTGATTTAGCGTTAGAAGATGAAGGTTTAGAGTGGGGAAAGGGGAGAAATCATGGTTTGCAGAGAGAGATGAAGATAAGAGGCGAAAATGAGTAGAGGTTTGATGATTAAATCTGAGTTTCTTAGATAGTTGTTTTTGTTCTCGGTTATTAAATCGGGATGAATCCAGTAGATTTGATGATTTAGGGTTTTCTTCAAGGGAGGCGGAAAAGATGGAAACTGAAGAAGTAAGAGCCGAGCAAAAAAAAAATGAAGAAGTAAAGAGAGAGATTTTTCTGTTTCTTTTTCTTTCCCTTTCAACATATTTGAACGGCAGGGATTTGTCGAGGAAAGGTCATGCGGATCATGGATTTCTTTAAACGGTAGAGATTTGATTAGGGAAGGTCATACGGATCAACCCCAGTATGTGAGAAATTTGTGTTTCTTTGCTAAACTAAATTCGGTTTTATTATCAACTTTCGATATGAAAAAAAAATAAAAAAAAAATATTAATAAATTTAGGACATTTTTATCGACATTCTGATACAAAAAAATCCAAAAAATGTATAAGAATGTAGCTGCAAAATAAGAAATGAATTTGATAATTGGTGTGTTTCTTTGTACTTTTCTCGATTTCTCTTTGTGCTTCCGGTTTGAATTTCAACTAGTTACATAGGTCCTGAAGTAATTTTGACTAGTCATACAGGTCATAAAGTAGCTTTAGTTCACACTGTTAGACTCGGGTCATGAAGTAGCTTTAGTTCACATCATCGAAATCGACAAATATGAAACTCAAGTGTTGATTTGAATTTCAAATGTGGTAAAACGTCATACAAAATATGAACAAAGAAGCTTCGGGAGGGTTCTGACTTCAAACTTAGCATGATACATCATCGAAATCGATAAATATGAGGCTCGGTGTCGATTCGAACTTCAAATGTGGTATAACAACATAAAAACTGTGAACCAAAAAGCACGGAGAGGGTTCTGACTTCAAACTTAGCATGATACATCATCAAAATAGTTAAATATGAAGCTCAATGTTGTTTCGAACTTCAAACTCGGTATAATCACATACAATCTATGAACCACGAAGCTCTAGAGGGTCCTGAATTCAAACTTAGGATGATATATAATCGAAATTGATGAATATGAAGCTCAGTGTCGATTTAAACTTCAAATTGTTTATAAGGACTTACAAACTATGAACCAAGAAGCTCTGAGAGGGTTCTGACTTCAAACTTAGCATGATACATCATCGGAATCGACAAATATGAAACTCAAGTATTGATTTGAACTTCAAATGTGGTAAGATTTCGTCAGAATATTCTTCTAAACCTCAAAAAACCCTCTTACCTCGCAACTTCGAGGCATAACCCGGCTCCCGGTCGAAACCTCGGTCGTGGATTTGGACCATTATAAGCGGAAACTTGGTAAGAACAATGAATTCATCCATTTACAAGTAAGATTCCATATGAATATTCCCCTAAACCTTAATTAAACACACCCCTTTTCATCAACTTCGATACGAACCTGGCTCTGAGATTGAAACTTGACGGTAAATGAACTAGTATAAGTCGGAAATTTGTAAGAACGATGAATCCAACCATATACATGAACCAAGAAGCTCTGAGAGGGTTCAGACTTCAAAATTAGCATGATACATCATCGAAATTGATGAATATGAATCTCAGTGGAGATTCAGTCTTCAAGTTCGATATAATGACTTACAAACTATGAATCAAGAAGTCTGAAAGTTCACAAAAATGATGAATCCAACCATTTAGTGGTATGATTCGATGGAAATATTCTACGAAACCTTGAACACACAAAGAACTTGGTAAGAACGACGAATCCATCCATTACTGGTAAGATTCCTTCGAGATATTCTATGAAACCTTAAACAAACCCTATTTTTGCAAATTGTATGCATACCAAGCTCCGAGATTGAAACGTGGCCATGAGTTGACTACTCTAAGTCAGAAACTTGGTAAGAACGACGAATCCATCCATTTACAGGTAAGATTCCTTCGAGATACTCTACGAAACCTTAAACAAACCCTATTTTTGCATATTGTATGCATACCAAGCTCCGAGATCGAAACGTGGCCTCGAGTTGACTACTCTAAGTCAGAAACTTGGTAAGAACGACGAATCCATCCATTTACAGGTAAGATTCCTTCGAGATATACTACAAAACCTTAAACAAACCCTATTTATGCATATATGTATGCATACCAGGCTCCGAGATCGAAACCTGGCCGCGAGTTGATTACTCTAAGTTAGAAACTTGGTAAGAATGACGAATCCATCTATTTACAGGTAAGATTCCTTCGAAATATTCTACGAAACCTTAAACAAACCTTATTTCTGCATATTATATGCAAACCAGGCTCTGAGATCGAAACCTTGCCGGGAGTGGACTACTATAAGCATGAAACTTGGTAAGAACGACGAATCCATCCATTTACAGGTAAGATTCCTTCGGAATATTCTACGAAACCTTAAACAAACCCTATTTCTTCATATTGTATGCAAACCAGGCTCTGAAATCGAAACGTGGCCTCGAGTTGACTACTCTAAGTCAAAAACTTGGTAAGAATGACGAATCCATCCATTTACAGGTAAGATTACTTCGAGATATTCTACGAAACCTTAAACAAACCCTATGTATGCATATATGTATGCATACCAGGCTCTGAGATCGAAACCTGGCCATGAGTTGATTACTCTAAGTCAGAAACTTGGTAAGAATGACGAATCCATACATTTACAGGAAAGATTCCTTCGAGATATTCTACGAAACCTTAAACAAACCCTATGTATGCATACCAGGCTCCGAGACCGAAACCTGGCCGAGAGTTGACTACTCTAAGTCAGAAACATGGTAAGAATGACGAATCCATACATTTACAGGAAAGATTCCTTCGAGATATTCTACGAAACCTTAAACAAACCCTATGTATGCATACCAGGCTCCGAGACCGAAACCTGGCCGAGAGTTGACTACTCTAAGTCAGAAACTTGGTAAGAACGACGAATCCATCCATTTACAGGTAAGATTCCTTCGAGATATTCTACGAAACCTTAAACAAACCATATTTCTGCATACTGTATGCATACCTTAAACAAACCCTATTCTCGGGTTCAAAGATTACTAGAGTTGGACCTGAGTTTCTCCTTCGGATGAACTGAAGATGAAATTTATTGGATTTGAACATCTCGGGTTCAAAGATTACTAGAGTTGGACCAGAGTTTCTCATTCAGATGAACTGAATACGAAATTTATCATATTTGAACATCACAGGTTCAAAGATTGCTAGAGTTGGACCTGAGTTTCAAATTCGGATGAACTGAAGATGAAATGTTTTTGGATTTGAACATCACATGTTCAAATATTACTAGAGTTGGAACTGAGTTTCTCATTCGGATGAACTGAAAATGAAATTTATCAGATTTGAACATCACACGTTCAAAGATTACTAGAGTTGGACCTAAGTTTCTCATTCGGGTGAACTGAAAATGAAATTTATCAGATTTGGTGCAATAAATATTATGGAGACTGAAATTGATCAGACAGCCCTTATCGGAAATAAGTAAAAAAAAATATTACAGACTATGAAAATGACCATATTACCCATAATGGAAATAAGTGCAGTAAATATTATGGAGACTGTGAAAAATGACCAGACTACCCTTATAGGAAATAGGTAAAATAAATATTATAGAATGTGAAAATGATGATATTACCCTTAATGGAAATAAGTGCAATAAATATTATGGAGACTGTGAAATTGACCAGACTACCCTTATCGGAAATAAGTAAAGAAAATATTATAATATGAAAATGACCATATTACCCTTAGTGAAAATAAGTGCAATAAATATTATGGAGACTGTGGAAATGACCAGACTACCCTTATTGGAAATGGGTGAAGTAAATATTACAGAATGTGAAAATGACCATATTACCCTTAATGGAAATAAGTGCAATAAATATTATGGAGACTGTAAAAATGGCCAGATTACCCTTATCGCAAATAGGTAAAGTAAATATTACAGAATGTGAAAATGAAAATATTACCCTTAATGGAAATAAGTGCAATAAATATTATGGAGACTGTGAAAATGACCAGATTACCCTTATCGGAAATAAGTAAATAAAATATTATAGACTGTTAAAATGACCATATTACCCTTTGTGAAAATAAATGCAATAAATATTAAACTTTAATAATGACCATATTACCCTTGATGGAAATAAGTGCAATAAATATTATGGAGACCGTGAAAATGACCAGACTACCCTTATTGGAAATAGGTAAAATAAATATTACAAAATGTGAAAATGACGATAATACCTTTAATGGAAATAAGTGCAATAATATTATGGAGACTGTGAAAATGACCAGACCACCCTTATCGGAAATAAGTAAATAAAATATTACAGACTATGAAAATGACCATATTACCCTTAGTGAAAATAAGTGCAATAAATATTATCGAAAATTTAATAATGACCAGACTGCCCTAATCGAAAATAATTAATATAAATATTTCACTTTGAAAATGACCATATTACCCTTGATGGAAATAAGTGCAATAAATATTATGGAGATTGTGAAAATGGCCAGACTACCCTTATTGGAAATAGGTAAAGTAAATATTATAAAATGTGAAAATGACCATATTACCCCTAATGGAAATAAGTGCAATAAATATTATAGAGACTGTGAAAAAAGACAAGACTACCCTTATCGGAAATAGGTAAAGTAAATATTTCAGAATGTGAAAATGACCATATTACCCTTGATGGAAATATGTGCAATAAACTTTATGGAGACTGTGAAAATGACCAGACTACCCTTATCGGAAATAAGTAATTTTCATAGAAGGCTTCGCGTTGTTTCCGCTTTCGATCACCTGAGCATTATTTTTTGAGCATTACATTTTGTTTTACAACACTTATGAAGCGTTGTCATAAAGTTAGTGTATTAAAGAACCACAAACTTGACAGAACCTGTGATAGTGTAGGATGGTTAGTGGTGTAGATTTCCATGCCCGAGGATCAGGATCGAATCCCCCCAACCTCATTTTTTCCAACATTATATATTTTTACTTCTACAACACTTATAAGTGTTGTTATAGGTTTCTATTTAAAAAAATGAAAAAAAGCAAAACTTGTGAACTGAAAGGATGGTTAATGAGCATACACTTCCATACAGTAGGTTCATGTTCGAATCTCCCCTCTAACATATTTTCCGTTATCATATTTTTGTGCTCTTTCAACAACACTTGTGAGAGTTGTGATAGGCTAAGTCACTACACTTATAAAACAGAGTTGTAATAGCTCAATGTCGTCACAACACTTTTTCTTAAGGAGTTGTCGTTTGTTTTCTTAGCACAACCCCTTGTTTCCTAAGGGTTGGAAGTGATGATATACCACAACTCTTCCTTTGAATTCAGTTGTAAAACATAGGATTTTCTACAATACTTAGCTAAGCGTTGTAAATCACCGGTTGTAGATGTATATTTTTCCTGTAGTGTCAACCTTTAATTTGACATTTAAAATCAGGTTTAAATATTTGACATTCATTTGACTTCCCAACCTTTCTTATTTTCCATCCCAATAATCCTATTTACCATCCAAGTAAATTTTCAAAAAACAAGAAAAAAGAAACATACTCTCGTTAGATAGGCGGAGTTCCAATTTAAAAGATGTTTTTTCACATATACCCTTATTTATTATGTATGACTATCATAACAAGTAAGTTAATGTCTCTTGTCTTGGAAATGAGATAAATGGTAAAATAAGAAAAATAATATATATTTATGAAGTTCATTTTTTTTATCCTAAGAGAGTCGGAAAATTCCACCAAAATATTGGGGACCAACAAAGTAAAAGATAAAGGAATAGGTGTACTATATAATAATTATAATTTGAAAACTAGCTATTGGGATTAAAGAAACTCACCTTCTTTATGCCCTGTCGTCCACTCAATGTCTTTATGCTCTGTCGATCACTCATGCTCTGTCGACCACTCATGCTCTGTCGACCACTCATGCTCTGTCGACCACTCACTCTCTTTATGCTTTGTCGATCACTCATGCTATGCCGACCACTCATTCTCTTTATGCTCTGTCAACCACTCATGCTCTGTCGACCCCTCTGTTTATTCTGCCAATAATCTTTTGTAACTCTATTTAAGGCTTGCTCATTTCTCTAACAGAGCAACATTTTTTTCGATTCATGTTTTCATTTATAATATGGTATCAAAGCCCTAATAATTTTCCAATTTTTAATTTTTTTTGTAACAATGGTAACACCTTCGGATGAAGACAACACAGTCATCCCACCATCATCTTCAAATTCTTCACGTCTTTCCAGTCCTTTGTATTCTCTAGCTTCGAATGATGGTCCAGGGACAGTCATCACGCACGTTGTTCTTAAGGGATCCAACTACGAAGAATGGGATAAAGCGATTCGGGTTTCGTTGGGAGCAAAACGAAAACTCGGTTTTATCAATGGTAAAATACTTAAACCTACAACTGATTCTAATTATCTTAAGGATTGGTGGAGGGTTAACTATATGATTGTATCCTGTATTTTTAATACTATTGATCCAAATATTCGTTCTACTATTTCTTATCGTGATACGTCGTATGAGTTGTGGGAAGATATTCGTTTACATTTTTCTGTTGGAAACGGTATTAAAAAATTTCAATTAAAGTCAGATGTTGCTGCATGTAAAAAAAAATCTGGTGAGTCAATTATGGCATATTATGGACGGTTAAAGAAATTATGGGCTGATATCAATGACTTTGATGCTCTTCCCTCTTGTTCTTTTTCTGGTTGCGAATGTGATTTGAATCAAACCCTTCGTAAAAGATGTGAAACGGATCAGGTGCATGAATTTTTAATGGGTCTTGAATCTTTTTATGCTAACGCACGTTCCAACATTTTATCCATCGATCCATTGCCATCTCTTCACTCTATGTACTCAAGAATTACACAAGAGGAAGAGGTTCACCTTTATACCCGACGAAGTACTAAGGAATTATCTCCAATATCTTTTACTGTTCGTAGTAGTATGCCACAAGGTATGAAATCTGGACGATCAACTTTGAAGTGCAGTTTTTATGGCTATCATGGACATCTTGAGGAGCGCTGCTGGGAGAAACATGGCTATCCTCCGGGCCGTGAACCTAGGCGTCTGCAAGCCACAGGTCGTGGAAAACAGAGCTTGAATACCGCTGATACAATTGCTACACCCAAAGTGAATGTTGTGTTGGGTGCAATGTCTGCACCTACCAATCCTATTCGATTAACTGGTAAGGGAGTTTATACTTGGATTATTGACACTGGTTCTTCGAATCACGTTTGTCGTGATGAAAATCTGTTTCATTTCTCTCGTGCCATAACTCCTATTCACGCTGGATTGCCTACTGGTGCTACTATAAAGGCCATCAGAGTAGGGGAAGTTACTTTAACCGATTCTTCGGTTTTGATAAATGTGTTATTCGTCCCTTCATTCACTAGTAACTTGCTCTCTGTTTCGCAACTTCTCTCTTCTCGAAAGTTAAGAATACTATTTACATTATCTTACTGTGTTGTACAGGACCTTGTCTTGAGGATGAAGATTGGTATGTGTCAGCTTATTGGAGGGATTTATCATTTGCAGATGAGGGAACCAACTCGTGTTACTGTTGTTCATGGAAAAGACATGGCAGATTTATGGAATGAACGGCTCGGCCATCTTTCTAGACAAGTAATGGAGCTACTACCTCAAGTTTGTCGTAGTAATAGTAACAAGTTGGATTTTAAAGCTTGCGATATTTTTTTTCGGGCTTAACAAACTCGTAGTATCTTTCCGCTAAGTGAAGACAAAGCAGATGATTTATTTGATTTAATTCATTGTGACGTTTGGGTCCTTATCGTGCAAATCGTGCGTGCAATTCTCGATATTTTTTTACTATTGTGGATGATTTTTCTAGATGTGTGTGGGTATATTTGATGAAAAAAAAGGACGAGGTCCAAGTTTATTAATAAATTTCTTTGCCTTGGTTGATCGACAATTCACCAAAAGAGTAAAAGTTTTGCGAAGCGATAATGGAAAAGAATTTAAAGGTCATATTCTCAATGTTGCTCGCGCTTTACGTTTTCAAGCTTGTTTACCTATTGATTTTTGGGGTGAATGTGTTCTTACCGCTGCATATCTGACCAATCTCACTCCTTCACGTGTACTTGACTCTAAGACACCTTTTGAAATGCTTAATGGTCGTGCTTCTACTCTTGATCTTCTTAGAGTTTTTGGATGTTTGTGTTATGCGAAGAATATTAATCCTTGTGATAAGTTTGATAGTCGAAGTCGTCGCTGTATCTTTCTTGGATATCCTTTTGAGAAGAAAGGATGGCATATATTTGACCTTGAGACGGGGAATTATTTTCAGTCTCGTGATGTTAGTTTTGTTGAAGATGTTTACCCTCTAGCTGATCCCGATGAAATGAATCGACTTCACTCATTATATCCAGCAGAATTTGGTGCCTTACACAATTCGACCGATTGTGGAGATTTTGTTGAGGACTGTACACAATCAGCAGTCCCTGAACAGTCGCAACAAGGGAATACAGACGCACAAACTTTAACTAGTGACAGTGTTTTGTTACCAGCAACATCTGAAAATTTGTCTGTTTTGGGAGATCTTTCCAGTAGAAGTTTGGTTCAAAATGAAAGTGATCCGGTAGATGATGATAGAAATATGTTGGCAGATGATAATTATGGTACTAAAAATACGGAATTTGTTGATGAGAATCTTGGTCGTGGCAAACGTACAAAATTCGAAAATGTCCGACACAAAGATTTTGTAAAATGGTAAAATATGGAGCCGAAGACTAACACGAATTTGGTTCCCTCTCACACTTCACACATACCAATCCATTCCTCAGGTACTCCATATCCTATAACACATTATGTAAATTGTAATGTTTTTTCAGTTGCGCATCAACATTTTCTTGCATCTCTTTCATCTGATAAGGAGCCTACATCCTTTAAGGAAGCAATGAATGATCCTCGATGGAGAAAAGCAATGGAGGAAGAAATTACGGATCTTTATGCCAATGAAACTTGGACAATTGAAGACTTACCTTCGAGAAAATTGGCTATTGGATGCATGTGGGTGTTTCAGATCAAGCGTCGTTCTGATTGTACTTGTAGCGCCCCCTAAGCTAGCAGCTGACTAATCCAAGAGATTAACTAAATAAGAGGCACTAAAAATCTAAAACATCTACTTAAATATTCAATTAAAAAATCTGCTACAAAACTTAACCGAAAACTAACCCTTCTCAGAAATATATATACAAGATCTTCTCTCAAATGATACATATATAATAGTCATTTGATTTTTGAATAAAATATACAACATAATAAATATAACAGAAGTTAATCAACTAGCGAAGTCAACTCTTGAAGCTTTACCTGCACAACCCTGATCTGTCACAGAAACTGAAGTGAGAATAATTAACATTTAAACTTCTAAGTAATCATAGGCAAGATTTGTAAAACAATACATGTTTTTCCGAAAATATTAAACAGTGACTAAGTCACTGAAATAATCATACATGTATATGGACAAACTCCTTCTTCAAATAATGTATAATATGGTTGTAAATCCCTAACCGGCAATTCACAACTAATAGCTATGGATGCCACCAAGACCATGATGACCAATACTCTAAACAATAAAAGCTGAATTAAAGTAGGTATAAATGTGAAGGAGCGTATCCTATATACCATAAGTGGAAATTCTCATTTCCCGTAACAATTCATATTGACAACAAAACAATACAAGTCCTTTCCACATCGTGGAAAGATTCGCAGAAATAACAGGATTATCATAATGCATTTTAAACAAAGCATGGAATGCACGGACAGACAATACATGCGTTTGTTAAGAATAAATTTTTATAAAAGCAACAATAATGATTACAAAAGAGTTAAATGCATTCCCACACCTTTTTGATGACAAGCCACGCCTACCTTGCGATCCACGATCCACTGGTTCATCCTTTGAATCGATCGTTGTTAATAATTAACTGTTAATCACATAAGAATTCTAAGATTCTAGCCAAAATGGCTCACACAAGAATTATACAAATCTAACTAATAGTCCTAAGCCCATTTACGTTTCTATCTATCTTTAGGCCATCTAAGGTTCTTCACATCTTCATAATCCATCTCTTGCATATCTAAATATTTATCAATTCATGGTTCTCTAGTTCAATAGCTAAGTCTTATGAGTATTTACAACTTTGTAGAAGAAGTCAAAATCTAATTCGGACCACGCGAGGTCCAAAACATCTAGCTAAGAAAACTACCCTAATCCCAAGTCCACCAACCCAACCCATTAAACTAAGGTCCAGTCCATAAGAGTCACTAACAATCTCTGACGGTCAAACTAACAGTCAAAGGTCAATCAATAGTCAACGTCAGTCAAAGGTCAAAGTCCAGGGTCAATGGTCAATTATGAATCGGTCAACTGATTCAACTCAGTCAAGAGTCATTGAGTCAGGTTTGGTCAGGTCTGGTCACTGAGCTAACTCAGTCAGATACACCAAGTCAGGTAAGTCAGCTAGACTGACTAGGATGACTAACAACCTAGTTCTATTGAAGCAATTCAAATAACTATAGTTCATTCAATTTAAACAAATTTGAATCTCAATTACAATACAAACTAAGTTTACCTGCAATTGCAGTAACAACAGGCTTTCAAAGAGACAATCCAATTTTGATTCTACATAACAATCTCAACTTAATCACTTCAAACATACATTCTACATATGTAAATTTCATAACTAATTCACAATCATAAACTCGGATTACCCGCAATTACATATCTAAGCCAGCCTACACTGAAGTCACCAAACTTTAGTCATAAAATTCTATAATGTTTTTTCACATTAACTTCATCACTGAGATATAATCAATCCAGGTAAACTTCATAATCAATTTGCAAGTTAAGATTACCTGCAACACTGGCAGTTCCAAGCTTTCATAGCCATTACTATCTACACCTCTAAATCACCATTCTAACTTTCTTCTTGACCTGAGACACTAACAACTTCACCTGCACCTCCATTCCAGTACTAACATCACCTATAACTTCACAGCCTTGCAATACCAGCTCAACATTCACCAATGATCTCTTCCTTATTCTCAACTACACTCTCACAGCTTTGACACCAATCTCATAACCTGCAATAACATTAACCCCCTAATTTGCAATTCAACTCCCTTAACCACTCCATGACCCTTTACTTACCAAACCAACATCACATGAAACTCCATATCAACACCAGCAACATCTCCAATCATCAACACTAATACAACAAGGTTCATCTCATACTTCTTAATTTTATTCATCAGCAACATATACAAATACACACCCATTCCAAAATTGTTCAATTAGCATACACAGAATCCAAAACTCATGAACTTCAATTCCATTATCACTATCTTCTCTTGCATACCCTGTAACACCATTCCATTATTCAGTTCATTATAACTCCATACAATCAACATCAATACCACCAATCCAAACAACTCTGCACACACACGACCTAAATATCAACAACTTCAGTTTAAACCTAACACTAGTTCAATGACCACCAGTTTCACTAACTACAATTACTCATACCCTCTCTTGAAATCTCCCAATCATCCATAACAAAACAACAGCAACAACAAAACCTTCCTTAAACTGAACTCATTAATCATCCAAGCATTCTGAATTCAATCCATAACACCATCTTATTTAACAATAATTACCAACCCTTAAATATGAACTAATTTACTTAGGAATTAAAAGCATTATTACCTCATGATTAAATCCCAACTGAAAATAGATGATTCAACATTTGATTAATCTTCAATCTTGACCCTAACTCTCTCAATTGATCAATACTCATCTCGAATCGTCTTTCCTAGACATAAATTTCATCATCTAATACTTTTCTGAGATTTTCATCCAAACCCTAGTTCACCTTCTAAGAAACCCTAACTCTAATTCTTCATGAAATCAACTGCAGAACTTCGATTAAGCACCAAATCCTTCATTCATCATCCATCTGCTACTCAGTATACGAATTAATTCAGTATAATCTCAATAACTCTGGAACCCTAACTATATTATCTGAATTACCTTATTCTACGACTGATTTTGACTATTCGAATCCATACACCCACCACAATAATCACTTGATCTTTCTCATCTTCTTTCCATCTCAGAATCTTCGTTTCGATTCACAAAACGGCCGCAAATGAAGAACAGGGAGAAGAAGAAGAAATAGGAAGAAAAGAGAAGAAGAAGGAAGAAGAAGAAGAGAATATAAATAAGAGTATCATCTCGGTCGACTGGGGATAAGGCTGACTCGGATTGTTAAAGGCACTCGGGAAATTGATAAAGGCAGACAGGAGGTTAAAAGCATAATAACTAATTTTCCCTTCACAAAGATCCGATAATTCCTTCTTCGTCTGGTATCCGAATGACACGTGCAAGTAGTCCATTTCGCATAACGTTTTGAGATATATTCAATGATACTTGTTTCGTACCTATAATGTTGTTAGATAAATTTCTATTAATTATCGTTCATGTTAAATTAATCGAGTCATTATAGTCGAATTCATCTCTTGACTGGTCTAATATCATTGACGAGCTTGAGGATCCTTACAGTACAATTGAACGATACAAGGCACGACTGTTGGTCTTCGGTAATCATCAACAAGAAGGAGTAGATTTCAGTGAGACTTTTGCTCCTATTGTAAAAATGGTTACAGTGCGTACTTTTTTAACTGTTGCCGCTATTCAGAATTGGGAGTTAGTTCAAATGGACGTTCATAATTCTTTTCTTCATGGTGACTTGGACGAAGAGGTATATATGCGTCTTCCTCCTGGTTTTAGTAATGGCATGACTGGAAAGGTATGTAGGCTACGTAAGTCTTTGTATGGTTTGCGACAGTCCCGTAGATGTTGGTATGCCAAGTTAGCCACAGTGTTCCGTGCATATGGTTTTTCTGCAAGCAAATCAGATCATTCATTATTTTTTTATCGTAAAAAGGGAGTGATATTGAATACTCTTGTTTATGTGGATGATCTTGTTATTGCTGTAAATAATAGCGATGCAATTGGTGAACTGAAATCATATCTTGGTGATTGTTTTCATATGAAGGACTTGGGAAAATTGAAGTATTTTCTTGGCATTGAAGTAGCTAGAAGTTCGAAAGGGATTTTTATTTGTCAACGGAAATATGCTCTTGATATATTATCTGAAACATGTATTATAGTTTCCAAACCGTCTAGTTTTCCAATGAAAGAAAATCATCGCCTAGCTCTTGCATCGGACACACTATGACAGATCCTTCTCGTTATAGACGACTCGTGGGGCATCTAATTTATCTTACCATTACTCGCCCTGAGATTTCTTATGTGGTTCATATATTATCTCAATTTATGAAAAATCCAAAGAAATCTCAATGGGATGCATCTTTGAGAATTGTTCGTTATTTGAAATCCTGTCCCGGCCAAGGTATATTACTTCGTGCTGATTCAACTCTAGTTGTTGATGTCTATTGTTATGCAGATTGGGATAGTTGTCCCATAAGTAGATGTTCTCTTACTGCTTATTTTGTATTCCTTGGAAACTCTCCTATCTCTTGGAAAACAAAGAAACAAGCAACTGTCTCCCACTCCTCTGCGGAAGCGGGATATCGTGCCATGTCCTCAGCGACTGGTGAAATCATTTGGTTGAAGAATTTTCTTCAGAGTCTTGGTGTGGAGCATTAGGAACCCGTATCTCTTCATTGTGACAATCAAGCTGCT
The DNA here is from genome assembly GCA_023529315.1 of Papaver bracteatum. Taxonomy (NCBI): domain Eukaryota; kingdom Viridiplantae; phylum Streptophyta; class Magnoliopsida; order Ranunculales; family Papaveraceae; genus Papaver; species Papaver bracteatum. The sequence continues at coordinate 44,163 of JAJJWX010004901.1, read as the reverse complement.
CTACATATTGTAAATAATCCAGTCTTTCATGAACGTACGATACACATTGAAATTGATTGTTATTTTGTACGTGATGAGATTCTTAAGGGTACTATTTATCCTACATACATTCATACTATTGTGCAGCTTACAAAAGCTTTGGGTCGTCAACAATTTCAATCTCTTCTTGCCAATTTGGGAATTTCCAATCTACATGCTCCAACTTGGAGGGGGGGTATTGGGATTAAATAAAATCACCTTCTTTATGCCCTGTCGTCCACTCAATGTCTTTATGCTCTGTCGATCACTCATGCTCTGTCGACCACTCACTCTCTTTATGCTATGTCGATCACTCATGATCTGCCGACCACTCATTCTCTTTATGCTCTGTCGACCACTCATGCTCTGTCGACCCCTCTATTTATTCTGCCAATAATCTTTTGTAACTCTATTTAAGGCTTGATCATTTCTCTAACAAAGCAACATTTTTTTAGATTCATGTTTTGATTTGTAATATGTTTTCATTTGTAATATGTTTTCATTTGTAATATGTTTTCATTTATAATATGGTATCAGAGCCATAATAATTTTCCAATTTTTTTTTTGTAACAATGGTAACACCTTCGGATGAAGACAACATAGTCATCCCACCATCGTCTTCAAATTATTAACGTCTTTACAGTCCTTTGTATTCTCTAGCTTCGAATGATGGTCCAGGGACATTCATTACGCACGTTGTTCTTAAGGGATCCAACTACGAAGAATGGTCTAAAGCGATTCGGATTTCGTTGGGAGCAAAACAAAAACTCGGTTTTATCAATGGTAAAATACTTAAACCTACAACTGATTCTAATGATCTTGAGGATTGGTGGATGGTTAACTATATGATTGTAGCCTGGATTTTTTAAACTATTGATCCAAATATTTGTTCTACTATTTCTTATCGTGATACGTCGTATGAGTTGTGGGAAGATATTCGTTTACATTTTTCTATTGGAAACGGTATTAAAAATTTTCAATTAAAGTCGGATGTTGCTTCTTGTAAACAAAAATCTGGTGAGTCAATTATGGCCTATTATGGACGGTTAAAGAAATTATGGGATGATATCAATGAATTTGATGCTCTTCCCTCTTTTTCTTGTTCTGGTTGCGACTGTGATTTGAATCAAACCCTTCGTAAAAGACGTGAAACGGATCAGGTGCGTGAATTTTTAATGGGTCTTGAATCTTTTTATGCTAACACACGTTACAACATTTTATCCATCGAGCCATTTCCATCTCTTCACTATGTGTACTCAAGAATTACACAAGAGTAAGAGGTTCACCTTTATACCCGACGAAGGACTGAGGAATTATCTCCAATGGATTTTACTGTTCGTGGTAGTATGCCACAAGGTATGAAATCTGGCCGATCAACTTTGAAGTGAAGTTTTTGTGGCTATCATGGACATCTTGAGGAACGCTGCTGGGAGAAACATGGCTATCCTCCTGGTCGTGAACCTAGGCGTCTGCAAGCCACAGGTCGTGGAAAACATAGCTTGAATACCGCTGATACAATTGCTACAACCAAAGTGAATGCTGTCTTGGGTGAAATGTCTGCAACTACCAATCCTATTTGATTAACTAGTAAGGGAGTTTATACTTGGATTGTTGACACTGGTGCTTCGAATCACGTTTGTCGTGATGAAAATCTGTTTGATTTCTCTCGTGCCATAACTCCTATTCACGTTGGATTGCCTACTGGTGCTACTATAAAGGCCATCAGAGTAGGGGAAGTTACTTTAACCGATTTTTCGATTTTGAAAAATGTGTTATTCGTCCCTTCATTCACTTGTAACTTGCTCTCTGTTTCGGAACTTCTTTCTTCTCGAAAGTTAAGCATACAATTTACATTCTCTTACTGTGTTGTACATGACCTTGTCTTGAGGATGAAGATTGGTATAGGTGATCTTATTGGAGGGATTTATCATTTGTCGATGAGGGAACCAACTCGTGTTAATGTTGTTCATGGAAAAGACATGCCAGATTTATGGCATAAACGGCTCGGCCATCCTTCTAGACAAGTAATGGAGCTACTACCTCAAGTTTGTCGTAGTAATAGTAACAAGTTGGATTTTAAAGCTTGCGATATTTGTTTTCGGTCTAAACAAACTCGTAGTATCTTTCTGCTAAGTGAAGACAAAGAAGATGATTTGTTTGATTTAATTCATTGTGACGTTTGGGGTCCTTATCGTGCAAATCGTGCGTGCAATTCTCGATATTTTTGTACTATTGTGGATTTTTTTTCTAGATGTGTGTGGGTATATTTGATGACAACAAAGGACGAGGTTCCAAGTTTATTAATAAATTTCTTTGCCTTGGTTGATCGACAATTCACCAAAAGAGTAAAAGTTTTGCGAAGCGATAATGGAACAAAATTTAAGGGTCTTGGTACTTATTTTCGTACGAATGGGATAATTCACCAGACATCCATGGTTAAAACACCTCAGCAAAATGCTAGAGTAGAATGTAAACATCGTCATATTCTCAATGTTGCTCGCGCTTTACGTTTTCAAGCTTGTTTACCTATTGATTATTGGGGTGAATGTGTTCTTACCGCTGCATATCTGATCAATCGCAATCCTTCTCGTGTACTTGAATCTAAGACACCTTTTGAAATGCTTTATGGTCGTGCTTCTACTCTCGATCTTCTTAGAGTTTTTGGATGTTTGTGTTATGCGAAGAATATTAATCCTTGTGATAAGTTTGATAGTCGAAGTCGTCGATGTATCTTTCTTGGATATACTTTTGGGAAGAAAGGATGGCATCTATTTGACCTTGAGACGGGGAATTATTTTCAGTCTCTTGATGTTAGTTTTGTTGAAGATGTTTACCCTCTAGATGATCCCGATGAAATGAATCGACTTCACTCATTATATCCAGCAGAATTTGGTGTCTTACACAATTCGACCGACTGTGGAGATTTTGTTGAGGACTGTACACAATCAGCAGTCCCTGAACAGTCGCAACAAGGGAATACAAACGCCCAACCTTTAACTAGTGACAGTGTTTTGTTACCAGCAACATCTGAAAATTTGTCTGTTTTAGGAGATCTTTCCAGTGGAAGTTTGGTTCAAAATGAAAGTGATCCGGTAGATGATGATAGAAATATGTTGGCAGATGATAGTTATGTTACTAAAAATACAGAATTGGTTGAAGAGAATCTTGGTCGTGGAAAACGTACAAAATTCGAAAATGTCCGACATAAAGATTTTTTAAAATGGTAAAATATGGAGCCGAAGACTAACACGAATTTGGTTCCCCTTCACACTTCACACATACCAATCCATTCCACAGGTACTCCGTATCTTATAACACATTATGTAAATTGTAATGCTTTTTTTGTTGCGCATCAACATTTTCTTGCAGCTCTTTCATCTGATAATGAGCCTACATCCTTTAAGGAGGAAATGAATGATCCTCGATGGAGAAAAGCGATGGAGGAAGAAATTTCGGCTCTTTATGCCAATGAAACTTGGACAATTGAAGACTTACCTTCGGGAAAATTGGCTATTTAATGCATGTGGGTGTTTCGGATCAAGCGTCGTTCTGATTGTACTGTTGAACGATACAAGGCACGACTGGTGGTCTTCGGTAATCATCAACAAGAAGGAGTAGATTTCAGTGAGACTTTTGCTCCTACTGTATAAATGGTTACAATGCGTACTTTTTTAACTGTTGCCGTTATTCAGAATTGGGAGTTAGTTCAAATGGACGTTCATAATGCTTTTCTTCATGGTGACTTGGACGAAGAGGTATATATGCGCCCACCTCCCGGTTTTAGTAATGGCGTGACTGGCAAGGTATGTAGGCTACGTAAGTCTTTGTATGGTCTCTGACAGGCCCCTAGATGTTGGTATGCCAAGTTAGCCACAACGTTGCGTGCATATGGTTTTTATGCAAGCAAATCAGATCATTCATTATTTGTTTATCGTAAAAAAGGCGTGATATTGAATACTCTTGTTTATGTGGATGATCTTGTTATTGCTGGAAATAATAGTGATGCTATTCGCGAACTGAAATCATATCTTGGTGATTGTTTTCATATGAAGGACTTGGGAAAATTGAAGTATTTTCTTGGCATTGAAGTAGCTAGAAGTTCGAAAGGGATTTTTCTTTGTCAACGCAAATATGCTCTTGATATGTTATCTGAAACATGTATTATATGTTCTAAACCGTCTAGTGTTCCAATGGAAGAAAATCATCGCCTAGGTCTTGCATCGGACACACCTATGACAGATCCTGCTCGTTATAGACGATTTGTGGGGCGTCTAATTTATCTTACCATTACTCGCCCTGAGCTTTCTTATGCGGTTCATATATTATCTCAATTTATGAAAAATCCAAAGAAATCTCAATGGGATGCGGCTTTGAGAGTTGTTCGTTATTTGAAATCCTATCTTGGCCAAGGTATATTACTTCGTGCTGATTCCACTCTAGTTCTTGATGTCTATTGTGATGCAAATTGGGCTAGTTGTCCAATAAGTAGACGTTCTCTTACTGCTTATTTTGTTTTCCTTGGAAACTCTCCTATCTCTTGGAAAACAAAGAAACAAGCAACTGTCTCCCGCTCCTTTGCGGAAGCGGAATATCGTGCCATCGCCTAAGCGACTTGTGAAATCATTTGGTTGAAGAATTTGCTTCAGAGTCCTGGTGTGGAGCATTCGGCGCCCGTATCTCTTCATTGTGACAGTCAAGCTGCTCTACATATTGCAAATAATCCAGTCTTTCATGAACGTACGAAACACATTGAAATTGATTGTCATTTTATACGTGATGAGATTCTTAAGGGTACTATTGCTCTTACAAACATTCATACTACTGTGCAGCTTACAAAAGCTTTGGGTCGTCAAAAATTTCAATCTCTTCTTGCCAAGTTGGCCATTTCCAATATACATGCTCCAACTTGAGGGGGGGGGGTATTGGGATTAAAGAAACTCACCTTCTTTATGCCATGTTATCCACTCAATGTCTTTATGCTCTGTCGACCACTCATGCTCTGTCGACCACTCACTCTCTTTATGCTTTGTCGATCACTCATGCTCTGCCGACCACTCATTCTCTTTATGCTCTGTCGACCACTCATGCTCTGTCGACCCTTCTCTTTATTCTGCCAATAATCTTTTGTAACTCTATTTAAGGCTTGCTCATTTCTCTAACCGAGCAACATTTTTTTCGATTCATGTTTTCATTTGTAACATGTTTTCATTTGTAATATGTTTTCATTTATAATACTAACCTTGGATTTTAATTCGATGGTTTTTTAGATATTCTTCCTCTCTATATTCCCCCAATGTTTGGCCAGGTGGTTAATAAAAAAAACACGAAAATTCATAGCAGACAACCAAAAAGATAACCCCAAACAGTTCCAATCACCATAACCTCCTACTTTTGGGGGAAACATTTTTAAAGGGTGGCACCAGCATTAGCGAGGATGGAACACTTACAAAATTTTGTCCTATATGAATGGTACCAGCGTTGCGGTATCAGCTAGCCTTTAACAATTGTGGTTTTTTCTTTACTAATCCACTAGAAGGGGTTCAAATCGAAATTGAAAAGTAAAGGGATGAAAAATGGAAAAAGTCTAGATACTACTCCCTCCGTCCCCAATATATAGGCGGTAAAAAGGATTTTTCTTAGAGTAAGAAATTTTATTGATTTCATACATATCCCTTCTCTTTCCTATTTTACCCTTTGTACAATTTCCAATACTAGAGACATTAGTTTAATTGTGGTGATTCCTAGAAATGATAAATAAGGGTAATATATGGAAAAACCCATCTTGGAAATAGATCTCCGCCTATCTATTGGGACATCCAAAATTCAAATCTCCACCTTTATATTGGGGACGGAGGGAGTAAAAAAGAACTTAAACTTACATTATGTTTATATCGGGATCTTTCCTGAAAGTGTAATTTTTTTTTTGAGTGAAAAAGGAAAGTGTAATTGATTTCACACTTTCTTTCAAAAATATACTCTTTTTTTGAAAATGTTCTAAAAGTGTGACCATGACCGGTCAATGGACATATAAGCCCTAGTTTTTTATGGAAATACCTAATTTTGTCTTGTCCGTACGTGTCATATCTACATCGGATTTTTTTATTGTTTTTTAATGTTGAAGTAAGTTTACTTTTGACTGAGACCCCGCCACTTTTTTACTGGATGTGTAGATATTATATGTAGACATCCAGAATCTAGGCATAATCATATGTTAGATAAATGTATACATCCATGTTTCGAAGTCTAGACATCAGACACTATTCATAAAATATGTGGATATTAGGCTATAAATATGTGGACATCAGCTATAAAATGTGGACATGTGGACATCAGGCTATAAATGTATAGACATCGGGCTATAAAGGGTACCTTGATTATTAGGTAAAGTCAGTCACACTTTTGGAAGATATTGGGAATCATTCACACTGTTGGAAGATATTTACCAATCAATCACACGCGCGGTCATTTCCTCGTTTATATCCTTATTTCCTTCGTGGCCGGGCTAGGCAACGCCGCCCTGCTATTATATACGCCTCTAACTGGGAGTTATTTGTAGTACTGCAATAAGAGAATGCGAACAACTTAGGGTAAATAAAGGAGTGGGTCCCAGTGTCACGTCAAATTGAATATATGGGTGGAGTGAATGAGAGATGGTGAAACGCTTAGGTGCTTACTGCTTAGGGTAAAGAGGAAACAGATATAGATGAAGTTAATTACCAAAATATTAATTAACAAGTTCGGTAAACCCGCGCAATTGCGCGGGCTAGTTTACTATTACGGTTCGCCCAATCATTGCCTTCTATTGGATATTGACTTGGCTCCATGTGAGACATTATTTTGTGCAGATATATGGTGATCAGCAACATTTTGTGCCTCTATAATGCTGATGTCTTGACCAGGTATGAACTTGAAATGTTGCATGTATGGAATTTTTTTGCAACTACCTCTTTCATAGAGTATATTTTTCAGAAATTCTGTCAAAACATTTCTGGTCTTGTATAATACTCGGGTATGAACCTGTATTCAAGGAAGAATCAAAGTTTCTTACATTTCCCAACTTTTACCCCATAAAAGAGCGATTTGTGAGCCTCTGCATCTTCATACAGTCAGTTCCTCGAAGGATATACAATATGGAGATCTTCAATGAGTTTTTGTGATTATTTTCTAAACAACAAAGCTGCATACAAATATTTAGATATTTTTACTGGGATGGAAAAACTTCATACTTCATATGCGTTTAAAGAGGAAGAAAGGACAGTGTAGTTTCCAAAGATTTTAGGTTACCTTCAAAGTGTTTCTTCCTCCATTGGTACGCCATGCTATTCCCGTTCGTCGTTTTGAAATTAAATCCCATACTAACCTGTTCGTCTAGAATGAAACAATGTAAACATTAAACTCTTAGGGAAGCATTCACTTGAACACGACTTGGTTATTATTCTCATTTATTGCGGCGATGATCTTCTAGCATGTAGTTTCTTCTTCGATCTTGTTTGGCTTGATAGCCTTCTGCCAGACATAATGGAAATCTGTTGGCTAATCATTCATTGACCGACAGGAAAGAAGTATCTAATTTATAAAGGTTAACAATTTACACATGAAGGTGCGTTTACATTGAAGTTTTAGCCAATCAACACAAACTTGTATGCCCACCAAAAAATGACAAACGCCCATTTATATCAAAAGTTTGAAACATCAATCAACATAAAACATTATTCTAGCAATAACTTAATGAACGTGCATTTTCTTATTTCCACTCGTGCATACCTCTTGTACTTTTTAATCCTTAATAGCAAGGAAATTTCTTAACTTCATTCTTGTCAATGTCAAAATGGTGTTCGAACAGATCACATTTTACGTCAAAAATTAAAAATAAATGACGACCCTGACGAAGCTTGATAAATGCACATATTTATCTAGAAATGATAATTACCTTGATTGCTTTTTTGCTCTCCATCCCTAATGCTTCTATAAAGAACCCGTTGCACGGGAAGAGAGAGTCGAAAGTTCAATATTTGGAAAATGGATAATAGCTTCGACCATACCGGAAGACCTATAGATTGGACCACCAAGAAAGAAAAATAAAGAAAAAAAAGAAGAATTAGGAACAGAAAATACAGTTAATGACTCGATCCTTATTCCTTGCCACTTTCCCATTGCTTCAAAAGCCGTTCTTACATATCCGAACATATTCGCTCGCCATTTTATCTCCGTTTTCATTCATAGCATGCATTCAGATTAAATTGTACATTGGTACTTACCATTTTTGAGACTCCAATTGTACATATGAAACCTTACTATGTGACTGTTCTCAAAAGAATTCTTGACGTTGCACTGAAAAAAAAAAACAAATTGATCGAAAAACTGTTACACGATTATAAGCATTAAAATAACTGCGGTTTCTTAGCAGAAATTTTCACAAACACAAAAAGTCAATTCAATTGGTAAGGAACAGAAGAAAACGTAGAAAACTCATTGATAAGCAAGTCGGGATACATTCTTAAACGTAGTAAATGTTTTAAAGAACTGATATAAGTATGTTCGTCCAAACTAAACCCATTATAGTTATCCATTGCATTCCTGATCGAACGGAGTAGTCAAGAAACATTCTTAAACGGACTAAATGTTTGAAAGAACTGATATAAGTATGTTAGCGGAAACCAAACCCATTATGGTTAATGTCCATTGACTTCTTGATCAAACGGAGTAGTCAAGAATTTTTTGTACAGAAGAAGTAATCTCTGATGTTTTCAGTAAACACACTGTAGTTATCCATCAAATGTTGATGACGAAGCATTGATATGGCAGTGATATTTAAAATTGCGATCAAATGGTTAACCATTAACCGAGGATGAAATAAGCAACCATGCTCCATCGAATCAGAGAAATTAAGATATCTTACCGTTTCAAGGACTCTAAATTCCTTTCTAATGATTATTGGCATGTTTTTGTTTCTCCAACACTTGATAGAAATTGCGAAACATTGTGAAGGTTTTCAGATCCATTAAACAAAATCACCTAGAAACATGAATCCAGAATCATTATAGGTTGACACGAAACAAATTCAGATCCACTAATTTGCATTCGAAGCAAAACAGGAAATGATAAAATCACCCAACATCATAGATATTATTATTCAGATGTAATCATGTTTTGAACTTGATGATTCTTTGATCATAGAGATGATGGAGGAAATGTTGAACTGATAACAACTAATAACCAAAAGAAACAAACAAACAGAGCGAGGTTAATTAATGACAGAAGGCGTGTCTTCTCGTACTTAAAACAAACAGACGTGACAGTTGAATTGGTTGTCCTTGAATTGATTGTGCAATCCGACCCGAACGAACTGTAGAGGAAGATATCGAAGAAACTGACAAACATAGGCAGGCTTAAGATGAAGAATTTATAGTCATGGAAGGAGTCGATTGATATGGTTCCGAAGAGCCAGTCATTTCAAGATGCAACGTTTCAAAACAATAGGTATCCAAATCTTTTACGAAATTTTCATTTACCTAAGAAACTTCTAGTTTTGAACCGAACTGTTCCAAACTGTCGGGTCTTTTCAAGGGTTAAAGGTTTCTGACGTGGCTTCTTAATTTTTGAGAAGCCATAAGGATGAATATGATGACGACACGTCAGCGAAGTTATTCTCCTTTATATAACAAAGAATTGATGAGACAGAGAAACAAACCACTAGAAAATGAATATGAATATGCATAGGAAGAGCTGCCGAGATAATAAACAAAAAACCAAATAGTGTTTTGAGATGAGTATGGAGGAGGAGGAAAAGAAAAAGATGGCGGGTTCACAGTTCTTCAGGATAATGTCTGATCACGTTATCGAAGATAGACGTTTAGTAAGTTCATTTCTCTGTTTTCTTCTAACTGTTGGGTTTACTCCTTATGGATCCAATAGTCCAGGAGTCCCCTTAACCAATAGGGGTAGCTACATAGGGTCTGTCTTTTGTTTTGGTTTTGTGTACAAAAGACATCAGGAGAATGTTTTTCATTCTCACGGGTTTTCTTCTTTGTTTTGAGAAGAATAGAAAGAGAGGAAGAAGAGAAAAAGAGATAGAGAGATTTAAGCCACCATTTTTGGTGAGATTAGAGGCATCTTGAAGAGGAGAAGAAAGGGTTCTTGTTGAAGGATCTTTTGGTTGATTGTGGTGAAGATTGATTCATCAATTTCTACAACTCTTCAAAGGGGGGAAAATCTAGGGTTTGTCAAACCCTAGTAGTAAGTATCTCAAATCACTTCTTGTTCTTAAATTGATAGTGAATCTCATATTATATATGAATGAATTGTTGATCCATCCTTAGGGGTGAGTGTAATTAGGCAAATTGATATCCAAGTGCTATAGGCACCTTGAGGTTGTTGTTATCCCCAAATTTGGGAGAATTGTGTGTAACCCATTGTTTGATTATAGTGGAAGATTTTCCCGTGGTTTTTTACCCTTCACCTTGGAGGGGTTTTTCCACGTAATTGCCGGTGTTGTGTGTTTGCTTCTATATTGCATAGTTGTGTATTTCCGCATTGTGTTTCATTGCTCGTGTAGGTTTCGTATTGCGCATAGCGGCTCGGATTTCGTAAGCCTCCCCCAACAAGTGGTATCAGAGCTTTTGGGTTGAGCTAATCTTGTGCAATGGAGGAAGCTAGCACTAGTAATAGAATGGTCAATTTGACCGGTGAGAACTTTGTCATATGGAAGGCGAAGATGGAAGACTGGTTATATTGTAAATATCTCTATGGTCCAATAGAGAGTAAGGGAGTAAGGCCTGAGGCGACAAGTGCAGAAGATTGGAAGGTTACTAATCGAAAAGCAGTTGGTTATATTCGTCAGTGGATTGATGATAGCATTTTTCATCATGTGGCTAGTGAGACACTAGCATATCCTTTGTGGACCAAGTTAGAGGAGATATATGATCAGCAGTCTCCTTGTGAAAAAGCTCTTCTATTCAAAAAGCTTGAAAGTCATGTTACAAGGAAGGGAGTTCAATGGCGCAACATTTAAATGAAATGAAGGGGATCATGAATCATCTTACATCTATGGAACTCAAAATTCCTGAAGAGGTTCAAGCTTATTTGTTGCTAAATACTTTACCATACAGTTGGGAGCCATTGAGGAATTGTCTCAGTTATTCTGCTCCAGACAAGAAGTTGAACATGAATGTTGCAACTAGCAGTTTGCTGATTGAAGAAGTTAGAAGAAGGTCACTAGACTCATCTCATTCAGAAGCTCTTGTGACAGAAAATCGGGGTAGAAGAAAAGACAGAAGACAAGTTGGTCATATCAAGTCAAGGGGTAAATCAAAGTCCAGAAAGGAAGTTGAATGTTGGAACTGTCATACGAGAGGTCATTATTCAAATGAATGCAGGAAGCCGAAGCAAGAACACAAGAAGGGGAAAGGAAATGATAACCAAGAAAATGGTGTTGCAGCTACTGTGACAAATGATGATATCATTGTATTCTCAGATTGTAATGATGTTTGTGTTAGTTTTGCAGGTTCTGATTCAGAATGGATAGTTGATTCAAGTGCATATTATCATGCTACTCCTCATGAAGATGTATTTACCTCCTACAAGGCTGGTGACTTTGGTTTAGTCAGAATGGGAAACAGTGGTGTTTCGAAGATTGTAGGAATGGGTGATGTGAAGGTTGAGACCAGTGTTGGTTGTACGTTGGTTCTCAGAAATGAGCGACATGTACCAGATCTTCGTTTGAATCTAATGTCACCAGGAGTGTTAGATGATGAAGGGTACAAAAATCACTTGGGTGATGGCAAATGGAAGCTAAGAAAGGGCTCCATGGTTATTGCAAGAGGCAAGAAGTGTGGCACACTGTACAAGACACAAGTGAAGGTGTTGAAAGGTGAGTTGAATGTTGTTGACAAAGATTCATTCTCCGAGCTGTGGCATAGAAGACTTGGTCATCTTAGTGAGAAGGGAATTCAAATCCTCACCAAAAGACAAGTTTTGCCAAATGCCAAAGGTATGCAATTGGGTAAGTGTACTCATTGTTTATTTGGTAAACAAACTAGAGTCTCTTTTCATAAAGCTTTACCCAAGCGCAATTCTGGTATTATTGATCTTGTTCATTCTGATATATGTGGACCTTTAAGGGTCAAAACACTTGGTGGTGCTGTCTATTTTGTTACTTTCATAGATGATGCTTCAAGGAAGGTTTGGTCATATGCAATCAAGACCAAAGATGATGTTGTTTCTGTGTTCAAGATGTTTCACAGCATGGTGGAAAGAGAAACAGGTAGAACTTTGAAGTGCCTTCGTTCTGACAACGGGGGAGAGTACATTGGTCCACTTGAAGTGTATTGCAAGAGCATGGGTATACGTCATGAACAATCAGTGCCGAAGACTCCACAACATAATGGTGTTGCAGAGAGGATGAACCGCACTATTCTTGAGAGAATAAGGTGCATGTTATCTCATTCCAAGTTGCATAAGCATTTCTGGGGTGAAGCAATGAATACTGCTTGTGTATTTGATCAATCGATCTCCTTCAAGACCGCTAGATGGATAAGTAACAGAAAAGGTATGGAGAGACAAAGAGCCTACTTATGATCACTTGAAAGTGTTTGGTTGCAGGTCATTTGTTCATATCCCAAAAGATCAGAGATCAAAGCTTGACGACAAAGCAAAGCAGTGTGTGTTCCTAGGCTATGGAACAAAGAAGTTTGGTTACAGATTTTGGGATCCAGTTGAGAAGAAGGTTATTAGAAGTAGGGATGTAGTATTCCTAGAAGATCATACTATTGAAGACTTTGAGAAGATTGAGATGCCAAAGCTTCAAGATGATATGACCTTGGATCCAAATCCAGTTGTTCCTACTCTTGAACAACATGATGATGATGTTGATGGTGATGGCAATGAAGATGAAGCTCATGAAGATGTTCCAATGGGTGATGTTGAGAAAGAAGTGCAGCAACAACAACAACCGTGAGCTTGAGTTGAGAAGATCCAGCAGGACCAGATTACCCTCAACAAAGTATCCACCACATGAGTATATGATGCTCACAGATGAAGGTGAACCAGAGTCTTATGAAGAAGCTCTCAGTGTTCCTGAAAGTCAGAAGTTGTTGAAATCCATGAAAGAAGAGGTTGGCTTTTTAGATGAGAATGACACTTTTGATTTGGTTGACAAGCCTGAGAACCAGAAAATTATGAAGAACAAGTGGGTGTATAGAATCAAGACTGAAGATGGTAACTCACAACCAAGGTACAAAGCACGCTTAGTTGTGAAGGGTTATGAGCAGAGAAAGGGTGTTGACTTTGACGAGATTTTCTCACCGGTGGTGATATTTTATTCTATTCGGGTTATCTTGGAATTAGCCGCTAGTTTGGATCTTGAGATAGAACAACTAGATGCCAAGACAACATTTCTTCACGGTGAGTTGGAGGAAGATGTGTATATGGCACAACCCGAGGGGTTTGAATTCAAAGGAAAAGAACACATGGTGTGCAAGCTGAAGAAGAGTCTATATGGTTTGAAGCAAGCTCCAAGAAGATGGTACAAGAAGTTTGAATCGTTCATGAAGGAACATGGGTACAAGAGGACAGCTTCAGATCATTGTGTATTCATTCAAAAATTTTCTGATGGTGATTTTATTAGTCTTTTGCTATATGTTGATGACATGCTTATTGTTGGCAAAGATAAGAAAAAGATTGACAGGTTGAAGTCAGATCTGAGCAAGTCTTTTTCTATGAAAGACTTGGGTGCAGCAAAGCGTATTCTTGGCATGGAGATCACTCGTGATAGGAAGGTGAGGAAGTTGTGGCTATCACAAGAAAGCTACATTGAGAAGGTGTTGCAAAGATTTAATATGGACAAGGCTGAGACGGTAAGTTGTCCACTTGCAAACCATTTTGTGTTATCTCGTGATCAATGTCCTGTGAATGATGTTGAGAAACGGAAGATGGAGAAAATTCCTTATGCGTCCGCAGTTGGTAGTTTGATGTATGCAATGGTGTGTACAAGGACGGATATAGCTCATGCAGTTGGAGTGGTAAGCAGATTTCTATCAAATCCTGCTATAGAGCATTGGGAAGCAGTGAAATGGATACTACGGTATTTAAGGGGTACTTATAATATGTGTTTGTGCTATGGAGGTGACAAGCCAGAGTTAGTTGGTTACACATATTCAGATTTGGCAGGTGTTCAAGATAGTCTCAAGTCTACATCGGGTTACTTATTTACCTATGAAGGGGGAGCTGTTTCTTGGCAATCCAAGTTACAAAAATGTGTGGCATTGTCTACTACAGAGGCAGAGTACATTGCAGCTACAGAGAGTTGCAAGGAGATGATATGGATGAAGAGGTTTGTTAGAGAACTCGGTGTGAAGCAACAGAAGTTTATCGTTTCTTTGTGACAGACCAGTGCCATCCATCTCAGCAAGAATTAGAGTTTTCACTCGAGTTCCAAGCACATCAATATTAGGTATCAGTGGATACAAGAAGTTCTCGAGGAGAAGGTCTTGTATATTGAGAAGATCCATACAAATGACAATGGTTCTGATATGATGACAAAGTCGCTACCAAAATACAAGCATGTGTATTTCTGCAGCAGGGCAGGTTTGGTGGTGACGGGTACCTTGCCATAAGTCGTAAGGGGGAGATTGTTGGGTTTACTCCTTATGGACCCAATAGTCCAGGAGTCCCCTTAACCAATGGCGGTAGCTACATAGGGTCTGTCTTTTGTTTTGGTTTTGTGTACAAAAGCCATCAGGAGAATGCTTATCATTCTCACGGGTTTTTTTCTTTGTTTTGAGAAGAAGAGAAATAGAGGAAGAAGAGAAAAAGAGATATAGAGATTTAAGCCACCATTTTTGGTGAGATTAGAGGCATATTGAAGAGGAGAAGAAAGGGTTCTTGTTGAAGGATCTTTTGGTTGATTGTGGTGAAGATTGATTCATCAATTTCCACAACTCTTCAAAGGGGGAAAAATCTAGGGTTTGTCAAACCCTAGTAGTAAGTATCTCAAATCACTTCTTTTTCTTAAATTGATAGTGAATCTCATATTATATATGAATGAATTGTTGATCCATCCTTAGGGGTGAGTGTAATTAGGAAAATTGATATCCAAGTGCTATAGGCACCTTGAGTTTGTTTTTATCCCCAAATTTGGGAGAATTGTGTGTAACCCATTGTTTGATTATAGTGGAAGATTTGCCCGTGGTTTTTTACCCTTCACCTTGGAGGGGTTTTTCCACGTAATTGCCGGTGTTATGTGTTTGCTTCTATATTGCATAGTTGTGTATTTCCGCATTGTGTTTCATTGCTCGTGTAGGTTTCGTATTGCGCATAGCGACTCGGATTTCGTAAGCCTCCCCCAACACTAACTTCATTAGTAATATTTCCAATGCCTTATTAATTGATTCAATATGTTGTTATATAATTTTCCTTTGAGTATGTCTAGTTCGATTCCTTAATGAATTGATCAAACGATTCTCGTTGCAAATTATGGTAATATGAGATCAGATATGATTTGTTTTATTTTTCCTGATGTACATGACAGGGCCTACCAAAAGAATTTGTTAACTTGTTCGGAGAAGAACTAGGTAAATCTGGAGTAATCGAGGATCATGCAGGTAAAATTTGGCCTGTAGAATTACGGAAAGCCAAAGGTGAGATTTATTTCCAGAGTGGTTGGCAAGAGATCATGGAATACTTCTCTATTTCTGTTGGGGATTATTTGTTTTTCAGATACATAGGGGATTCGCATTTCCATATATCGATAGGTGATAAAACTGCTTGTGAGATAGATTACCCATGTCAGACAACGGATTTTGATGAATCCCACTCTGAAAGAGTATCTGAAAGAGAAAAAGACAACCCTACAGAAGATGTTCCCTTTCAGTGCGCTACTCGTACTGCACATATTGTGGACCGAGCTGGACCAAATTGTGTTGCGAGTAAGCGTAATCGATATGAAGATAATCAAAACGACGGAGGTTCAAACGCAATAAGTCAGATGGATTTGAAGAGATCACATGTGAACCGTGGACCTTTGACTACACGCCCCATCCTGAAGTGCCGACAATTAGCCCTAATTGTCAAAGCAATGACAAAGATTATCAAAATCCTGGAGATTCTGATAACCATGTGACAGACAACATTCAAGAGAACAGATGCAGGCCACAGGCTATTAACATGGAGCGCGAGCCTGAAGTGGTAAGAATTAACTTAGTTAGTGACGAACATCATATGCCTACCAATCATATATCTGTAAATCACAATGGAAAATGCAAGATTCCAAAAAATATGGTTTGGTACTTTTCTAGGTGGTCCCATGTCTAATTGGTCCTTTCAGAAATTATCTTTTCCATTTAATCCATAATTATTAAAATATCCAAAGTACCCTCTCTCTCTCTCTTATTTTTTCCTCTCACGTGAATGGTTTCTCTTTCTTGTTTATTTTCTCTACTAATTTCTCTCTCATTCTTACATTAATATTTAAAAGTTTAAAAATTAAATATCTCTCAAAATATATGTCAAAAATTAATAAATTTTATATATTCGGAAAGCCCTCGACGATAGCTTTTCAACGAGTACTATTGTCGCTATGTTTCGGAGCTTTTAATTTTTATATGGACTTCATTCCAGAAATGAAGTCTGTTTTTTAGGCTTTTTATATGGACTTCATTTCTGGAATGAAGTCTGTTTTTTTCATTTTTTATATGGACTTCATTCCAGAAATGAAGTCTGTTTGTATATGTTTTATATGGACTTCACTTTTGGAATGAAGTCTGTTTTTTTTTCCAGGTTTTTATATGGACTTCATTCCAGAAATGAAGTCTGTTTGTATATGTTTTATATGGACTTCATTTCTGAAATGAAGTATGTTTTTTTCAGGTTTTTATATGGGCTTCATTATAGAATATAATAGTTCATCAAAGTAGTTCATTTTGTAGAATGAACTCGTATAATAGTTCATTTTATAGTTAAAAAATAATGTAAAAATTAAAAGCTCTGAAACATAGCGACAATGGTACTCGTTGGAAAGCTATCGTCGAGAGCTTTCCGAATATATAAAATTTATTATTTTTAGATATATGGTTCAAAAGATATTTATGTTTTAAGTTTTATTTATTTATTTTTATTAAAAGAGAGAGAAAAAAAGGACTGTGACATCACCTTATGACAAAATCATTATTTTTTAGGACTAAAAATAATATAAGGGTATTTTTGCCACTACAAGATGACATTTACATCATCCATGACATCATCCTAGGACCAAACTATAATTTTTAGGACCAAATGATAATTTATATTACCAAATAGGACCAAACAGACAATTGACTAGGTCAATTGGACTAGACTCTCTCTAATATATTATTTCTAGGACCATATGGTATTTCTTACTGACTAGTTATGTTATATGTTTCACTTGAAACATCCAGGAGATTAATTCCACGGGTTTAGCTTCTTCTTTGTGAAGAAAGAGAAAGAGAGGAAGAAGAGAAAGAGAGTGAGTGAGGTAGAGAGATTAAGCCACCAATCTTTGGTGAGATTGAAGTATCTTGAAGAGAAGAAGAAAGGGTTCTTAGCTAAGGTTCTTTTGGTTGATTGTGGTGAAGATTGAGCTATCCATTTCCACATCTCTTCAAAGGGGGAAAAATCTAGGGTTTGTTCAAACCCTAATAGTAAGTATCTCAAATCACTAGTTATTCTCAAATTGATAGTGAATCTCATATTATATGTGAATGAATTGTTGATCCATCCTTAGGGATGAGTGTAATTAGGAAAATTGGTATCCAAGAGCTATATGCACCTTGAAGTTGTTGTTATCCCCAAATTGGGAGAATTGTGTGTAACCCATTATTGTTATAGTGGAAGATTTTCCCGTGGTTTTTTACCCTTCACCTTGGAGGGGTTTTTCCACGTAATTGCCGGTGTTGTGTGATTGCCTCTATACTGCGTAGTTTGTTATTTCCGCATTTGCATATCATTGCTTGTGTAGGTTTCGTATTGCGCATAGCGACTCGGATGTCGTAAGCCTCCCCCAACAAGTGGTATCAGAGCTTTTGGGTTGAGCTAATCTTGTGCAATGGCGGAAGCTAGCACTAGTAATAGAATGGTCAATTTTACCGGTGAGAACTTTGTGATATGGAAGGCGAAGATGGAAGACTGGTTATATTGTAAAGATCTCTATGGTCCAATAGAGAGTAAGGGAGTAAGGCCTGAGAAGACAAGTGAAGAAGATTGGAAATTTACTAATCGAAAAGTAGTTGGTTTTATACGTCAGTGGATTGATGATAGCATTTTTCATCATGTGGCTAGTGAGACACTAGCATATTCTTTGTGGACCAAGTTAGAGGAGATATATGATCAGCAGTCTCCTTGTGCAAAAGATCTTCTATTCAAAAGGCTTGGAAAGCTGTGTTACAAGGAAGGAAGTTCAATGGCGCAACATTTAAATGAAATGAACGGTATTATGAATCATCTTACATCTATGGATCTCAAAATTCCCGAAGATATTCAAGCTTATTTGTTGCTAAATACTTTACCAGACAGTTGGGAGCCATTGAGGAATTGTCTAAGTTATTCTGCTCCAGACAGGAAGTTGTACATGACTGTTGCAACTAGCAGTTTGCTGAATGAAGAAGTTAGAAGAAGGTCACTAGACTCATCTCATTCAGAAGCTCTTGTGACAGAAAATCGGGGTAGAAGAAAAGACAGAAGACAAGTTGTCCGTAGCAAGTCAAGGGGTAAATCAAAGTCCAGAAAGGAAGTTGAATGTTGGAACTTTCGTATGAGAGGTAATTATTCAAATAAATGCAGGAAGCCGAAGCAAGAACAAAAGAAGGGGAAAGGAAATGATAACCAAGACAATGGTGTTGCATCTACTGCGACAAATGATGATATCATTGTATTCTCATATTGTAACGATGTTTGTGTGAGTTTTGCAGGTTCTGATTCAGAATGGATAGTTGATTCAGGTGCATCTTATCATGCTACTACTCATGAATATGTATTTACCTCCTACAAGGCTGGTGACTTTGGGTCAGTCAGAATGGGAAACAGTGGTGTTTCAAAGATTGTAGGAATGGGTGATGTAAAGGTTGAGACCAGTGTTGGCTGTACGTTGGTTCTCAGAAATGTGCGACATGTACCAGATCTTCGTTTGAATCTAATGTCACCAGGAATGTTAAATGATGAAGGGTACAACAATCACTTGGGTGATGGAAAATGGAAGCTAAGAAAGGGCTCCATTGTTATTGCAAGAGACAAGAAGTGTGGCACATTGTACAAGACACAAGTGAAAGTGTTGAAAGGTGAGTTGAATGCTGTTGACAAAGATTCAATCTCCGAGCTGTGGCATAGAATACTTGGTCATCTTAGTGAGAAGGGAATTCAACTCCTCACCAAAATACAAGTTTTGCCAAATGCCAAAGGTATGCAATTGGGTAAGTGTACTCATTATTTAGTTGGTAAACAAACTAGAGTCTCTTTTAATAAAGCTTTACCCAAGCGAAATTCTGGTATTATTGATCTTGTTCATTCTGATGTATGTGGACCTTTAAGGGTCAAAACACTTGGTGGTGCTGTTTATTTTGTTTCTTTCATAGATGATGCTTCAAGGAAGGTTTGGTCATATGCAATCAAGACCAAATAAGATGTTGATCATGTGTTCAATATGTTTCACAACATGGTGGAAAGAGAAACAGGTAGAACCTTGAAGTGCCTTCATTCTGACAACGGGGGAGTGTACATTAGGCCACTTGAAGTGTATTGCAAGAGCATGGGTATACGTCATGAACAATCAGTACCGAAGACTCCACAACATAATGGTGTTGCAGAGAGGATGAACCGCACTATTCTTGAGAGAATCAGGTGCATGTTTGCTCATTCCAAGTTTCAGAAGAATTTCTGGGGTGAAGCAATGAATACTGCTGTGTATTTGATCAATCGATCTCCTTCAATACCGCTAGATGGATAAGTAACAGAAAAGGTATGGAGAGACAAAGAGCCTACTTATGATCACTTGAAAGTGTTTGGTTGTAGGTCATTTGTTCATATCCCAAAAGATCAGAGATCAAAGATTCATGATAAAGCAAAGTAGTGTGTGTTCCTAGGATATGGAACAGAGAAGTTTGGTTAAAGATTTTGGGATCCAGTTGAGAAGAAGGTTATCAGAAGTAGGGATGCAGTATTCCTTGAAGATAATACTATTGAAGACTTTGAGAAGATTGAGATGCCAAAGCTTCAAGATGATATGACCTTGGATCCAAATCCAGTTGTTCCTACTCTTGAACAACATGATGATAATGTTGATGGTAATGGCAATGAAGATGAAGCTCGTGAAGATGTTCCAGTGGGTGATGTTGAGCAAGAAGTGTAAAAACAACAACCAGAAGCTGAGTTGAGAAGATACAGCTGGACTAGATTACCTTCAACAAAGTATACACCACATGAGTACATGATTCTCACAGATGAAGGGGAACAAGAGTCTTATGAAGAAGCTCTTAGTGTTCCTGAAAGTCAGAAGTGGCTGAAATCCATGAAAGAAGAGGTTGGCTATTTAGATGAGAATGACACTTTTGATTTGGTTGACAAGCCTGAGAACCAGAAAATTCTGAAGAACAAGTGGGTGGATAGAATCAAGACTGAAGATGGTAACTCATAACCAAAGTACAAAGCACGCTTAGTTGTGAAGGGTTATGAGCAGAGAAAGGGTGTTGACTTCGACGAGATTTTCTCACAGTTGGTGATATTTCCTTCTATTCGGGTTGTCTTGGCAATAGACGCTAGTTTGGATCTTGAGATAGGACAACTAGATGTCAAGACAACATTTCTTCACGGTGAGTTGAAGGAAGATGTGTATATGGTACAACCCGAGGGTTTTGAAGTCAAAGGCAAAGAGCACATGGTATGCAAGCTGAAGAAGAGTCTATATGGTTTGAAGCAAGCTCCAAGAAGATGGTACAAGAAGTTTGAATCGTTCATGAAGGAACATGGGTACAAGAGGATAGCTTCAGATCATTGTGTATTCATTCAAAAATTTGCTGATGGTGATTTTATTACTCTTTTGCTATATGTTGATGACATGCTTATTGTTGGCAAAGATAAGAAAAATATTGACAGGCTGAAGTCAGATCTGAGCAAGTCTTTTTCTATGAAAGACTTGGGTGAAGCAAAGTGTATTCTTGGCATGGAAATCACTCGTGATAAGAAAGCAAGGAAGCTGTGGTTATCATAAGAAAGCTACATTGATAAGGTGCTGCAAAGATTCAACATGGACAAGGCTAAGCCGGTAAGTTGTCCACTTGCAAACCATTTTAAGTTAACTCGTGATCAATGTCCTGTAAATGATGTTGAGAAACGGAAGATGGAGAAAATTCCTTATGCGTCCGCAATTGGTAGTTTGATGTATGCAATGGTGTGTACAAGGACGGATATAGCTCATGCAGTTGGAGTGGTAAGCAGATTTCTATCAAATACTGCTATGGAACATTGGGAAGCAGTGAAATGGATACTACGGTATTTAAAGGGTACTTCTAATATGTGTTTGTGCTATGGAGGTGATAAGCCAGAGTTAGTTGGTTATACAGATTCAGATTTGGCAGGTGCTCAAGACAGTCTCAAGTCGACATCGGGTTACTTATTTACCTATGCCGGGGGAGATGTGTCTTGGCAATCCAAGTTATAGAAATGTGTTGCATTGTCTACTACAGAGACATAGTACATTGCAGCTACATAGAGTAGCAAGGAGATGATATGGATGAAGAGGTTTGTTAGAGAACTCGGTGCAAAACAACAAAGGTTCATCGTTTACTGTGACAGCTAGAGTGCCATCCATCTCAGCAAGAATTCGAATTTTCACTCGAGGTCCAAGCACATCAATATTAGGTATCAGTGGATACAAGAAGTTCTCGATGAGAAGGTCTTGTATATTGAGAAGATCCATACAGATGACACCGGTTATGATATGATGAAAAAGTCGCTACCAAAATAAAAGCATGTGTATTTCTGCAGCAGGGAAGGTTTGGTGGTGACGGGTACCTTGCCATAAGTCGTGATGGGGAGATTTTTGGGCTATCCCTTCCTTATGTCCCATCAGTTTTCCTTCCCCTTAACTAATGGAAGGAGTTAACTAGTAGATGACTAGTTATGTTATATGTTTCACTTGAAACATCCAGGATATTAATTCCACGGGTTTAGCTTCTTCTTTGTGAATAAAGAGAAAGAGAGTGAGTGAGGTAGAGAGATTAAGACACCAATCTTTAGTGAGATTGAAGTATCTTGAAGAGAAGAAGAAAGGGTTCTTATCTAAGGATCTTTTGGTTGATTGTGGTGAAGATTGAGCTATCAATTTCCACATCTCTTCAAAGGGGGAAAAATCTAGGGTTTGTTCAAACCCTAGTAGTAAGGCTAAGTGTAGTGGATGGATTTTAGGGGATGATAGCGACAGGAGGATTTAGCTGAGCCACGGAAAGAATTGTGTTGATTTTATCTCTGCTTGAAAGAAGGGGACTTCAGAGGGGATTTGAAGAGAGGAGAGGTGTAGGATATCGCCATAAAATAAGATAAAACGACGTTCTGGGCATCGCTTTACCCAAAATGAGCGAAGGTTTGGACGTCGCTTTTAGGAGAGTTCTTGCACATCGCCCAGAAAGTCATAGCGAGGACACCCACCTCGCCTCTTTTAAATAATTTTTTTGACCTTTTTAGAGTTACACCCTTCGACAAAATTTCAAATCTATGTTTCTATTTCCTTCTCTCTTGGAAATCTTTGGTGGTGAAGTCTAAGGTTCTTGGTCGACTACCCAGGTGAGTGTGAGGTCGGTTATCCATCATATGCGTATTGTTTTTTTAATTTCAGGATGGGACATCATTAGTACATGTGTGGATAAAAGAATTTGTGAGGCTACCTCATCCAATAACATATTAATGTTCTTCGTTAGTACCAAATAAAAATTAAATACACAACGTTGAACGTATGAATTATGTCCCTTTTTGGCCAATACAACGTTGAACGTATTAATGTTCCCTTAGACAACACAATGACCATTGACAACTCTTATTTAACGGTAAAGCAGTCCTTTAAACCAAAAGGTATCCCTTTTTGGCCGAGTCGGGTCTCGGGATGGTTTACAAGATGTTTACCAACAAAACCTTAACTCTATCAGCAGTGTAATTAATCATCTGCATCGCTAGCTCCAGCTAGTTTATGACATATTTCATCCGGATTGAACTTAGATATTCTTTCCTTTAGCAGTAAATAACACTCATAGAATCTGAACTGTTGGCCAGTGGTCTCAGAATATTTACGTTGCGCATGATTTTCCTGCAATAAACAAACCCAAAATTATTAGTGTGCCACTTAAATGGTTATTTAAAAATATTAGTTACAAATTTATAATCCATGTCTGCATTATTGACTACTGATTTGTGTTGGATACCATGCAAACACTATTAGAATAATGAGATTGATTGCAAGTTGTGAAGAAATAAGTGGCCACAACCGCACACATGAGCAACAAAAAATACCCCTACCACAAGGTGAATGACAAGGTTTTTATACACATAACAAAATGTCCAAAAATGTCTAGTCAACATCAAACTAAAGATGGAAAATATGAAAAATACAAATATATAAAGTTTTTTCTTTAACATAAAAACATACTAGTTTCATCAAACTGATTGTTAGCCCTCGAACATCATTCATTATGTGGGGTATCCAAGACCATATCAAAAGTGGCATCCAAAGAAAGACCAATATCCAGGTTCATACCCGCCGGAACATCTTCACCCAAATCGATATTCATACTTGCATAAGGTTGGGAAGCTGACGCAACACGGGGCAAGTAACATTCTTCGATATTATACATACCTGAAGGTTGGGAAGCTGACGCAACACCTTGTTGTTGAGAAAACGTGCCGTGTACGGTCTGTTCCTCTGGGAATTGGGGTGAACTAAAACAAATCGATGTCCCGCCAATGGTAAAACCGGAAGAAGAAGAGCTCCCACAAAGGCAGTACTTTCTTGTGTGCTCCCTGTCAACTCTTTGACTTTCCCTGATATACACTTTTTGCTCGAATAACTGGTTCAACAATTCCTCCTAACAATAAAAATAAATAAAAATAAATAAAAATATAAAAAATTTCACTCATCGAATATAAATAATATTACCATAAATAATGGAAAATTATTATAATCAAGGTAACATACTTACCCGAGTAAGTGTAATACCATCAAAATTATCGGGATAACGTGTAGGCCTCTGCACCACCAAGTATGTAAGCTCACCATTCATGTAAACCGGGAAACACCAATCAATTGGGGGTAGTTCACTGGACGACGCCTCACCGGGATAATCTTTATAGGACTGAGACATCATGTCGGGTGGTGGATGAGATGGTCGGAATAGACGTGTATTATTAACTAAATCATGGTTCTGTACGTGTGTAACTCCTTCACGATACCAAGTTCCGAAACTATGCTCCTTCCACCATGTATGGTAAAAATGGGAATCACCGGTCCAGTAATAATGTACGCCTTCAACGTCATGCTCCTGCACAGAATCTAGATCTGGGGGATCAGAGGGAATAACTATTGTAACAGTTAACTGTCGCATAAATCTCTCACCAAGGTACATACTCAACCTCTCTCCCTTGCATCCATAGAATACAAGTCCTCTTCTTTTATAAGTTCTTGGCCACTGCAACCTCTGGAAAATCACTGTACTGATCATCTAACCACAGCTGCCATATTACTGCTTCTCTAGTTCTCATGTCTATCTGTTGCCGGGCAGAAGTAAGTGAATGCTTGAAGCTATCAAACTGACCACGTGATTAGTCTTGTTAAATAAAGAAACGGCGGGATACATGCACTGATTAACAATGAAAGCACCGTCTATTCTCAATAGTGGTTGGAAATTGCGGAAATAAAAGTAGTACCAGTACTCTATAATATTCCACATACCGCCCATTTCAGTACGCTCAAAAGAGGTCCATTTTTCAAGGAAGTCATACAAATTTCCCAATGCAGCGCTACCCCAATAAAAATGCCCCACATTATCAAGATTCCTAAACAATTCTAACCATCCTTTTTGTACTCTGGTCGTGGTGTTCCCTATTAGAAATCTACCAATGCACCATAATAAAAATATCCTGGTCAAATCTTCCCATACAATACTATTGTTTTGGCTTTCCCTACTACTAATGTAGTGTTCAAGAAAACTAATTGGGACGGCACTAGCAGAAGAATCACACCGACCTACTTTCTCACCCTTGCCAACATCTCTAACCTCTTTCTCAGACGCAACTACTCTTGCATCATGGTTTTCCTTCACACAGGAAAGATACGTGGTATCATATCCTGCATAATGTGCCTTCTTCAAACCGAGAGGTATTCTTGGAAATATTCGTCCACCACCTATTGGAATACGAGTGAGCCTTACAAAATCTAATGGTGTGATGCCTAACTCGAACTCGGGGAAATGAAAAGACCTAGTTTTTTTCCACCATCTCTCCATAAGTGCTTCGGTTAATTTACAATCGGCATTTGATAAATCCAATGCAAACAAGGAAGAAAAACCACATTTCTGTAATACTAAATGTGCTTGGGGATTTTCATTGACCACAATGCCATAAAATTTCTTCACCACACACCAATTAGTTTTAAATTGCAAACCCTGATCCGATGCATCGGGTGTCAAACATACCTTGCTTACATGGATTTCATCACCCCGGCTAGACAAAATTTCTCGGGTAGACATGGAAATTCACTACAATTAAAACAACCAAAACATGGATTACACTCCCTTTCACCATTCATTCTATAAATTTTCCAACACAACTTAAAAGTTGTAAAAGCAACCAACCATTACATTTTAAACCATTATAAATTCTTTCATTTACATCAAACTACCATTACACAAGCATTATAAATCACCTAAAATTCATCCATCCCAACATAATAAACATAATAATAACTCCCATTTTGATAGTTGCTATTACAAATCAATAACAAGATCAATTCAAAAACAAAAAAAAAAAACAAAAAAATTGCAATATGATTCACAATCACTACAAATATAATTAACAATCACCACAAACAACAACAATTTAACATTTCATCAACCCCGTAACTAAAATTTCAAAATTCATTATATTGTACACAAATTAGTGTTTGCAATCTCCATTACCGTTGTTTGCAATGCTAAATCATTAACATTCTAATCAAAATATCAAGAACAATACTAATCAATTTTTAAATTATTCCCATGCTTCATATAACCCTAAAACCCTAAAATACCAACTCCAATACAAAATCAAAATCAAAATTCGTACAACATGCATCAATAAAACATCAAAATATAACTTACTCCACAAACTATTTTAATCAAAAAACGCTACAGTCAAATTCATAAATTAAATTGGGGTTGAAATCCATACCTTTGGTTTAATGTTAATCAAATTGATTAGCACCACCTACTCATTATCCGTTGATAATCTTAACCCAAACAACAAAATTTACTAGGGAGAAGAAGTAAGAGACGAATCTACACTAAGAATATGAATGAAATTTTAAACCCTAAAGAGGAGAACACGCAGGGAAAAAAAAAAAGAAGGAAGAAGAAGAAGAAGAAGAAGAAGAAAGAACTGGAAGGAAGGTTTCTGGAAATAGAATTTCACTGGAGCGAGGTGGTAGACATCGCTTTTCTGGGCGTTGACTGGTCAAGCGAGGGGGTAAACGTCGCTTTTGTAGGCGACGTGGTAGGCCTCGCCTAAGCGATGTCTTGCACCTCGCTAATATTGAAATTTCCCCCCACACCACTACGCTCAGTGCTCCCCTCCTGCTGACGTGTAGCAACTGTACAAGGGCATACTCCCCTCCTCCACTACACTTAGCCTATGTATCTCAAATCACTAGCTATTCTCAAATTGATAGTGAATCTCATATTATATGTGAATGAATTGTTGATCCATCCTTAGGGGTGAGTGTAATTAGGAAAATTGGTATCCAAGAGCTATATGCACCTTGAAGTTGTTGTTATCCCCAAATTGGGAGAATTGTGTGTAACCCATTATTGTTATAGTGGAAGATTTTCCCGTGGTTTTTTACCCTTCACCTTGGAGGGGTTTTTCGACGTAATTGCCGGTGTTGTGTGATTTCCTCTATATTGCGTAGTTTTTTATTTCCGCATTTGTATATCAGTGCTTGTGTAGGTTTCGTATTGCGCATAGCGGCTCGGATTTCGTAAACCTCCCCCAACAAAAGCATCCCACATGTACAATTATCATAAAGCCCTCTCATCTGCAGAAAGGCCGTGTTGTGGTATGATTCCTAACTCCGAATTGTTTTAACCTTTATTTGTTTACTACTTTTCTTATGATCAAGAAATTTCATGTGCAGCATGTGCCTTACGAGTTTACAAGAGAATTTTTGACAAAGGCAGCTGAAAATCTTATCACTATCAAAGATTCAACAGGGAAAAAGTGGCAAATCGGATATTACATTATAAGGGTTGGTACGAGTTCGTCTGGCAAACTTTATAAGGGTTGGTACGAGTTTGTGGTGGACAATCATTTGAAGGTTGAGGATGCCTGTGTCTTTGAGCTGGTTGACGTTGCTAATCTTGAGATGAAGGTTAACATTATCCGAGTCTTTCCAGACATTGTAGTCAGCCTAATCAACCATGATAGTGAAAGTGGTAACGGTGGAGGACGTACCATGCCTACCCAACCTAAATCTGCAAGCCGTGGAGAAAACAATAAGATTTCTAGAACAGGTGAAGTGAAAGTAGATTGTCCCAAACAAGATGCAAGTTGTGCAGCACGCAAAGTGGATGCATCGAAAAATAATTGTGAAAGAACAATGGGCGTTGACAAAGAAGCTAGAGCATTCAAGTCTGAGTTTCCGACATGTACAATTATCATGAAACCATCTCATTTGCTCAAAGGCCATTCTGTGGTATAATTTTTAATTCCGAACTCTTTAACCTTAAATTTTACAAATTTCTGTACGAAGTCGAAGTATATTTTGCTTATGATCCACAATTTTTATGTGCAGCATGTACCTTTTCAGTTCGCAAGAGAATTTTTGACAAAGAGAGGTGATGATGGTATCACTCTCAAGGATTCAACAGGGAAAAAGTGGTATGTTGGATATAAAACTTATTTGCCGGGAAAGAAAGCTATGCTATATGAGGGTTGGTACGTGTTCGTCTTGGGAAATCATTTGAAGGTTAATGATGCTTGTGTTTTTGAGCTGGTTGACATTAATAATCTTGAGATGAAGGTTAACATTTTCCGAGCCTCTCCAGACAAGGTTTAACTAATCGGGGGTAATAGATTTCCTGCATTTCGTGCATTTTGTTATCTGTTTAGACAATACCTTTTACGTTTATGAACTAAAAATTGAGTACTATATATCATTTAGTTATTTTTTTCTTATTTTTTTTTTTTGAAGAAAACAGAACTTTATTTATATTAATCCTCAAAAATATTGAGGCAATATAAACTGGGATTTCATCATGAAACTACCATCTGTTTACAGAATTTGTGATTGCAAACTGAACTAAATCATGCACAATTGAATTAGCGTCTCTTGGAACTGCCGTGAAGCTAACTTCACTAAAATCCTTAACGCGATCTTGAATCAAGAGAACCGTGGAACGAATACTCCATGGAATATCATTTAGTTATCAGGTTGAACATGGAGAAACTTGAAGTATTAAGAGATATTTTATCAGAAATTTGTTAAACCCAAATTCTTTACCAATCACAAATAAGAAAAAAATATTCCAGCTGATTGTACCAAAAAAATAAATAAAAAAAAAGTAAAATGTTTATCCATATGGTTAAGCATATGATGTGTTCTGCTAGTTGACACGCAAAAGGCTCTCCACATATGTTGCAACTCCATTCACCGAAGAAAATTTTGCAACCCGTTCGGGGATCCCGCTGACTCCAATCCTTGTAATCTTTACATCATCTCTGTTTCTCCAATCGTAAAAATTTAGAGAGCCTTTCCTTAGCTTATTACCATTAGACCCTGGGCAGTAATGTGAAATTATTTGGTCTTCTCCCCCAGAATAAAATTTATGATCCTGAGCACGACCACGATAATAAGATAACCGTACTGTACATTCACCCCAATAATTTTCCTGGTATTTTACCCATACCTTGACAATGTAATCACTGATTCTCGTTATTAAAGCTAAGCAGCAATCCATTTCCAATAATTCGATAACACAATCCTTAGTACGATGATTAAAGATGAAATATGGGATTTTAACTGATCTAAACTTCTCGGTATCAACATCAAATGCCACTATGAACTTATCACCCTTGTGCGTTTTATCATTCAGCATTACAGTCGCGAAGTATATAACACCTTCGAATAAACAGAAGCTCCATTGTGTTGAATGTTGTATTGTGGGACTTCATGATGGATCCTTCTCCACTTATTGTCTCCTACAGTCAAGACTTCGTAAATGTAATATAGTCGGAAGAAGCCAACTTCTATTTGCCACATGAAAATCACCTTGTGCTCCTTGGTGCCAGGACTAAATCCCATTGCATAATTCACAAGACGACATAGGGGCCTGAAAACGAAATTGCGACCAACTTCTTCCAGTAACCTACTATGTAATGTTGATTCAATTCGAGGTGTTATCTCCTGGGTACTGACATTCCATATACGAATACTACCCTCATTGCGACTGGTGTTATCCTCAAGCAAACAGCTCAAACCCTTTACAATTCCAGAAATAGGGAGCCAATAAATAAACTTCTCCCCATCCGCTACTACGGTGTGGACAGCTGCTGATACTTTTCTTCCTTTGAATAATAAATCAGCTGCCAAGAAATAACTCCGATCTATAAAGTGAGGAATTTGGATCAAGAGACACGGTCGCTTTTTGGAGTGAGTAAGATGTAAATCAATAAAGTGCTTGTCTTGTTCTATTAAGAACTTCCAATGTTTACAGACGCACTTGAATCTCATAAGTGACTTGACTCGTAACCTGCTAAGTATCTCACACGCTATCATCTCATGACAAAAGATATTGCCGTAAGTCTCCGAACAATTATCATCATCGTTGCCAGCAACTTTCTGTTTTTTGCTGGGTTGAAATCTGTTCGCCATATGTCTCCGAATAAAGCCGTCTTCATAGGTTTTCATATATATAAACTCTGTGAAAAAAATTGAAACCAAAAGAAAGAAAAAGGAAAATAAAAGGAGGGATAACAGATAGATATCCCAAACCAGTAAGAACGAGAGACAAAAACAAAGATTCCAAGACAAAACAATTCGTGAAGAACTGCTCCAGGCTCCAGATAGGGTATATATATGTATGGATGGAAAATAACCCTAGGAGATCTTTGGCCAGTTCTGTTTTTAGGTAATTGACTATCAGTTGACTTGGTTGATTTTGACATTGGATTCGTATTTGGTAATCAGAAACTAGATTGTCCCGAGCACAAGGTATGTTGTGCCATAATTGTGCTCAAGTTTTATAGTATTTAACACGATATCTTGTGCCTATAAGAGAATCCGTGGTGTACTCGGTACCTCATCTTTTTAATTGGTATTAGAACAGAATAACACGTAAAGATCAAACAATCAATTTTTTTTTTTTTTTAATCAAACAATTTAAAGATGCAGCAACAAAAATGTGGAATGCTGGATATAAATTTAGAAACGTCGGTATGAGTTTGTCTTCCACAAATAAAGCTGATCTGTACATTGGTATCAGTTCGTCTTGGACAATCATTCGAAGGTTGATGATGTTTGTGCATTTGAGCTAGGTGATAATCTTGAGATGAAGGTTAACATCATCCGAGTCTGTAAACCTTGTGCCAAGCGCCATCCTGAAAACATATGACAATATTAAAATAATCATCTGTAAACTATGGGCCTCCAACACAATCAACTCTGATGCTGAAAGCGATTAAGGACGTACGCATTAATTCCTACCCCACAACCTAAATCTGCAAGCAATGGAGGAACGCACAAGATTTCTAAAACAAGTGAAGTGAAGAAATATACATTGTCCTGGGAAAGATACTAGTTGTGTAGGTGCAGAAAACGACTCCGCCACGTGTCCGAGAAAGATTGAGCGAGATAATAAGAAGAATCTTCGAGAAAGATATTATACGCCACTCCCGAAGGAGTGTAAGTGAGTAGTCTAATCAACTGTCAGATCTGCCTTAACGAGGCTCCGTCAGCAAAGAAGAACTAACTTGCTCGGAAAGACATCTAGCGAAGAAGAACAAACTTGCTCGGAAAGGCATCTGGTGAGGTAGAGCTAACCTGCTCGGAAAGACATCTGGCGAGGTGGATATAACTTGCTCGGGAAGACATTTAGTGAGGTATGGATTGTTGCACAAGAAAAGGGAAGGGTCACGAAGTCGATTGCGCGAGGTATGACTTGTTGTCCAAGAAATAGTAAGGTTTCCCGAAGTAATAACGTGAAGTGTGGATTCTTGTGCAAGAAAAGGGACAGCTGTCCCCGACAAGAACCGATCTTTAAGGCGAAAAGTAAGCATAAAAGTTGTTTTGAGCGAGATAAAATTGTCAGTCCGAGATAAATCAAGCTGTATTCCACTATGTAATTCTGCCCTATAAAAGGGAGACTTAGCCTCCTGAGAAGGGGTTGGACCATTATAGGAGAGAGAGAGATAATTTGTAAGGAGAGATAATTTAGATCTTGAGTGTTCTTGAGCGTATTGTAACTTTGAATCAAAAGAAATTCAATATAATAAAAGATCTGTGCATAAACTCGTGTTTGTATCTATCGAATTAGTGAATGGGTGTAACTATGGATTTTCTGTAGTTACATTTTGGCGCTGATAAACAGGGATCTCATGTTGAGATTTTAGTCTCACTTGAGATAGTTTTGGAAATCTGTTATCACACAAATCACTAAATGAGTTGTTACTTTGCAAAAATTGAAGAATAGTGGTCAAGGAAACCTGATAGTGCTAAAAGAGGAAAGGTAGATCTGAAACCTGCTGCCGGGAAGGCAAGAAAGCTAGATCTGGTCAAAAGCCGGTAAATCGGAGAAAGAAAGTTTAACAGGTTGTCCATGGAAAGAGTACCGGAACAAGCACGACACCTCATCGCATCAAGGAGAAGTTTGCGTCTAGTAGGAAGAGGAGGCAGGATGGAGATATGCGAAACATCAAGCAGAGGAGGAAGGCAAGGTGAGATCCAACAGGAAGAGGACGAATGTTACCGGGAAGGGTCGATCCATACCGCTAACACTGAAACCGAGGAAGAAGAAGAAGAACTTATGCAAGAGAACGGAGGGGAAACTGCCGGTGAAGAAAATATGACATTGGAGCAGATAAGAGAGGTGCTGCGCTTAGAAAGGGAAAGGGAGAGAGCTCTAATAGAGCAAAGGACCATGATCATGAGGAAAAAAGCGATCTTGGTACAGCGAAACAACCAACTTGATGAAGAAAGGACTATTCGAGATGTAAGAGGTGAAACTGGTATGGGAGAAAACGTGAACCAATGAGGGGAAATACCTCAGGATGAACAGGAAGGAGAAAGAGGAGAACGGAGAAGGAGGCGTCGAAGGGAAAGCAGCGAAGAAAGGTTGCTGAGGAGAGCTTTGGAGGAAACAAGATGGGAAGACCAAAGACGACGATTTGAGGAAGAAAGAACTCGGGAGGAGGAGAGCCTTCAGGAAGAAGAAAGGCGAAGAGAATATGAAAGAATACGAAGGGAGGAAAGATCTCGGGAGGAACAAAGATATCGTGAACAACAATGGCAGGAGGAAGCAAGGAAGTATGCAGAGGAAGAATAGAGATACCGAGCAGAGAGAAGGGGACAAGAGGAAGAATGGAGAGAAGGTGATGGAGAGCGAGGTAGTAGGAGGAGAAAGCAAATGCGAGAAAAAGGGAGAGACGAAGTTAATCAAACATTCATGAACGAAATACAGGAAATGAAAGCATTACTCAATAATCCACGAAGAGGAGGAAGATTACAGTTGGCCGAGGCAATTGTGGAAGATGACAAATCACCATTCTCGCGCGAAGTACTAGAGGGAAGGATCCCAGGTAGGTATTCACTGCCTACCTTTGGAAGCATATTCGATGGAACAGGAAATGTTGTACAGCACCTAAAACAGTACACTCTCTCATTAATGTAGTGGGCGAGGTACGAAACGATACTATGCCAATATTTTCCAGCTAGTTTAACCGGGGAAGCCTCAAAAAGGTTTTAAGGGTTAGCGGAAGGTTCAATCTCGTCGTTCAAAGATTTGCAGAGAGTATTATTGACAACTTACATAAGCAATAACATGTTAAGGCTAGGAATAGAAACCTTATTCAACTTGCGAAGAAAGCCAGGCGAAAACCTGCGAAGTTTAATTACGAGATGGAGAACCGTGTGCAGTGAGCTCGCGGGAAGGGTAGATAAAAGAAATTTCATTCTGTCTTTCGTTAACGCGTTAATACCAACCGACCTCTTGCATACCCAGATTTTTGTAATTCGCAATACAGTAACGATGAGTGAACTTCGAGAGTATCAGGAGGAGTACGTGGCGTTGGAGGAAAAATAAAGGGAGGAAATTGAGGCAGCCCTGATTCAATCCAAAGAGGGGAACTCACGTCTGCTGCCAAGAATAAAAAATGTAATAGAAGATGATATGAAATATGAGGACGCAGAACCATTGGCAACAATACCCGTGAAGTTGGTAGAAGTATCCAGTGGGGACCAAGAATGGATAGATCAACATCCGAGGTATATCCATCCCAGACCTCGGAATTACGAAGGGTTCCGAGATGATAATCCAAGGAACTTACGAAGATACCTACCGGGGCAGCAATATGGGAGAAAGAGACCACAGTTCGAGGACGTAGTTTTGCCCGAACTCAACACCACTGTCAAGAAGATATGGGAATCAATTGTCCTGACGGAAGAAATTCCCCCCCCCCCCCCCGGGAAATTGTGTGAGAAATAATGACTTTTGCAATTATCATTGCTTCCATGGATACCGTACAGAAGATTGCAGAAACATCCGACGAATAATACTTCGTCTAATTGAAAAGGGAAAACTCAAGAATTTCTTGGAAAATTCAGGACCCATACCACCGCCACCACCTCAGAGAAGTGATCAAAATCAATCAAAAGTATACAGAATCGAAATCGACAGAGGAACACAGAATTTAAACTGCAACTCCATCATTCACTCTGCGAAGAATATACGAAACTTTCATGATAATATGTTACAAAGAGTTCATAAGCGAGATTTTGAAGGAAATGAGAGATTCATCATTGCGAAGAGGGGGCCGTTGGAAGAATGGCAAAAGAGAATTATTTCCTTTTCGGCAACAGACGCTCCGGAAGGAGGAGCTTCGCACACAGATCCTTTGGTGATCACCTTGAACTTCGGAGAGGATACGAAGTGGGAAGAAAGTTCCGCGGGAAAAAAGAAAGTATGGGCAATATATAGGATCTTGGTGGACACAGGGAGCTCGGTGGATATTCTATTTTACCACGCATTTAAAACAATGGGCTACCGAGATTCGGATCTAGTGTCGTCGACCTATAATATCTATGGGTTTAACGGAGTAACATCAAAGCCGAAAGGGGAACTAGTCATGAAAATCTTCTCAGGAGAACTTGAAACCGAGGTAACAGTATGCGTGGTGGATGTAGAATCCCCTTACAATGCTCTGATTGGGCGGCCATGGATACATGGAATAAAGGGAATAGCATCTACATATCACCAAGCTATCCGGTTTCCTATGCCAAGCGGTATTGGCGAGATAAAAGGAGATCATAAAGAAGCCAGAGAGTGCAATGATGAAGATGTGCATAACTATGACGAGAAAATAAAGCGAAAGAAGGAACAAAAGAAGAGAGTGCAAGAAGCAAAGAGGGAAGAATAATTAATGGTGTATATGGTCAAAGCAAAAGAGGGATGGGATATTCCAAGTGAAATCCACGAAGATAAGGAAGAGCCTTTGTATCAATTAAAGGGTCCGTCTCCGCTCGGAGACCCAATTATGAACTTCGCAGCAGTAGCACCTACGCAAGAGATAAACTTGGGCAGCGAAGATGAAACGAAAAAAGTGAAGATCGGAACAATGATGGAGGCGGACGAAGAGGAAAGGTTCATAAAGCAGTTGAAAGAATACAGTGATATATTTTCATGGGGAATGAACGAGATTCCTGGGATAGATCCTGAAGTTGCTTGCTACAGACTGGATTTAAACCCAGCAATCAAGCCAATAAGGCAACGAATACGAAAGATAACAACTGCTTATCACGAGCAAATAGATAAAGAATTACAGAAGATGTTAAACTCGGGAATAATAAGACCCGCGAAGTATCCAACATGGTGATAGTACCAAAAAGACTACAGGAATAAGAATATGCATAGATTTCAGCGACTTAAATACCGCTTCTCCAAAGGATAGTTTCCCTCTACCCAATATACCGCAAATGGTGGAGTAATCTTCAGGGTACAAGAGGTTAACTTTGATGGACGGTTATTGTGGATACAACCAGATACCACTCGCGGAAGAAGACCAAGAGCACACGTACTTTTTCAATCCTAGAGGCTTGTATTGCTACACGAGGATGCCGTTCGGACTGAAAAACGCAGGGGCAACTTACCAACGGATGGTGGAGAAGATTTTCGCAAAATGGGTGCACAACAAGCTGGAGGTCTACGTCGACGACATGCTGGTAAAAACTAAGGAGTCAGGGGACCATGTTGAAGACTTGAAAGAAATTTTCGAGCAGATGAGGGTATTCAAAATGAAAATAAATCATGCGAAGTGTGTATTCAGTGTGGAGTCAGCGAAGTTCCTGGGGCACATCGTGTCCGAGAAAGGGATTGAAGTAGATCCATCCAAGGTTTAAGCCATATTGGACATGCCATCGCCAGCAACGATAAAAGACGTGCAAAAACTGAATGGGCAATTGGCAGCTTTGGGAAGGTTCATTTCTAAATCCTCGGATAGGTGCAAACACTTCTTCGATATTTTGAAGAAGGGAGCAAAGTTTTCATGGACACAAGAATGCAAACATGCCTTACAAAATATAAAAGAGTATCTTATCAACTTATCAATCCTCTAAAAGCCCGAGCCAAATGAAGAACTACTGATTTGTCTCGCAGCTACACCAAATGCCATCTGTTCAGTGTTGCTTCGGACAGATGAAGGCGTTGAAAAGCCTATATTTTACGTCAGCAAAACACTCAATGCTGCTGAAAAGAACTACACAAAGATAGAAAAGTTGATTCTAGCACTGGTGTATTCATCAGAAAAACCAAGAACCTATTTTCAGACTCACAAGATAAAAGTTCTTACCAGAATCCCTATAGAGTCATCTTTAAAGAATACAAGGAGAGTTGGGCGAGTTGAAATATGGAATACCCGAATAGATCAATTCGGATTAAAATACGAAGTCCAGATTTCAACGAAGTCACACATATTTGCGGAATTCCTGGCCGAGTTCCCAATAGAAGAAGACGAAGGAGTGGGAGAGATGTTGGATATAGATGAGGAGTGTCCGGATCCTACAGATCTACTAAAAGAAAATCACCCAAGGAGATGGGAAATATTTGTAGACGGATCATCCAACAGCGCTGGAGGAGGAATGGGAATAGTATTTACTTCGCCAAAAGGAGCAAGGAAAGTATTTTTCTTCCGACTGGAATATAAAGCCACTAACAACGAGACAGAATATGAGGCAGTCATACAAGCCTTGAGCCTGGCTATCGAGATGAAGTTGGAAGAAATAAGAATAACTAGCGATTCTCAGCTGGTAGTCAGGCAGATAGAAGGAAGGTATCAAGTGAATGATGCAGTGATGAATCGATATTTGCAACTCGTGAAAGAGTATCCAAAGAGAATACCCAATATAATTTGGAGGCAAGTAAGCAGAGATAATAATAGACATGCGGATGCTTTAGCCTTTATTGCATCAATGATAGAAGACACCTCGGATAAATATATCCGAATTCAAAGGTTAATGCACCCCTCAGTAACTAACGAGTTGGAAGATGAGAAGTCCATGATGATAATAGAGGGTAGCACATCCGATGAATTGGGAGAGGATGACTGGAGGACACCTATTCACAAGTACCTCTGGAAGGGTGATCCGCCTAGAGACAGGTTTGAGGCGCACAAATTCAAAGGAAGATCCACAAACTATAAGCTAAGAGAAGGAATCCTATATCTGAGATCATTCCTAGGACCACTATTGCGATGCTTGTCATAAGAAGAAGGAGTGCAAATCATGAAATCAATACATTACGGTGATGCTGGAAATCACAGCGGAACCAGATCGTTGGCCTATAAAACCAAGACGCAAGGATACTTTTGGCCGAGCATGCATAAAGACGCGAAGGGTGTGGCAACGAGGTGTGAATCTTGTCAAAGGTTCGGAAAGCGTATACATGCACCATCGACGAATCTAAATTCTATGCTAAGTGTGTGGCCGTTTGCCATATGGTGAATAGACATCGTGGGGCCATTTGTTACTGGGAGATTGAAGCAGAAATACCTGATAGTGGCAACAGACTACTTCACGAATCGGGTTGAAGCAAAACCTGTGAAGAATACACGAGATGGAGACATGTACGATTTTATACTCGAGCACATCATATGTAGATTTGGAATCCCTATTCAAATAGTATCCCATAACAGGATGCAATTCGAAGGGGAAAATGTGAAGATGCTGCTTAGCACTTTTAAGATACAGTCCGCGAAGTCGACACCGCTATACCCGCAGAGTAATGGGAAAGCGGAGGCAACAAACAAGACGATATCATCCACTTTAAAAAAGAAGTTAGATGGGCATCTCCATAATTGGTGCGAAGATGTTCCGAAGGTACTGTGGTCATACAGAACCACCAGACGAGAAGCAACAGGAATGCCCCCCTTCTGTTTGGCATATGGAGTAGAGGCGGTTCTACCTACGGAAATCATGTTCCCAATCACAAAATAAGAGGCATGGAAAAAGGGCCTGAACACAGACCTGATCTTGGCCAAACTAGATGACTTGGAGGAGAACAGGGAGATCGATCTGCAACACATGACAAACTACCACCGAAGGCTATCTCGTGAATACAACAAGAAGGTGAAAGAAAGAAGTTTCGTCCCAGGGGAGCTGGTTTTGCGGGAGATACCCCCATATCAAAAGGGACCCAGAGGAAAACTGGAGCCCACGTGGGAAGGACCTTTCATTGTAAAAAGAAAAGTGGGAAACGGAGCTTATGAACTCGCGGACTGTGAAGGAAAAGATACAGATAGCAATGGGGACATTATATATGGCGAAGCAGAAAGGCAAGGTCGTAGACTGGACCACCCGTGGAATCTAATTTACATCAAGAAGTATTATCCATGAGCAACGGAAACTCGTGAAAAATTGATAAAAAAAAATATATATATCAATCAGAAAATGAAACGAATCATTTGTTGAGCAACATCGAAAAGTAAGCAGAAACAAAGCAGAAAACAAGATGCAAATTCAAAACATATATACATGAAAGGGCCAAAAGTAAGACCTCGTTTAGGAGGTTTGCTTAAGACCCACAAAATAGGCGATCGTAAGTCCTATATAAAACCTCTACTTAGGGAGGCTGAGACCTCGTGGCGTCCAACCTAGTTCGCACAAAATGCAAGGGGCAAATGTAAGACCTACACGCGCGTCACGAGATAATCTCAGATGTGGATAACAACCACCAGCCAGGGGAAACCGTAAGACCCATCCGCCGAGGGCCCCAACTGGGTAACCACTCGGTAAGGGGTGTAAGAACAAGCCAGTGGAGAAGAAGATGGCCTAGTGTAGTTCTTCCGCTCGGTCCCAAAACCACCTCAACTAGGGTGTGACTTCGTAACCAAGAGCCATATCGGCGAAAGGATGCGAGGTCACGAAATACCTGATGCCTAAGCCCAAAAGCACGGGGGTATTCAGAGGGGAAGGGACGACACCCTCCTTTAGGGAGCTAAGTGACCACCAAAGTCGGCAATGTTACTGGTCTGGTACTCACGGGAGTAGGTAGTCGTGTGATATTGTTGCACATAATACCTCAATGAGCGAGATAAGGCGAGGTTGATGGATCTTTACTTCTCAAGAGTAAAGAGAGCCTGAGACTTCGTCGAAAATCCCTGACCAACGGGGTGGGGCACAATAATACCTTAACTAGGAGGCAAAATAAGACCCTGAACTGATGATAGAGATGTAAGGAAAAAAATATGAAACCTGAGGAAAAACAAAAAGGCAAGTGTATACTTGCAAAGAGGCAGGTATATACTACAAAGAAAAAAGCAAGCACATTACAAAGCTTGACCACACAAGCCATACAATTCTAAGAAGTACTTCTTACATTGCATAAGAAGCACTTGCAACTGAAATCTTATACATGATGATATATGCACTAACCTGATTATATTATGAATTGAACGATAATAATCGCAGCGAAATGATTATAATGCGAGATCGACTCGCACGAGCAACTAAGGAAGAGAAAGTAAGGTCAAATGGAGCTAAAAGCACAAGGTATGCTACATAAATCCACCAAAGAATAAGAGGCAAGTATATACTTTAAATACTATTTTATTCTTTCGAGCATTTATTTCGCATTAAGGCAAAGGAGCAATTACTTCGTAAACACCCAAAGAATAAGGGGCAAGTATATACTTAAGCAACACTAATTATTCTTTGATTATTTCCTTCGTAAAATATATACTTGGTATATCGGAGTGATTCCGAAATACTAAGGCAGGGCAACCATTAACAAACATGCAGGTTGTATATAAGCGCAGAAAATGAAGTAACTAAAGGGAAAAGCTAATATATTAAGGCAAAATAAGAACAAAAATTGTCATGCCCCCAAGATTGGGAGCGCACAGATAAAATGTTATATGGACAAAGAACCAAAGTATCACAAACATCAAAGCAAATAATCAGGGATTGTTAACTCCCTCTTCATCAAGATTGCCATCAAATCCCGCAGCCCCATTATTGTTACCAGCTCCAGCATTGGCACCATCCCCAGCATCGTTATCTCCTGTGCTTTGAGGAACCTCGTGATGAGGTCTCTCAATGTCTTTATCAGTCTCTGTATCTTCGTTCTCAGCTTCGGTGAAGACAGTAGGTTCATCATCGGAGAAGATCTCGAGATCCATATCAGGGACGTCAAGACCACGCGAATTGCAGAACTCGGTGACGAATTTCACCTTCTCTTCCTGGGAATTTCGGCGAATCCACTTCACTACCTTCATAGCGTCTTCCTCCATCTTATCGCAGTCCTCGTTCAAGGATGAAAAATCTTCCTGTAATGTGGACAACTTCTTGGCCAAGTCGTCCTTTTGACGAGACAAGTGAAAAATATGATTCCTCAAACTCTCCTCGGATTCTACAAGATAACAGAGAAATGAGAAACAATAATAACCAGGCAAAACACGAAGCAACAACAACACCTAAAGCTACCTTATTTCTGTGAAATAACAGAGTTTAAAGTTTTCTGAACGTCGATATTAAAGTGATCAAGTCTTGATATTTCAGATTCGAGAAAGCTATGATGATCTAGGGATGATTTTTCCACGTCCTCTACAGGGCCGGACATGGGTCTATCATCATCAAGGGATCCTATAACAAGTTTACCGCTTTTGGGAGGCATAACAAGCTTCTTCTTGGCAGGAGGAACGGGGGCAGCTTTCTTGCCTTGAAGCCTTTCCAAGAGAAACAGGATGGAGGACATGTCACTATTAAATTCGTTGTTCTCATTCCTTAGCCTAGTGTTCTCAGTTTTCAGATCCTCATGCCCAGATTTCAACTCGGAAAGCTCACTCCGGAGCTTGCGAAGTTCAGATTCGGATTTATCTTTCCTCTTAATTATTCTATCTTTGTCCTCCTCAAGACTCCTAACTTGACCCATGGATGAGGAGTGAAGGTTACGGGAAGTAGTGAGAGAATTACTGATCCGTTGAAGCTCAGTTCTCAACCGTTCATTCTCCTCATGAAGATGGAAATTCAACTCTTCATTATTAGCGGATTCATTAGCTAGACGCTCAGCCAGAGAATATGATGTCATTATCTTTTCATTCAAGATCTCATTTTTAGATAAATAACAATTAATCTGAGACAAAAGGTTTGCTTGTTCTTGTTGTAATCGTCCACAGTCGACTTGGATTCTTCAAAACTCATATAATACTTCACAGAACGGGCTTGACGAAAAACAACAAGATAGCAAAAACGAGAACGAGATAGAAATAAAGACCGAGAAAAGATAAACTTACTGCTAAGCTATGAAATCCTTTCATCTTTCTTGACTGAACGATCCCTCTCATCAGCGAGATCATTCCTAAGATCCTGAATTCGTTCATTAGCAGTCTTCAGATTCTCGCGGGCAACCTTCATCTCCACGAGTTGAGCCATATGACGGTTGAACTCCTGCGAAGTATTTCCAGTAAGATGGGGATTTGTACGTCAAATGCATTTAAGATTGATAATACTAACCAAGGCCATAATAGCAGCGTGATGGTTGGTGGAGAGATTCAACGAAGCGTTCTGCATGAAAGATTGATCTTGGGCTAGAAAAGTATCGGCGCATAGCGAGATTACAGATTCCATAGCTTCAGACCTTGTGGAAGGGTTGTTCCGAGTTAAAATAAGAGCGTCCCTTAAGATGTCCATGTCGGGGGCATAGGCCGGATCCTCTGCTTCAAAAACCTTCCGAGTCTTTTCACTAGAAGGACCTGCTGATGGTTTAACCGGGGACTCTTCCACCGTGATACGAGGAGTTGGCATGGGAACCTTCGGAGAAGGAGTGGCACCCTTTAGCATCTCGGGCTTGTTCTTGCTAGGAGGAGAAGGAAACTCTGCAGGCTTCTGGGATGAAGGTATACGGGTGAGATTCCCCATATTCAAGACCCTACGACGTTTTTGGGGTTCAACGGCATGAACAGATTGAGAAGGAACCTGAAAATAGGGATCAACAACTCGGAAGTGAATAAAGGATAAGGCAGCAAGGAGAGAGATACAATCTCGGAAGTAACTATAACGGAAAAATACCTGAGTAACAGCAGCAGCAGCTGGGCTTCCCTAACGATCTCGCTTCCTATGAACACGAGGGTTTACAACGGGAGGTTCCACGAATTCTTCCTCCTGTCGAAATCAAAATTTAGATTCCGAAAGCAAAATTAAAACACCAAAAGCGAAGTAGAAACGAGCTACCTGGTCGATTAACAGGAGATCCAACAATTAGTTTCTTGGTAGAGGAGGATCTATCCTTAATCAAGCTGGGAGCAGGCAATACGTACTACAAAAAAAAAATAGATAATAAGAAACTCAGATAAAAGGAAACGAAATGAAACGAGGGGGAAAGATTAGCGAACTTACATATGAGGGCTTCTCGGACCAGCAGAACTTCCAAGGCTCGAAGGAAGCGAGATGAATGTGACTTGGGAGGGGGCCCTCCCGAGCATTTCCGGATTCATCATAACCCCAGACAAGGGGGCCCTCAATAACGACTGGGAACATCATCCAATACTCATCATTACTCAGACGCAGAGAGGGGCCTTTGGGAGCCTCCTTCAAAGAGCTAACGGGCTCGACATCCAAAAGAAGAACTTTGGAAGTATCCTTCAGGGACTTATGATGTAGAGCAACACCCCATTCTTGATACTTCCTTCTACGACCTTGAGTCTTATCGAAGTAAGTCTCCGAGAAAGAATTAATGTTGTAATCCGAAGGGTTGAAATCCTCTGCCGCAGCCGGGATCTGGGACGAACCACCAGAGGAACGCCTCACAAACTCGTTACAAATCCGAATTGAATTACCATTCATTGGAAGGCTCCCATGTTGAGATGAGCAAGAATCTCACGAGAAGAGGATTCCAAGCGTCATCTGAAGGAAAAATTAAGCCCACTCTCAACTGACCCAAAGTGACAATAATCCCAGTAGATGACCACGCCTCAGTCTCAATCCAGCGGATGTTCATTCCATTCGTTTGGTTGCGGTTACCGGGAGGCGTGATCGATAAATCCACCGCCGCGACAAAGTTAAACCTATTTTTTGAAATCAGCATGAAATCTTCAAGTTGCTTTGATGTAGTGGCAAGGGAAATTTTCTACGGTGCCATTATTAAAAGAAGAGAAGATGATGTGGAAAAATTGAGGAAGAACTAAAGAAAGCGAAAGAACATAGTTTACGAAGAAGAACGGAGTCGGGGAAGAAGGAACATGAGACCAAAAAGGTGAAAAGGTAAAGAAGAGAGAGACGATTTATAAAGAGCCAAGGCATGACCGAGAGGCGGTTACACGAGGAGAGAACCGGCTAGTGATCACTGACAAGAATCGTGGGAGACAAGATGGACGGAAAATCCGGTCGTGCGGTTACTAATTTAATGCGAGGTTCTCTTTCCTTTCTTGGTACCCGCAAAAGGAATGAGAAAAGGCAAAATGTAGGTGCAGAAAACCACTCCGCCACGTGTCCGAGAAAGATTGAGCGAGATAATAAGAAGAATCTTCGAGAAAGATATTATACACCACTCCCAAAGGAGTGTAAGTGAGTAGTCTAATTAACTGTCAGATGTGCCTTAACGAGGCTCCGTCAGCAAAGAAGAACTAACTTGCTCAGAAAGACATCTAGCGAAGAAGAACAAACTTGCTCGGGAAGGCATCTGGAGAGGTAGAGATAACCTGCTCGGAAATACATCTGGCGAGGTGGATATAACTTGCTCGGGAAGACATTTAGTGAGGTATGGATTGTTGCACAAGAAAAGGGAAGGGTCACGCTAAGTCGATTACTTGGAGGTATGACTTGTTGTCCAAGAAATAGTGAGGTTTCCGAAGTAATAACGCAAGTGTGGATTGTTGTGCAAGAAAAGGACAGCTTTCCCAGACAAGAACCGATCTTTAAGGGCGAAAAGTAAGCATAA
Organism: Papaver bracteatum; assembly: GCA_023529315.1. NCBI lineage: Eukaryota > Viridiplantae > Streptophyta > Magnoliopsida > Ranunculales > Papaveraceae > Papaver > Papaver bracteatum. The sequence goes on along the minus strand of JAJJWX010004901.1, from coordinate 271 downwards.
AAGTTGTTTTGAGCTGAGATAAAATTGTCGGTCAGAGATAAATCGAGTTGTATTCCACTATGTAATTCTGCCCTATTAAAGGGAGACTTAGCCTTCATGAGAAGGGGTTGGACCATTTTAGGAGAGAGGGAGATAATTTGTAAGGAGAGATAATCTAGATCTTGAGTGTTCTTGAGCGTATTGTAACTTTGAATCAAAAGAAATTCAATATAATAGAAGATCTGTGCATAAACTCGTGTTTGTATCTATCGAATTAGTGAATGGGTGTAAC